>JACBWW010000007.1:28316873-28402622 GCA_020086605.1 Lanius collurio
GGGGTGCTGCTCGGGGTGGGCGCTGGTCGCGGTAGCGCAGAGAGGACGGGGTGTGCTGGCCCTCCTGGGTATTGAATTTTGAACAGCCTGTCGACTGCAACGCCCTGCGGGAAGCAGAGCCCTTCCGTGACACCGGCAGCCAGGAGGGTCAGCCGTGTCCTGGGGCGCATCAGGGACAGCATCGCCAGCAGGGAGGGGGAAGGGATCTTCCCGATCAGCCCAACACAGGGGTGGCCTTACCTCGAGTGGTGGGAGCAGTTTTGGGCGGCTCAGTGTAACAAAGATATATAAGGCATTAGAGAGTGTCCAGGAGAGGCCTACAAAGATGGTGAAGGAGAAACTATTTAAGGAGTGGCTGAGGTCACTTGGGTTGTTCCTGGAGGAAACCTCATTGTGGTCTACAACTTCCTCATGAGAGGAAGTGGAGAGGCAGGCACTGATCTCTTTCCAGTGGTGACCAGTGACAGGACCCAAGGCAATGGTCTTTAGTTGTGTCAGGGCAGGTTTAGGTTGGATATCAGGAAAAGGTTCTTCACCCAGAGGGTGGCTGGGCACTGGAACAGGCTCCCCAGGGAAGTGATCACAGCACCAAGTCGGACAGAGTTCAAGAAGCATGTGGACAGTGCCCTCAGGCACATGGTGCAGTTGTTGGAGCTGTCCTGTGCAGGGCTAACAGCTGGACTTGATTCTTTTGAGCCCCTTCCAGCTCAGAATATTCAGTGGTTCTGAAACACTTCCCATTGCCCCTCGGGCTCAAGGAGCAGCTGACAGCTCCTGTGCAGGGCCAAGGGTGGCTGGAGTGGGGCAGGCCCCAAGGACCTGGGTTTGCTGGGCAGGCACCACACTCCTGGCCCTTTCGCTGGTCTTGGCTGCCCTGTAGTGGGTCAGGCAGGAAAGGCTGGACTGAAGACTCCCTAAGGCCAGACTGGTCTGGCCCCACAGCTGCACCCACCACAGCGCTGCCCCCAGCCTGCAGGGGAAGGGATCATGGCTTCCTTGTCTCAGGCTGCTCTGAGGGTCAAAGTGCCTTGCAAGCTGTCAAGGTAGTGCTCTCCAAGACTTTTTGCAAGTTTCTGGAGTTCCCGTCAGAACATGTGCTACTGCAGGATGGCAGCACACTCCTTACCTGGGATCAGATCAGTCCCAGTTGTGTGAAGGCTCTCTTGGCTGCTGAGATGCATTAATTCCCACGATTGCCAGTCCTGATAGCCGGCAGGCCCAACAGGTTTGGTGTCAGTTTTTCCTTCAGCACCTTCAGGAGCTATAAATAGCAGAATCACACACTGAACATACTGTAACCCTCTCAAAACAAAGTGTCTTCTTATGGCTGAAAACAACTCAGAAAGACGTTTACAGATCACACAAAACCAAAGAGACACTGATGCTGTCTAGATTACATCAGCATCCAAGGCTCTTGGTTAAGGATCTTGAATACTACTTTGGTGCATTATCAGATCAACTCATTAATATAAATCTGATTCAGCACAAATGCAGGCACACAATTTTTAGCCCAAGCTAAACAACTGATGTTGGTTTTGTATTTTTATAGTAGCTGAAGGAAGAAGGGTGATACCTGATACAGTATCATTACAGCAGCACAGGCAGGCGATACCTGATCTGGTGTAAAGCTTACCAAGTTAGCCTTGTCAACATATTTTTTAAAACAAATTAATTTAAGCAAAAAAACCAACCAGACTCAGCATTTTGTGTTACACAGTCTTGACATTTTTGACCCAGCCAAGAGCCATAGTGTTGCATTTACTCTGTCATCAAACCATAGCCTAACTGAGTGAAGTAATAGTCACTGAATAGAGAGTGGAGAAGAAGGGTTGCTTACTCTTGGCCCCTCTCAAAGGGATGGTCTGTTTCCTTATGTTCTGAAAACCAGTGTGAGCTGCCAACTTTGGCTGTCCTTTGGACTTTTAGCTGCTGACATCTTCCTCTTCCTGTCTTCCTTTTACAGGATCTTTCAGCAGTGCATTATCTTCAGTTTCCTGTCTTCTCAAGCCTGGGGGCTGTAGGTAGGACTGAGGGATCCCTTGTCACACCTATCAATCTGTTTGCTGTCTTTGTCTACAGGATCCGGCTCGGTTCTCTTCAGACTAGCTCAAATGCAAGGAACCCCACATGATTGCCGTATTAAAGAATTTCCTGCATTCACCAAATTCTCATTTGGAATTATAAGATTATTTTTAAATTTAGTTGTAGCATTTTCCCAATTAAAAGGGACTGCTGAAAATTTACTGACCCATAGGGCACAGAATTACAGTGGCAGGCTGTACCAAACAATGCTTGCTTCCTCTTTGCTCTGCTGAATTTTTGTTAATAGAAGTTCAGGATGAGAACAGGCTCAGTGAGCTTTAGATGGAGAAATGAGACTGAAGCAGACAGATGCCACTGATCTGCACTTTGCCAAAGAAACCTGGTCCAGCCTGGGGTGGCTCAGGCAGATAAGGTGCAGTCCCAGTTTGAATACATAGCAATATGTGGAATAATCACCTTATAGGCAGCCACACTTCCATTATCAAGATTCAGAAAGTCAAACTAGCAGTAAAAACGATTTGGTTTTATTCCCTGCTTCAGCTGGTGTAGTGGCTTGCCTGATCTCTGCATGTAGGGGGGCTACCACTGCACTGAAACTTAAAGCAGACACTTCATTTGAAGAAAACACTGAGCTCTAAGTACAGACAGCCTCTGTGTGCATAGGATAAACTTCTACATGACATAAAATAAATTACCAAATTTCATTATTAACCTATTTACTTGACGCTCCCTCAGATGGTCTTGATCCAACATATATTTATTCTGATGGGTAGCAGGATGGATACTATCCTGATGGATAGTAAGCACACAAGGATCTCTATGGTTAGGACTATGTAGTCTAAGTAAAAAACAACTTACACATACTTTACAAGTTAAATTAATATTTAAATCAGTGTCTATTAGTAGCTCCACAGCATCATTATTCTCCACCTCTAAATTGGGAAGGCTATTCTGTTGCACAAGACTTGGCAATTACTGCTTATTAAGACTAATTATTTTAATCTATTTCCATGTTTTATTTCTAATTAAGTATCATTAGAATAGAGAATCACTTTCATATTCCTTTAATGCTTAATTTAGTAAACATTCCCTTTGGAAAGAGCACAACTGTGGTTTGCATGCTAAATACTTGGAAATGATGAATGGAAGTCACCTAAAATTTAAAAGCAGGAACTAGCCCTTGACAGCAGACAGATCTTATGTATCTGTTCTTTCAAGGAGGCATTTTATTTTCCACATAAAATGTTACTCTTGGCACTGACCTTCGCTCAACTGTATTATGCTAATTTAAAAAAAAAAAAAAAAAAGTGGAAATAAACCATCTCCTTGATAGCTGGCAAGGTCAGGCACAGAAGCAAGCAGAGAACAAGCTGTGCTGGGGAGCATCACTTGGGCTTCCTTGCACTGCCAGGGCAGACCACCACAGCAGCTGCTGCTGAACACATGCTCTCCACTGAGGTGCACCAGATAAACGCCAATAAATTCTTATTGTAGGAGTGGGTTGGCTTGGTTGTCATACACAATTCGTTTTGGTGTCTGCAGACAGCCTGTAGATGGTGATAGAAGGGAAGAAGCATCTTTGAGCAGTGAGAGAGGGGCTGGTGAAGTCAACACCCACAAGATGATCTTGATCCACTGTCAAGGACTGCTGACCATGGTCAAATCACGGTTTTACCTGCCAAACTCTCATAATACCTAAAGGGAAATGTTTTCTTTTGTACTTCACTATCTTGCCATGCCTCCTGATTAGGTGTGCATGGCTTCATTAACTTGGATCTCTGCTTTTGAAGGAGTTTAATATTCATGATTTCTTCTTCTGCCTCTCACCCATGCCTCTCCCTTGATGCAGTCAAGCACTTTTTTATCAAAATGCTTTCACCAAGCCACAGAGTGTGTCTCCTGCTGTGAAATGAGAGTGAGCTGCCTAATTCTTTGCAGGCATGTTGGTCATTTGCTTCTTCTCATGGTAGTAATAAATATTTCTATCATTCAGTGGAGCAAAATTAGCTAAACCTCTAAGTCCTCCACAAAGGAACATCAGCTCTTTCTCTTAATTTATGAAAAACTAGATACCATGGTTTAAGTCAATTCCTGAGGTTATTTGTCAAAGGAACTTCAAATCTGTAATACTTTATGCAGACAAGACAAGAATTTGTTCCAGAATGAAGCAAAACCCCTCAAATTCAGTTGTAAGAACTTTAACAGTTTTCTGCGGAGCTATGATACTTTTTTCAGTCTAGGCTCAAAGCAACAGGTAACGACTACCTCCTTAAATTGATGAATTATGTCCTACATTCTTTAGCCTAGAAATTTAAGGAAAGCTGGAAAGTAATTGTTTAATTAAAACCTGAAGGAATGTGAGAGAATGACTGACTGCATGACTTGGCTCTGACAGCATCACCAAATTACTCTTCAAAGAGAGCCTCCAGCAAGCCTGGGCTCTCATGACGTAACAAAGCCTGTGTTTTATTTATAAGGTTGTCGTGGCTTTCCTGTAACAACACATGAAAATGTGCCGTTGCTGCTGGGCATACAGCCCATGTGAACTTGGTAGGATTCTGGCAAGATGCCAATGAAAACAATCTCAGTGTATGAACTAACACCAGTGTGTGACATAAATGCAGTAAGAGGATTTTAAAAGCAAAGGCCTTGAGCTTATCACCCAAGAGGCCACAGCAGATGAATTTGAGGAGGAAGGCAGAGGCACAAAAGGGCTGCAATTCTTTGCTTGTGCAAGTGCCAGGTCTTGAAAAGATGACAGAAGAAGACATTGCAGTAAAACAGCAGGATGAAAGTCTGACTGAGCAGAGAGAAAATTTCAAGTTGTCCAGCTCGAGACAGCATTATGGGCATGACTGATACTGATTTGCCTTAGGAATTCTAATAGTAACTATGTGGTAGGAAATATGTGCAAAGTGTCTTAGCATTCTTTAGTGACTGTGACCTTCACCCATTCATCACCTCATTTATTTGCTAAATCCACTAGCAGTTTCATTTACTGCAGGACACCTGCCCGAAAGCCCAACACTGGCCCAAGAACATCAGCATAAATTAACCTTGTAAAAATGTGACTAGACATGCAAATGCTGCTACCCAAAAGGGAAGAACTTCTGGCCCAGTCTTCAGCCAAGGAAGTTTTAGCCTTGCCTGACCAGGACTGTACCTGTTGCCCATGCCAGCAGTGTTTCACTGCTATCCCTGACACACTTCTGCACACAGTCAGTCTTTGAAAGACTCCTCAGACTTCTGTTTCTCTGCCAGCTGTGGTGTGGGCAGTCTTTGTCCAGGAACTAAGAGAACACTCCAGCAGGCAATGGCCAGAATCTGTGTTCTTTTGAATTTCTGTATTTGAACATCTAAGAGGTTTAAGAAAAGAAAAAAGGAGTGGAAATTATTCCTGATTGAGACTTCACACCAGGAAAACTAGGAGTAGCTCCATAGAATTTACTGGTATAAACCCCCACAGCTTTGCATATTTAAGGCGCTAAAAATCTTATTTCAGACAATGCTGCCATCTGTATTTTAAAAGAGAGGTTACTCTGAAAAGGGATGTGCAAGCATGTTAATAAGAGGTTACAAGTATTGTCTTGATCTTGCTTACTGTGCTGCTTACTGAATTTGGTGAGAGGGGCTATTATTTCTAGAAAAAACATGAAGAAATACTGACAGAGTAATTTCCCTGATTCTGAACATCTCTTACATGCAATTTTTTTCTTCAGTTATCAACTTTATGTCCTTGGGTCCATTATTTTACAACGTCAATCACCTACAAGTGCAGTGGACTTCAAATTATTCCTTGCAGGCAGAGTAAGAAGATCTAAGTGATAATGCAAAGCTGCTGGTTTGAGCTATTTATGTAACTATTTAAAAACTTAGAGCAAGGACTTCCTAGAGCAGGCAGTTCATTGCTTACTGCTCCTTCTATTCAGTGCATCTCTCCTGCATCATAGTTGGTTTTTCTCTGGCAATCATTAAGGCTTGATTATAGCAAGGATACACATCTATTTTTGTAAAGCTCCGAAGTGAACATGACATGCTATCTTCCAGAGCCTCTGTTTTGATCCTGAAAATTGCAGGCCTCAGGTAATCATCAAATCCACTAGCTTAAAAACATTACTAAGCTCAATCTTGAATAATCAAAATGCTATAAAACATACACAAGCTACACAGCAAACAAGGCTGCTGAGAAGAAAATAAGTATCTAAAATTCTGGTGATCAAGAAACCACTCTTTTATACTTTGCATAATTATTTGAAAGCTTAAATGTTCTTTCTCTTACAGTTTCTGCCTGCAGTTTTAAGGACTTTTCCACCTCACAAGGTGCTTCAACAGACATGTTAAATTGGAGTGAACAGCATCACCTACTCTTCAGCTGTAGGAGACCATAAGGATAAGATAAATGATGAGATAAAGTGGGGGAGAAATGAACATTGTGGCTCACAGTTTTCTGGACAGGTATTATTGCACTAACAGTAATAACAAAAATACATCAGAATATTATATGTTTTCTGTTATTTTTAAGTGTATTCTGGAAACATTGAATTTAAAACATGCTTTCCTGAAGATTAAAAAGAAAATCCAGAGAAAATTGCATTCGGTCATAACATACAATATGTTTTCCAGATTTTAGCATAGTGGCTCAGCAGTAATAATACACTTTTCAGAATTTAATACTGATATTGAAAACCAGCACCCCCAATGTCAGGTAACTGCCATTTAGGTCCATTTGTGCACCTATACACAGTGGTAGCATAAGTGAACCACTACTCTCCATGCTAGTTTTGTAGGCAACCAACAGCCTGAACATTACCCTGAAATGAATGCAAATGAAGAGACTTTTTTTAGTCTCTACCTTGTTCCAGAATAGGGAGGGAGAAGAAAGAAGTAAGGCAGAAGTCCTACAGGTCACTAAATCAGGAAAAGGAGCAGCATGTTACCACTGATTAATTTCTGCCACTTATAGGACAGTCTCCCTCCTGTGCAGGACACAAGTCAGGCTTAGTGAAAACAAGATAGAAACCTCAGTCTAGATTTCAGCTCTTGAATATTGAACTATCTCTTGTAATGCTAGGTTTAGTTTAGCAAGCTGCAGCTTTCCCTGTGGAGCTGCTTAGGGCAGTGACCATTGTCGCCCTCCTGTAGTCCATTTCGGACGGCTCCGCGGTTTTGCTCAGGCTATCAGCTTTACATCACAGTGACGGCAAAGGAGGCGAGAAGGTCTTCCCAGGAGGGCTTCAGAGGACCTTTAACAGTTACATCTGGTCCTAGCGAGGCCTGGAGGCAGACAGACCTCGTGATCCGGGCGCAGGGGGGTTTTGGCAGATGGCAGGGTCGGTCCATGGGCGGGGTTGGGGTACAGGAACCAACAGGGAGAGCCCGAGGGAGTGGCCAAGGCTAGAGGCAAGGGAAAGTGAGGTGGGGGAACAATATGGGATCAGAAAAGTAGTGGGTAAACAGATCACCACATCTATCCACATTTTTATACAGTTAAACCTTAATGGGAAGGATGGGTTTCTAGGGTTTCCAGGCTGCTGTGCAGCACCGAAGCCCAGTTACCCTGGGATCTCAGGCTTTTCCAACCAGTGTGATCAATGCTGAAGGCCACTGTGCTACCTCGGGCAGCACAAGAGCTGCAGCGCCACACTGACAATGCCTGAACAGGAGCGGGGTGGTGGCAAGGCCACCTGAGCTGTAGATGCTGTCAAGGTGGGGTAGGAAACAGGGCAAGGTGCTGCTCTCTGTGAGAAGGGGCAGACAGAAAATCCCCACCCTGCCAGCCAGAGTAGCAATCTGTGCTATTTCTGCAGCTTTCTGCGCACATCTCATTTGTACAATTAAAGGAGAGAGGATTATTCCCCCGGCTTCTAGCTGTTCATCACTAGATGAAAATGCAGCCTGGGGGTCCAGATCCACCCCTCATTGATGCAATTTTGTTTTGAAATTAACTCCCTGGGGAGACAAGAGGTCTGCTCAGGGCCTTTGCTGTGATGCAAGACAAGCTTTGGGAGCCATTTCCCAGGGCAACATCATGGAAAGTGCTGAACCTAATCATAAAGCTACTGTGATGCCCAATTACCTCACAGGTGTTATTTATTTATATATTAGAAGCTTACTAATAGTTATATAAAATAACAGCAGAAAAGCTCTATCAAGGACTTGTGTGAATTGCTAGTGATCCTCCACTGCAGTTGCAAGACCACTGACAAGTTCTAAGTAAGCCTCATTGTAGCATCTTGAATCACAGTAGCAAAGCACTGGGATGGTGCTGATAGGAAGTTACAACATCAAGAGCAAAAAGAAGTGATTTAATTCCTCAGCTGACAATACCTGCTCCAGATATTTAGCCAAATTTGAAAAGTTACATTTGAAAGCAAATATAAAGGTAAATATGCAATATCTTTATTCACACTCATCTTGCTTCCTTCAATCTTAGTAAGTAATTCAGTGGACAAATAACATGAATGTTTCAGGAGTCAATACAAATGAAATTAACTGTCACCATGGGAAGTATTAATATACTTCATAATAAAAGTAGATTTTCTCATTTGCAATTTTGACTGAAGTGATGATTTTAAAAAGATATTTTTTAAAAATTTCCCCTCAGCATTTCACTAGAGAACTAACAGCAGCTCTAGGCCAGTCCCTTTCCAAGCAGCAGTGTGTGCATGTAGCTTGAAGTTCAGCATTTGTGCCACAGGTACTCTTACAGAACAGCCCTTGCACACTAAACAGAACAGTGACTTCTTACTACAGTTCCCAAGTTTTCTTTTGCTTATTTTCTTTGCCAGAGAGCAGGGGCTGAGGCTGCAAACTGGTCCCTATACTGTCACCAGCCCTCTGGATGACACAATTTGGAATCCACACCTTAAGGCTCTGTAGCCACCAGCCTGCATGTCCTCAGGGTATTGGCAGGACCTCAGAAAGCAAATGAATATATGGCAGTGGGAACAGTGGTCAGATATTCTGAGGTTTTGACAACCACTCCTTCCTTCAATATTACACCCTCCTTCAGAAAATATCTCACAACTAATTAGCATAAGTGTATTTTTAAATCAGTCCTATTGTTGTGGGAATAAAAAACGCTAAGAAACAAATCAGATTCATAAATGAAAATGTATTTCACCTTTATACATGCTATACAGGTCATGCAAATACAGAAATCTACAGGTTATACAATGACACCATAATAAAATATAATATGACATTTGTCAAACACAATGTATTACAGCAAAACAAACGGTTTCTGTTTCTTATTTTGGAAATAGATGAAGGACTAATTTGGAAGACACAGTACCATGCTACAGCTTACTGCACAGTCAAAAGAAAGTATTTATTTGAAGTACACTAACATAAATAGAGCTGGGTTGTTGTAGGGATGATTTTTTTAGGCATTGCACATAATGTCACTGGTTACTTTCCCATTGCTGACTTTTAAGAGCACAAGAATGGTGCTACAACTGAGCTCGATCTACGCTGTGAACTCTTACATGTGAAAAAAATCTAAACAAGCTAAACACCCCCTCCCCCCAATTTTTCACATCTTTTGTGTTAGTGTCCAAAGAGTGTTGTATTTATAATTTATTCTTATAAGGGACTGGACAAAATGTCCTCAAAGCAGCACCTGATTTAGCATAAAGGTTCACCAACAGAAATAAAGTTAACACTGCCTGGCACATGACGTCCTGACCTTGTACATCTTGGTGTGGACTGTTCCACACGGATGTTTACAGAACATTACGGGCCCCCAGTGTTCCCTGCGTGTGTCTTGGCTTTTGTGTTTCTGACATTCACTTATTGTTTTGCTGCTGACCAAATCCCATTTTGTTGAGCCTACAGGAAGACAAAATACTCTGTGTGATAGAAAGCCTGCTGGTAACAATCAAGTGTCTGCATCTTCAAAGGTTAACGTATCACCTCACCCTCCCGATCACTCACTCGGATCTACTACAACTATACTACATATACATTAAGGGGCTACACTTGGCATTTTGCCTACTTTGCTTACAGGTGTTACACAAATATATTTTTAAACACAGTTGATAGTTGCTCCCAGACTAATTAATATTAACCAGTAAGTGCCACTAGTGACTAACAGTGTCAACATAATCCTAAGGGGATAGTTCCCACACTCCACAATCAATAAGAAGGCTCTTTTTGATTCCAGCAGCTATATTTTTTCAAGCCTCTTCAGCTACAGTTTTGAATTACACACCTCATAAAAGTTGCCAATAGCTCCTTAAAGATGAGAAAAGATAGGCACAAAACTAAAGTACGGTATATTATTTTGTTTCAATGCACTGTGGGCAAACCCCATCATTATTTACAAGAAAGAGATGTCTAAATGGATGTATGATCAAGCTTAGGAAAGAATTATTTAAAAATAAAATGCACAGGTAGAAATCACAGTGAAGTGTTGAGATGAATTTTAAATTAGGAGAAGAAATAAGTGCTTTATTAGCAGCTAAAGCTCAAATTCTAATGCACGCTCTGTCTTCCCTGAAACCATCAAGGCTCTAGATCATTGGTTTCTACCAAAAGCAGCCAGTTATTCAACACATTCCCTGGGAAGACAAGGTATATTCAGCTCTGGTTATTTGAAATCCAGTGTTCAAGGACTGCAGAAGCTTTTTCAAGTGACAAGCTCATATTTTACTGCCAGTGGCATCACAGGGATATATATCCTCCAGAAATTGTATCCTCTGTCAATTAAAAAGAGAGAGAAGAATATCAAGTCAGCTACGCAAGTTAGATGACCTCAGTTTTGCAATTTAGAATAGACTCTTCCAAAAAACCTGACTATGGCTTTGTACTCTGAAACTGTCACTGAAGCCTACTATGGGGTTTTACTATGCTGGGTTTTCAGGGTGTGTGATTCTACACTGCAAGTTTTATAGCAGCAGTAAAGAGTAAACAGCAGCAATAACTACCATTGCCTAGATTGGCCCCACTTTTAACTGTTGTCTTCATGCAAATAGGCTCCAAAGATATACAGGAAAGGTACTGTATTAATGAAGAAATTCTGGATGCATAAAGGAAATGTTTCTGTTTACTAGATACTTGAGGTTGCTGTGTTACAGTCAGTTTGCATATGATGCCAATTTTCAGACAGCTACAAATACCAAAGATCATGATGAATTTAAATACCTAGGAGAACAGCTTTCTTTCTCTCTCCACACTGCTGTGTACAACTTCTGTAATTTTCTGGGAAGCCAGTAAGTAATCACAGCAATTTATTATACCTAAGATGTTTATCACAGTACTGTACCTGTATCTGTTCTGCTGAAAAGCGAGGTTGTCAACAGATAGAATTAAGTGTATTTTCCTGTCCTGGGCTGTTAAATCCCTCGATCAAGTTTTTGTTACAGTCATCTAGGCTAAGGGTATCACTGGACATCTTGGAGTAGGTAGCTTGGCCTGTGAAATCCAAGAGGTCTTCAAGAGCCTTGGCATTACTTGTCCCATTTTGGTCCAAAGAAACACCTGGCATGAGTTCATTCATGGGTGAATATTCAGGGATTGAGATAAGTTCTTCTTTTGAAACCGGGCTGTACAAAAGATAAAGGAAAGAAAGACACAGAATAAGGTGTGTATAACTTTTCATTAAGCGACAATCAAATTAAACCTCTGACTGTTCAGAAACTACCACTCATCTAAAGGCAGCTGCAGCAAGCCTTTGCATAAAGAATGTCCTAGTCCAAAGAAAAAAAAATTGCCCTGTTCAGGATGGAAGGCCATACCTAACCTATGTCCCTTAATGATTAAGGTTTGTGGTAGCTGAGCACTCATCTCCTGAACCCACATCTCTGACAGTTTACTGAACTGCGTTTACGGATCATTATTTCAGCCCCTGCACCATTCTTTACATATATATTTATTGCACCTGTCACATTACTGATCCTGCAAACACTTAAAACATTTCACAACTTAAAAAGTTATTTCTTAAGACCTTATGATATACTTTAGATGTAGAAATCCCATAATTAAATTTAAGAAATGCTGCAACCAGCTGCTTTGCTGAGACTAGCAAGGCTAGTGCATTTTAGTTTGGAGAAGAGAAGGCAGAGTAAGGCTTTCACAGCCATTTCTAAACCATGATGTAGTGGTGGATGAGTTGAGGGCAAAACTATTGTGCATGAAATCCTGCAACACAAAATGTAAGGGTTGCCCAATGCTACCAATAAGAAACTGGGCTTAATAGAGATCAAAGAACATAATCTACCCAGTGAGACTGTACTGTACAGCTTGCTTCCAGGAGAGGTCCTGGACAGAAACATTAGCAGGTAAAAAAAAAAAGAGCTGGATAAACTCATGGGCAACATGCCAACCAGTGGCCACTTAAAAGGCCAAGGCAGAGCTGCACCCTCAATATCCCTAAAGCAACACTTCAGTGTGGTCTTGGATTGCAGGAACTGGTGGGCTCAGGTGCTCTCCCTCACTGGTTTTTCTTATTGATACTCTCTAAGACCAAATAATGGACTACGTGGACTTCCAATCTGTCCCAGTAGGGCATTTTCTACATATTTATGCATATTTGCTGAAAATACAGAAACAGTGTGAGAAGTTCAACTGGCTTACTGATTAAAGGAGAAGAGTGTAAAAATTCCATGTTTAAAATTCTGACTTAGCTTTGTCTTAGCAGCCTTAAATTAACTGTTGATGTGTAAACATATGTAAATAAAAAAAATGAAAAATCCTTGTTTTCTGCATGTCCTGCCATCAAAATGTGAGAGTATTTAAAATCACAAAGTTATTAACTGATTTATATACATTTCTACTAGTTAAGTACTTAAAATTCTAAACCCATTATTTTCTTTATTCTGTTTGTATGGAGGCAGAAATGTTCATTCCTCACAGCTATGCAGCCAAATTAAAAAATGGTGCCATCAGAACAATATCTGTAGTAGCTGCTTTCACAAAACTGTCTGAAGGGTTTGGGCAAACTTGCATGGAATCCATAAGTAAGAACTGTGGAAGGATTTCAAAGTCTTCTCCCCCAAGTATGTGAGAGTGAGATGAGGTTCTGTGGCTCTTGTCTCAAACATCCTGGCAGGAGCAGAGCACACCCAGCTGCCACCCTGGGGGGGATGTGAGAAGCAAAGCAGTAAACTATTGACAAACAAACCCCAAAATCCTGTGTCTCATGTGAATTGCACAACCCCTATTGGTAGATCCGGTCTGTACCTCACATCCATGGACTGAACCTCATCTGTTGAATCTTCCATGCTGTTGGATTTCCCATCAACAGCTTCCAGCTGAATAAGTCCTGAAACTGACTTCAGTCCATTAGCAACTACATCTTGGGAAGGGATTACAGAAGCAGCACTTCCTAAGCTTTTATTTTGCAGGCAGGTCGCCAATCCGTTGATCTCTACAAAGGAAGGTTAGAAATTATGACAGTAGAAACTTCATTATTTAAATAGTTTTAAGTTATAGACTGAGTAGAAAGGAAGACTTAACAATGCCATAGAGACTCAGTTTACCATGACTCATCATACTATACTGTCATTCCTCTGTTCCACTCCAAAAGTGTTCTTTATGCTACATTTTTTAAATGTGAGGATAGGAAGAGAGTATTTTATCTTTTATGTCATGTACTGTTGTAACACGGAATAGTTACGACATGCATAAGATAGCGATCAACGTTGGAAGGAAATATGAAGTGATATTTGATGGATGTTCAGAGATGTTACAACAATGTACTAAAAACTTTAGCCTGGGAAAGTAAACAAAATATAGATAAATGTCAGATATGCATATTTCATTTAATAGGCCTTTAAATAAATATGCTTTTTTTTCTATAAAGTCTAATTAAATGTAAAATTTAGAGTCATACTATGAAGAGCTTGGTTGTGTGCAAAGATTTTCTGCCTACAAAATTTGAAGGTAGATTGCAGCAGTCAAGCATATTGGCAGATTAGAACTTTTCATTTATGCTACATCAGGTACTAAAATGGAGGAGAAACTTTATTCTGCTTTTGCTTTAATGGCAAAGAAAAGCTGTCTCTGTCTAACATTTGTCACTGATGCAAATGTAGCTGTTCTTTTTGAGATGAAAGCAAAGAACTTATGATAATATACAGTGCTCTGCCTCAGATCAAAAAATTCTGAAGAGAACCAACTGTGAAAATAGGTCAGAAAAATATGGCAATTTTTACCTGGCTTGTTGAATACAAGGACCTTTGGTTGCTTTTCCACATTCAAAGTTGATGGTATCTCCAGTTTTGGCTCTTCCTTCTGAAATCAAGTAATGACTCAGCTGTACTAGAGAGAGGACTGTAAACTTCACAGAACTAACTGGACCCAAAACTTGTGGGACTGCCCAGGGCCACAGGGTGACAAAGACCCTCACCAGAAAGACAGGACTTTTTTTTTCCTTTTTAGTTAGGCATAGCATTTTTCTTAAATTCAAAAAGAAAACATTCTCCAAAAGTAACTGAATAAACAGTTTCCTTAGTAGGTTAGAAATGAAAACCTGACTGTCACTTCTTAGCTGCACACAATTGTGTTCTTTTTAATCCCACGTTCCTGACAGGCTTAACAAAGAGAGCTCAGTAACTAACTCACTGGCTGGTACAAGGCAGGAAGACACATCAACAGCAGCAAACATTACAGCTCCAGCATGCAGGAATGTGCTGTTGCCCCTTGCTAGATGGTGAGGGAGGTACCTGCAAAGGCTGCATAAAAGCTGTGTCTCTGTGGCAGTGACTGTGACATACCAACAGTCACTCTCAGTTTGAAATGCATCTAAAATCTGGGTCTAGAGTATACCTAAGTACACTTACTAGGATGGAACTACCCTACAATTTAATGTCCACATATGAAAATAAAACAAAAAAATCCACATACTGCTTCATACCTTTATTTCTGGGGTTTCACTCTTCCTTGTTCTCTTCATTATTTCATCTATTCTCTATAAAGCAAAGTAAATTTGAGGATGAGATGCCAGACAGAATATGTAACATATGAGACAGAAAGGGGAAAAAAAAGACAAAAAGAAACTTTTCTTTACTGTCATGACATCATCTCTGCCTGTCTTGAAAAAGGGAGAACAAATAAGAAAAATAAAGAAAATGAAAGATAGAAGACATCTTGGAGCTGGCTTTCACCTATCAGATCTTACAGAACATGACTTCCTCAGTAGATGCACTTTAGAAACAAGCATTTTAATACCAGGTGTTTGCAGTTATGAGTTATGCTCAGTTCTGGAACAAGACATTTGTTTAAAATCAACTATAGTTATTTTAATCTAGTTGCTTTTCCAACTATTTCCAAGCAGTTCCTTTAAAAATAGTTAGCCTTTCTGGAAAAGAAGAGCAAAATAAAATAATGGATGTTATTCTTGCTGGAAATGTGTAAGGCATTATCCTAAAATACTTTTGTTTTCCTTCTTTCTTCATTATAAAAAAAAGGAAATTATATGAGATGTAAAACACTTTGATTTGGTATTCTAATCTGCAACTGCAACGTGCCTCTAGTTCAGTGGTGAACAGTTTAAGACCTATTGGAATAACACATATGGATAGAGGACCTTTTGTAACCATACAGAGGTTCTGCAGCTGTTCTCTCTTTCCTGCCACACAGCTGTAAACAAAGCTAATTTATGCAGCTTCAGCCATTTCCATGTGCAGCAGTGGCCAGACAGTCCTGCTCCTCTGCATAATGCAACCAGAGACAGGCAGGTGGGGGAAAAGCTGTTTGTTACTCCCAAACTTTCTCAATTAATGACACAGAGCTTTTGTTGAGTAAGTTTTAAACAAAGTCACTAATGTTTCTCAGTAGTTTGTGATGTCCTGGGTTGGGCAGCAATCGACATTTGCCTTGGCATGCCATTCCCTGCTTGTCTCAGGCATTTAACTTTTCAGGTAGAGGCTGGCTCTGTGCTTGCTCAGTGCAGAGTAGAAAGTCATTTGCCTTAGGCAATTCCACCTTGTTACAAATTTTGATGTCCATGTTCCCCTAACAGGCAAGTAGTAAATACTAAACTTGGCATAACTATTCACCTGTAATTCCTCCAGATTATTGTCAGTAGATACTACTGGGTGCTTCCTGGGTTATGTATTTAAACAAGAAATGAAATAGTTATCCTGAGATGCAAATACCCACCTTCTTCCGCTCCAGCCTTTCTTGCTCAATTTGCTGCATGATTTGTTCCCTTTCAAGACGAAGTTGTTCAGCTGCCTCACGGGCTTTGATTTCTGCTTCTTCCCTCTAATTAAAATGTGTAAAATATGCTAGGGTCATTATGTATCTCAGGCAGACTACCAAATGTTAAGAAGTATTTTGTTACATGTATCAAAATTTCACATTTCTGCTTGAGGTGATACCTGTTTCTCAAGTTTGGCTTGGAGTTCTTTTTCTTGCTTTTCCTTTAGCATTTGTTCTTGCTCAGCTCTTCTCCTGGCTTCCTCTTCTGCCTTTTTTCTAGCTGCCTCTTCTTCACGTTTTCTTTCCTCCTCCTTCTTACGAGCTTCTTCTTCCAGACGAAGTCTTTCTTCTTCTGCCTTTCTTTTCTGTTCTTCTCTTTCAAGCCTGCAAAAAATGTAACAGATGTTCATCTGAGAACATGCTCAATATTCAGGTTGCTATCAAGCTTTTACTCCGATCTTATTTTAATGCCTAAAATACTTCAGAGAAGTTATTATTTCCATTGAAAAACCATGTGATCAAAGAAAACATTTCTGTTCTAATTTCAATTTGAGAATCAATAAGAAAATTAAGTTTCAAGAATAAAGACATCCCTCTTCCCCTGTACTTGACACCCAGAATACTGGTATCTATAAATAAGCAAATTCTTTCATCCTTTGCTTCATCTGAAGATAAACAGATGGGATGAGTAGCAGCAAAGTCCACAAAACACAGTGGAACACTGGAAGGAGTGGGTCTTAATTCCACCTGTGCTGTTCCCTGGCCCACTGAGGGACATCATGCTCCTTAAGAGTTGTTTTATAAGTGATTGTTCTTACCATTCTATCAGGGCCAAAATGGCAGGAGCTGGTCATTCTGCTCCCACCCCACTCACTGTGTTTTTAACAAGAAACCTCAAACTTGAATCTAGACATGCAGAATTAGTGATTTACTACTATAGGTTTGAAGGAAGTGCATGATTTACTGACACTTGCAACCAGCATCCCATGCACCTAAAAGCCTGTTCCCAGAATAGAAACAGAACATCACTGCTCAGACACAGCAGCCTTCAGTCTGCCACACTCAAAGCCCTCAATGCCTGCAGCAGAATTGGGCATGAAGATGAACTTCAGGTTAATTATGAATGATTCAAACCTTGCTATTTAATGCATACCCTGCTGCTGCAAGACTGTTTCTGATACATGATCTAACTCATTTAAAGGCATCTCAAATATTTTTTACCATGTAAAATACTTCAGGTATGTCCAGACTGAAGTGTGCAGTACACTTCAGCATGGACATGCCTAAAGTATTTGGAAAAGTAATAGTTTATTTGGGGTTCTTGAAGAGGCCAAATTATTATTTTCTAACTTCACTAGTCATAGAGACTGCAAAAGACTGCAAAATGAAACATGAGTCTGAAATTAAAGAAATTAACAAATACATGTAAACTCCCATTTGATTCCAAAATTTTCCAGTTTCAAACATTTTCAGTGATACAGGTTAAATTACTAGGCAATAACTTCCAAAAGCAATAGAGATACCTTTCTCGTTCTTCTCTTTCCTGTCTCTCCCTTTCTTCTTGTTCTTTTTGCAGGCGGGCCTGTCGTCTTTTTTCAGCTAGAATTTTTGCAGCTTCTTCTGCATCACTTGTTCCTGCTGTGATCTTCCCTAGGAGAAGACAACCAAGGGTGGAAAGTCAGGCAGGGAACAAAGAGAGTGTCCAGAAATTCCAGGTTTGTATGGAGGCTGAATTGGGCCTGGTTCAGAGCGGTAAGACACCTTTTTAAAAGCACACTTCAGCATTTTCAGCAGAGAGAAGATGGAATACATAAGGGCATCCCTAGATGTCAGCATTTTCACATCCTCATTTAGTGAGGTACATTAGTGAAAACTGTGTATTTACAGGTTCCAGTATGTATCTTTACACATTCTCATAAGCCTGTGACTGAGCAGCTTCATGAAAAGAACAGCTCATCACTGTTTAAAAGTCTCAGGGTCCCATGAAATCTGGCAATAACATCTTGCAGTAAGGCTCACCTTCACTGCTCTCAGCCTTTCCAGCAGAAGGCACGTGCTTCTCAGGAGCCACCTGGCTCACGTCATCAGCGCGTGCTCCTGGAGACTTGGGGTGACTGACATTTTCTTTCTCCTTGTCTGCTTTCTTTTTAGGTGTTTCCTGGCTGAGATTGGAAGTGGCACGATGCTTCACAGGAGAAGCTGGATATTGTTTGGCATTTTTAGGAGACTGAGGATAAGTCTTTGCAACTGTCCTGATGAGGGAAAACAAAAATCAAAACAGGCCAGATGTTACACTCTTGGAATCAATCTCCATCTTCACACTTCTCATGCTTTCTTGTCTCTGGCTACGGAGGAGTATCAGCTGTTTTGCACAACACTGAAAAGAACTACCTGGATGCAATCAGAACTTGAAGTGCATGGAAATGACATGGAAGCGCACATGATTACAGAAAATTCTCATTAAAATAAACCAGTAACACTGTCTAAGGTCTAGGTGAGAGATAGGAAATTGTGGACTACCTAAACCAATGATTTTAGCAATTATCATTTTAAAAGAATTCTGTCACCATTACTGTTTCTACAGTCCTTCTCAACATGTAAACCAAAGCTATGGCTGCTTTCTGTCTGTAGAAATTATAATGAGCTACAGTGTGCTGCTTTCATCTGAATACCACCTTGCCAACCATGGTCTTTTTCTAATAGTATCTGATTCTCCAAAAAAGCACCAAATACCAGTATATACAAAGGTAAGGCTGGGTACCACAGAAAGAGACAGAACTGATCAAACCATTATATTGCCAGCAGCATTGTTTGAGGTGGTGCTTTTCTCAGCACCAACACAACAGACTCCAAACTCAGCCCCTGTAGCCTTTCACAAGCTGCACCTGCGGTGATGGTGGTGCACAGCAGCAACGCAGCCCACTGCTCATCTGGCTGTGTCACACTTCAGGTGAAATGATAACCCTGAAGTCAGTTCTGGGAAAGTGGAAGGATAAAGATACCTGATATTCACTAAAAATAGTTGCATATAAAGAGAACAGATACCAGGAAACATAAAACTACACACAAACATAATTCATTATTTATGTAACACCAGTAGCTAGCACTTGTAACATTAAGAAAGGCTGGGATGTGTGACTAAGTAGTATGAGAATCGAGAGATTACAATCTTAAAATAATGATTTATGTGAATCTCATTAGAATAAATTATCTTACATTAAAGTGAACATTACACACCTTCTTCCTGGATATGCAATTATGATATAAATGTATTAGCCCATATCACTTTTTTCATCTACACAATATAGAGTTTCATATACTATAACATGTTTTCTGGACTGTACACTCATTCTGGCAGACCACAAACATGAAAAACATGGACAACAGATTAAAATTAATGGACTAGAGTGGCAAGTTTTGTGTAGATCTAACTTTAGTATTGTGTGGTCAGAGACTATTATAACCAGAACAGCATTTGCATTACAGAGCAGACAATAAAAAAAAGATGTCTTTCAACTCCTCCCCAAACTCATGAATTCTGTGGAAGAAAGGGTTCTTTTCTACCATATGAGACTGCATTTGAAAGGGGTTGAGACATCAGAATACAAGGAGCTCTCTCAGAGCTGCCTGGTTTGTGAGGAGGAAAACACTGCAGAGTATTGCACCATCCCTACTTTCTTACTCCCACTGAAGAGCCACTATAGACTCCAAAAGCCCTTGGGCTGCAGGAAGAGTAGCACCCAACTAAATTTGGAGTTCATCTCAGGTATCCCCTGCCCGCAGGCCCAGGAGCTCCCTGTCAGCTCAGGTCCTTGCCCTTGGTCCTTGCCTGAGCTCAGCTCTAGGTAAGCCAGTTCTTCTTGGCTTCCTAACCTGCTGATCCTGACACAATGTCCTGGCTTGTCCTTGGACTTGCCTCAGTCAGGCCTTTGTTGGCTGTCACTGGGCTCTTGGTTGACCCTGGTCACCATCACCAGACCTACCCCAGTCACTTTTCTGCTATGGGTTGGGGTGCTGTGGGCAAGGTCCCTGTCCTCATCTGTCCTGCTGCTACCCACAGATCCTGCTGTTCTGTGACAGAAACAGGCTTTGGAAGATGTGAACAGGCAAGTCTATTTCCAGTTCTTGAAAAAAACAGCAATGGGAGAAGCCAGTGAAATTGGCTGGTGCTGACCAAATCTGGTTTTAGCATTGTCTTTAGATTCCTCTTTAGGATATAGATGGATTTCCAGGTCCCTCTGAAGGCAAAGGCAGATTTCAAGGCCCCACCTACATGCGTACATCTCACACGTGCCTCATCATTGCAGTCATTTCCAACTGCACTTCATAAAAATATAATTGGTAAATAAAAATAAAACATTTTTCTCATGTTTTTCTGCAGCACAGAGGGTGCTTCTTGCTAATTAGACACTTCTTCAAAGCAGAGTCCCTTCTTGCTGTCTTTGGTTTACATTTCCAACTTTACCACATGTTCCTCGCGATGCTTTTGATTTAACTTGTTGTGACAGAAGGAGCAAAACAGGCTAATAACTAAGGCTGAGTCATTCTCAATATTAATACAGAAGTAATTGTTCTCTAATAAAGACAAGACAATTAAAGAGGTCGGTAGGAAGGAGTCTAGTCATGACAGTCACGTATCTTGCACTGCATAGGCATTAGAGCAGACTGGCTGTACAACTTAGCTGGTGGATTAGAAACGTGCTGAATATGTTATTTAGGTACTGCATCTTTGAACTTTTAGACCTACAGAATTTTTTTTATGGCTCTTGGACCAGAAGAACAAGAAAATAGTAGAGTTTGCTTCATATAAAGTAGCTAAAAGTGAGTAGAAAATACTGATTACTGCAAGGATGAGAATAGTGCAGTGTATGGAGTGGAAAGCTGAGAAAGTCTATCAGGAATAAGAATATTTTTTCAGAATTTTTATATAGTTTACTGGATGCCAGTAGAAAGTATTAAATCAACATTGTTTTCCCCCTTGTATTTAAAACATATTCTCAACATCTTTAACACAGGGGAAAACACTCCTTCTAAATAATACTTAAGTTATGCTGCTTTACACCAGACAGGGCCAAACTTGATTGTGAAGACAGAAAAATGGAATTATTATGAAAAAAAATTATAATCACTTGTATAGGGGCCTGTTTAGGTTTAAACCGTGATAAGAAAGTGGGAAACACAGAATTATGCCTGATAAGGATTAGAGAGTTAAGATGACAAATCACTAAAATCCATGAAGTGGTAGCATGCCAGTTGTCAGACAGCTCACTCATTTTCAGTAACTGGATTTTACAGGGGAATACAGAAGTACCAGAAGCACCTTCCTCCCTCCAAGAGTACATTAATTTTCTCACCTAACTGCCCTGAGCTGACATAGGGGCAGCAGCAGTAACAAGCTGCCCCCTACATGCACTGCTAGAACATCTATCAGGCATGAGGATCCACTGGTTCTTAATTACAATGGCTCCTATTTAATTATGAAAGGGATAGTTCATTCTGCAGAACAATGTTCCAGTAAGAGCATATGAGGGGTTCTGAGCTTACTTTTGCTAAGCAGAGAAAACAAAGCACATGTAGCACCCAAATCAGAGGTCACATCCAGCTCTGGCCATAAACAGCAGGGCAGAGAACAGCACGCTCTCCTGAAAAGCCAGCCACATGACAGGTCACTGGTTATGGCTGCTCATGAGATGGACTGTAAATCAGAAATCTGCAGCACTGCCAGAGCAGCATTATTTTTCCCCTTTCTCCCCATTAATTCAACAAAAAATCTGCTGAAACCACACCAAGGACCCGCATGTTGTCAAGCCTGCTTTCTGACAATTGCTCTGATCACAAGCTATTTCTGGGTTCTGACATTTTTGCTCTGTCTGTAGCACTTTCTTAAAAGCAGTTTTCTTTCACTACTAGTTTTGATCTTTTGTAGACAAACACAGATTCATTTCTCTTTTACATTTCTTAAAAGAGAATAAACCCAGCATAGGTCTGTAGAATAGAGTTTTGAATAGCTGTGTTATTACAGGTGTTTCAAAATCTTGAAATGGCCCATTATCTAGGTAACTGCTGAAAAATCCCTCAAAAAACTCTTGATTCCATTCTATCCACTGTTTTTATCTTGATTCCATTCTATCCACATTCTATCCACTGTTTTTATCTTTCCAAGTCAAAACAATAACCAAGAGTAGTAAATGTAGCACATACAAAATAAAATCCAAAATAGGCCACTGCAGGACATAGAAGTTACTTCTGTGAGGAATGCACCACATGCAGACACCTTTCCAATAACTCATTTTTAAATATTTTACAAGTTTGGGGAGCTTTTTTTTGTACTACTCTATGTTCATATTCTGTTTGTATTCTACTGAGCATGCATATTTCTGATGTCAAAAGTGTGTCCCCCAGGCTATAGGGGACTGTCACCGAAAAGAACGACCAAGTGAGGGGTTCAGTTTGCATGAGCAAAGGACAATGACCAACCTGGGATCTGGAAAGGAAACATGAACCACTACCCATCAGCAGCACTACAAACACTTTTCCCTTCCCCCTTTCTCCTTCTCTCATGAGGTGATGCTTTGGCAAAAGTATGTGACACAGAGGCTTGTCAGAGCCTTCCAGTTTTATTCACTGGCTTATGCTAGGGTTCATCTGAAGACACTTAAAACTAAATCCTACTTCCTTGATTTGGTCAGGTGCCACTGACTTATTTAGGGACAATTTACCCAAAGGCATGTGAAGGACAGAGGCTTTATTGCCTTCCTAATCTCTAAGAAAGCACACTTAACTATTCTCTGAGGGATACTGCAAGAATAAACCAATTAATATATAGATATTTGAAGATAAAGCACAAAACAAAAAATTACCCAAACCCCTAATCCTGTTATTATTGATCTTGTGAAAGATCTGAAGAAAAGGAGCACTTTACACCATCAGTATCCAATAACAATTGAAAAAAATTTAAAGACGATTCTTCAATTATTCCAACTCTCTAATCCATTAATTTTCATCCTTGTCAGCTGATCCACATTAAGAGTCAAAATAATAGCTTTGGATTCCTTTCTGTGACATTTATTAATATATTTACTTCTCCAAATAACTTCAAGTTTTGAATTCCTTTCCCACTTTTAATTGATGTTTAATGCAATTTTTTTTCCTTTTCTCCTTTTTACATCCATATCTGTTCATTCATGTTCTCTCAGTTGCTATGATTTGGGGATGACCTTTTACCTTTCTCAGTAAAATTTGCACACTCAAAACACTAGTATTTTATTTATGTCATTACTGCAACTCTCTTCTGCCAATTAATCACTGTGTCTCTTCAGGCTGAAGTTTTATTGTCTTGTTTGATCCTGTGTCAGTTATTTTACCATGCTAAAAACAGCTTTTTATTTAATAAATAATGAAATAACATATTAAGAAGACAAGTTACTGCCACTCAGAAACAAAGATGACAACTGCGAAGAACTAGTAACTAGAACAATACCAAGAGAACTTGAATGTCAAGTCCCATATTCTTAGAAAAGAAATGCATACAGCTAATTGTCATCTAAATCACTGGCCATCCTTGATTCCTTCCTCAACAGCTTTAGAGGCTAAGGAGCTATGCAGGATCACCAACTACTACTGCTGTACAATATATATTCTTATTTCTTCCAGGGCATTTTTTTCAGTCATATAACATGCTAGAAGGAGAAAGATTAAACTTGTAAAAGATCATTAGGTTTGCAAGGAGAACGAATATTTGTATACATTTTAAGTCAGATTAAAATTATACTTAAATGTCAGATAATGATCTTGCTGGTCAGTGGATTTAAATAAAGGCAGTAAGACTTTTGGAACCTTCCTTACAATTGTATAGCTTTATCTCTTAATTGAAAATTAACAGTGGAATTCGGGTTGTATGAAAAAAATGCATATATTATCAGTTTTATTATCTATAGATAATAATACAATATGGTGATTAGGGCACCTTTTTCATTTTAGAATTATGAGGGGAAGTTTTTAAAGTGCTGAAGCAGAACTCTCTTTCTGCAATCAGTAATAAACATGGATTTAAACTCTATTTACTGTATCTCTCTAAAGGTCAAGGAGGGTGTTCTAATCGGGCCACATTAAGATTAAATGCTCGGTAATACATTTCTAGCCATGGTCAGAATCAGATTCCCTTGAGAAGGAGGAAAAAAAAAAAGAGATCACTATTATGGCTCACAATCACAGAGAAACCCACCAGCAGGCTTCTTAATTCCTCCCCACAGCATCTGCTTCTTCCTCTAAAGAATATTCCTTATACACATGAAAACATTTTACTGTACAAAGATTATCATAATTTGCACCTCTGGGAAAAAAAAAATCCATAATTTCCTAATCTTTTATAGAAATTAGTGCTACAAATTAAGACTGGGCATACATTTTTCATGAATCACTAAAGAGCTGTCTCCAAGAACTTTTTCTTTCAACCACTATGATGCTCTACACTAACTTTCATCTGCCCAGCAAGAAACACTTGACTCTCAGTTATTCATTTCCCACCAATAATTTTGCTAAACTAAATGTGCCTCTTGGTTTGTGTCTTATACTGGCTGAACAAACTGAAAAATGCCTTCTGAGCAGGGAGTATTAGTACTTACAGAATAATGTACAGTCTTAGAGCTCAAACTTTTTATTTACATTACATTGCAGAGTGCCACTAGACAATGATCTGCTCAAAACTGATAGAAAGCTGATTGTCATTAACATTGCATTTCATTCAATTTTTGCACAAAACGGACATAGTTCATACCACAGAATCTGATGACATTACATATTTAATACTGGAAGTTTGAGAATTTGTAGTCTTACAATATGAACCAAGAACTGCAGTGTCCCAGTTACATGCAAGGGGATGTCTAAATCAGAAGGAAGGCCAAGAGTCAGGTGGTTTCACACACAAGATCACATCAGATTCACACACAAGATCATCCCCCACTAAAGGGCTATGCTCTCAGAGCTGAAACAGAAAAGGAACACCAGCTGGTTTTTCAGGCAGAAGAAATTTGTCAGAAAGGGGATCATCAAGCCTGGTCCAAAATATGGCCAGCTTCAGATTAAAAAGATAAATAAGTAAGACGATTTTCAAGACACAAGAGGCACCCACAAACAGGGTCCCAAAAAAAAACCTCCAAACCAAACAACCAGCCAAAAAAACCAGGCTATTAATGTACACCAGGACTAGTTTAGCATACTCCTACATTAGAGCCAGACTTAATATTCTGTTCTAAAAAACCATTAAACCTATTTGCTTAGACTTGAGTTGCAAGCTGTGGTACACAATACAGTTCTCAGCAAAAGACAATCAAGAAAAGCCTATCAGTTGCCAGTAAGCCCAGATATGCTATAGGTCCATAGCTCTGCATTAAAAAAAAAAAAAAAAAAAAAAAAGAAAAAGAAAAAAAAAGGCAACAAAACCACAGAGGTCTGCAAATGAGCAAAGGTTAAAACCAATGGTTTGGATGATGCATAGGTAAGTGTATTTATGGCACCAGATGGTCATGCCAACAATAGGAAATGCATATATTAAGAGCTGGAATTTCTAGTTAGCATTCATGATGAGTGCATTTCTTCACATTAGACAGTTTCTTCAACATCAAACAAAAAACCCCCATATTTAAAAATACATGTGAAATAGAATTTTACATGAATTATGAAATGCACTATACTCTCAAGACTGAGGAAAGGTAGAGGGAAGTGTCTCTAGTGGGCACTAACACAATACTACAGATATTAGATTTATCTCCACCTCTCTCTCTCTTCTTGCCCATATGTGTGAATGTATAAGTAAAATTAACTCAGTTTTATACAACACTTCAAAGGAAGTTCCTCAAGAGTCTATGTCTTATTTACAGGTAATGAGAAATTCACAGGATATTAGTTCACTAATGAGAAATGCATACTTAGGGGTTGCAGGCGATGCAGATCTTCTGGATAGGGCAGCAGGAGAATCAGATCTTCTCAGAGGAGATCCCATACCTGATGATGAACCAGGTGTTGCAGGTCGCTTCTCCTTCTTTATCTTCTCAGTCTAGAAGCACAGTTCATTTTAATTTTCATAATTAGGATCAATAAATCAAAAATGCATTTGATTGTTTTATTAGCAAGATGGCATATAAAGAGATTTGTGTGGCATACTTGCAAAAGCTTTTTAAATAGCAGCTCACAACTGAGGTGCTATTCATAGTTCTTTATTTTACACAGACATAGCACACACCCACCCCTGTCTTGCATGGACAGAGCATGCCAAATTGCAGATAAATAATACCACATCAGAGCCTCTACAAGAGGCCTCTTGGGAGGAGTGGTGGCACTGGGTGGAATCTTCAAAATCATCCATATGCCCCTGCTTAGACATGATCAGCAGTGCAAACAGGCACGTCACAGAAACGCTGCTGCATGCAACACTGAATCACACCTAAGACTGACACTACACAGATCTTTACTCTCAGCTTTGGTTCTCTCACTTGCAGCTAATTTAGATGGCAAGAATTCCCCTATCATTAAGAATTACAAGATCTTATGTGAATTTTATAGCCCTAACACAGATTTTTTTTTTTTAAAACATGCCTTAACCTGTGTAGACTCAGTGAAGGTGAGTGACTTGCCTTTTCTTTTTTGGAAACTATGGTGGATTGATAGTGCATCTTTTAAGCAAACAGCATTAAAAATGCCCACAAAGAGAGTTAAAGCAATTGATGTAAAACAGAGACATTATCAATACATTTGGAGAGTTTCTGAAATATGTGAAGCTTGCTCATTAACCAGAAAGACTGGACAGTCATACTCAGGGGGGAATTCTATTTGTCATCCCCATTCCCAGAAGTTACAAGCAAGTCCAAGAACATACACTTCAATGCCTCAGTTCTCTGAAAATAAGGGTGTTAGTGTTCCAGTACCAGCACTCCACACTGATTCCCAAGAGGAAGAAGATATTGAAATGCTCCATAACAGGAGCACAAAGGCATCAGGTGTTGGCATGGCTCACTTCCCTACTGCTGTTCCTTACAGCAGGGGAAGCACTTCATTTGTATTCATGCAAAGGGAAAGATAACAAGCAGAAGCTGCATCAGTTTACCCAGCAGTGAAATCAAAACCACTACAAACTCACCTGAGTAACTTCAGCTGCAGGTGCCCCCTTCATGGCATTGGCAGTGGAGGGTGAAGTTGCCTTCTTCCTGTCGGTGCTTCGGGTGGGGGAAGGCTTGTAGGGAGATTTAAGAGGACTAGCTGGTGCTACACGAGGACAGATATGGAATACTAAAGAGTTATAGTACAATAGCAAGAGCAAAAGGGAGCACAGATAGAAGAAGTAAAGGAGGGGAGAAAACAGCATACTTTTATGTTACAATGTTCAAAGGTAGTTTTAAAGTGGTTTTTAGTGTTTTAAAATATCACATATAATGCATTCAACATGATCCTGTGTTTATTAAAAATGTCTCAACTGCAACACTTTACAAGATTTAAAAAAAATTATCCCTAAAATATTTCTCTCTTATATACCATTTGAATCACCTGACTAATACTGTGACTCTTTTTTCTTCTAAGAAGTCCAGCTTCTTTTGCATATGATAAAAAGTAAGCAGATAATTCTAGCTGGGTGATTTTTGAACACATACTGCAAAATAGGAAAAGTGACAGAAGCATAGGGAGTTTTGTTTTGTCTTTTTTAAAGCCTAAACATGCAAAGGCTCTGAAATACCTTAATTACTTTCCCAAATAATAATTAAAAAAAAAAACCTAACAAAAAAAATCTCCCTAAACTAAATGCCACTGTAGGTATTTCAGTTATTGTTATTTGAGGGAGACGTCAATTTGAGTGTGACACATGCATTACAGCTTACAGGGCAAGTCTTTTTTTTATTTGCAATATGAACAGGATTTTTTAAAAAATGTGATATTTTACTCTTGATTTTGTTCATATTGCCTTCTAAGATGAAGCTTTCACATACATATAGAACAATCAACAGAGTATATGTTTTATCAATAACAGACACTAATTGCAATCAAGTGATAGAGTGTTTCTTATCTTAGTCAACTAAAGCCAGGAAGGATATTGACTTTGAAAAGGCAGTAATTAGGCACTAATGTAAAGAAAGTCACATTCCCAAATTTTTTATTGGAGGCAGCCCTAACATTTTTTTTATTAAGCCTTTTGTATGCTTTAAAGTTTAGCTAGACCTTTGTATTCTTTCACTCACTTTGACCCAGCCAGTTGGCATAAGGTCACTGAATATTAAGAAAAATGTTCAGAACCTTAAAAGCTGACTAATATTTTTACTTCAACTGTTAAAAGAATTAATCATGTGTCCAGTAGCAACCGTTTGCCTGACTACCTTGACTTGGAGTGACATTAATAATGTGTTGCCATAGAATCTGAATTTGAGCCTCCTCATTTCTAAGCTGACAGGAAATGTAGTAGCAGAGCAATTTTGACCCCAGCATAATGACAGGAGGCACTGTATGAGCTCTTGGAAAGGAGGAACCCTCTTCCCCGTTCAGGAAGCTACTTCTGTGGTGAGAAGTACATGACAAATGGGAACTCTCCCTCAACTTTTTTGCTGGCAATTACTGACAAAATGTCCATGGCCACTCTGTTGTTTGCAACCTGTCCTACTGCCTGATTGCCTTGTGAGGAAATGGCAAGAAGATGCTCAAAATGCTGTTCCCAAAATCAGCTGCCCTGTTTCAGCTTAGTGTAAAAGCAGTTTGCAGAAAAAATTGTACCCCGTCAGACATGTCAGTGTGTTATTTTAAAGATCCTGTGACAAAGAGAGATAAACCTGAGAGTTTACAAACAAAATAAATAAGGAAGGACAAAAGTCCTCCTTACTGATTTCTTTGATTTCAAATACAAGACAGACAACATCATCCATAGGTGGCCTCAGCAATTCAGCTCAAAATCCTAAGTAGAATGTATTGATCTAATTTTGACTTGGGTTTTGCTAACTCTTGGCAGTAGTTGGTCCCTGAGCAGTAAGCAAACTGGGAACTTTCTCAAGTACTATATGACAACGTTTCTGCTTCCAGTAGAGGCTGCTTCTAGTGCAGAAACAAGGCAAGTAATTTTAGAGGCATTCAATAACAATGTCCCTATGCACTGGATAGAGAAGTTACGCACAAGCAATTCCTGTTAAAATAGCTTTGTATTAAAAGCAGAGATGCAGAACCCAAGCCTGTGAAAACACTCATCATAAAGATGATCAGTCTTTTATCACCTAAACAGTTTAATCCTGAAAAAGTGTTTCCTTTTGCAGACAGGCATTTGGGTGCACACTTTAGGGTGGTTTTTTTTTGTTTGTTTTTTCTATTAAAAGTAAAAAGGGCTGTTAAACTTCTGTATTGTTTCATCCAATGCTATGACCAGGTACAGCTCTATAAGCAGAAACTACTCAAAGTCAGGCACTTGCAGGACTGGAAACATTATTTTTGTAGATGTTTGCAAAATAATGGTTTTATCAGACTGCCCTTTACACATAGTAATGGTAACGATCATCCCTTAAAGATCAGTAATTTCTGGAACTGACACTTTCCTGCCAATATTGTTCTTTCATATGAATATGTACACACACACACACACATATATATATATAAATACACACAGTCACACAGTCACAGCCAGAAAGATATTTAACAGCTAGGAACTGGAACCTTGGTAAAAATAATTAAGGCTCTATGGTGCACTGGGATTTTTGTTCTACATACTATTTTACGTATGACAGGGCTGACATTAATAAATCAATCAAAGCCTCCAAGAGCTGTCACATCCTTGTCTAAAAAACATGTTTCTTAAACAAATACATTCATTTTTAATAGTCTCCAGTTTTAATGCTTTTTTTTTCTAAATAGATATTCAGAACAGCACACACAAGATATGTGCTTCTCAAAGATTTTAAATAGACTGTTGTCTGAAACAACTTAGTTTATCATTGATTTTGTACTATCCTGTAAATTGTCATTTGTTTCATAGTACTCCATTTCTTTCAGCAGCTACACAAATGCAGCTAAAACACAGCTCAGTGGTTTCAAAATGAGGAAGTCACATTTTTACCTGGAGTATTGTACTGCTCAGAAAGCATTAATGTACTTCTGCTTCTGGCTAAAGATGACTGTGTGGGAGTCAGCAGTCGAGAAACAATAAAGTTTTCCATTGGACTAAGATGCATGCGGTGAGCTGAAGGATGGGAGCAAATAAAATTTAAAATGCAAAGAAATAAAACAATGTTACATTAAGATAACTGAAACAAAATGATGAAATGATTAAATAAAATGTCAAAAAACCTTGAAGTTTTCAAGATTTAAAATATTTGAAGATAATTTTCATTTCCTCTGAAAAAACCTTATAATTTCTCCATTGTTATAAGTCCCCCACCTATACAATACATACAGTAAGGTTAAGATTGTGTTGTATTTTGTTTTTACTCAGAGGTATGTTCCATTCTGCAAAATAGTTACTTTCATGACTCAGCACAAAAAAGGTTTGTCTTCTTCCCCAGTAGGAAAGGTAAAACACTTGGTAGAACAGCCAGCTGCTCACTAATGTGCCACCCATACTGGGGTTGCATTTAAAATCTGCTGTCTCACCATGTTACGTAAGTCCTATTTATACAATATGCCTGTATTACTTCCTACTCCATAAATATAAGTGTCAACTATATAAGACATTTATAGGTGGTCCTATTACATGTATATATAGCCATCTGTTATAATAACCTCAAAGCTACTGATGAGCTTTCTTAAGCAATTCAAAAATTTTTATTCATAATAAATTTACCTTCTCTTTTTCATTCCAGAAACAAGCCTTCATAGTAATTTATTTCAGTAAATATATATTTTTTTCCCCATTATACTTTAAAAAAAATGGGGTAGAAGGAAAAAAGCAAACACAAAATAAACCTAAAAAAATCCAAAGAGTTCACAGTGAGATAAATCCCTCAGTCCTCTTTGTAGTGTTTAGCAACCACTAATCCTACAAGATGATCATCTTTTGCGGAATGTCTTGAGGATCAGTGTTTCATAAGAAATTAAAGGGCTCTACACCTCTGGTCATCAGATTGAAGTCTCACAAGTGGCTCTTCAGACGTACTCCTGCCTATGGTACATCCCACATCTACTCTCAAGCCACACCTTTGGTTTGCTTGTATTTCCTTATTTTGCTAGAAGGTCACAAGCAGTGCAGATATAGGAAATTGCTGCAGTCACAGCCTGTACTTACAACCCTCTTTGCTGGAGTATCAAAAATTGAAAAAGAATCAATAAAAATCCCCCAGCATCCATTGCTGGACTACAATTTCCAGCTCAACAGCACAGCCTTGGAACAAGCTGCAGAACCACGTTATTATATAATACAGAACCTCTCAAATGTTTGAGTTCCCTTGAAAAACAGACATAAGTAAACCACAAAGCTATATGGACCAGAAAGAAGTGCTTTAAGCAGAAGGAGAGTTTATGCTGGCAGGAGTCCAGCACATTCACTTGCCTCTGTCAGGGGAATGCGTTATGGCCGCTGTGGAAGATGAGAGGCGTTTACTGATTGGCGACTCCATTTGCTTTGGCAGATTCATTGTAGAAGCTGAAAGTTTGTCACACGCTGCAGAGAAACGCATTGAAGATATTTGTATTCACACCATGGTGTTGATAAACTCCAAAAATTAACCTTGCATTTGTACTTGTGGCCCGTGCCACTGATCATAGCACTGAATTAGGCATGAGGTGAGCTCTTTCTGAGCACTGAGGACCAGCATCCTATGACACATGCTTTGGCATGCAACTTTTCTGCTTGTGAATTTAACATTCCAGTTTTCCAACAGCCTATTTTTTGTACTGACACTGGCAAATAATTACATATCAGGTTTGAATGAGTGAAGCTATTCTGATACAAGACACCTAATACTAGCACAAGCATAAAGATACCCAAAGAAAACGAAGTGCACACATGACAACTCTGAACTCATCTTCATTCCCCCTCCCCTCTATCTCCAGTCTGGAAGAGCTGGGGTTCACATCAGATATCACTCTAACAAGAAAATTAAATAACCAACAGTTGTGCATCTGTATGAGACCCCACTCTTTTAATGACTGAGCTGGCATCAGACATTTGACTTTATCTTTTTGTGCTGGAGAAGAATTAAAAAAAAAATCAAAAAAAGAACTCAGTTTTTTTGGTACATTTTTCTTCTGAAATACTATTTGACAAAGTCTGCTTGAGCAAAATATCCATTTGCTACTTTGGCATTTATTCAACTAAATGAAAGAGAAATGTTACTCAAGTTATTACTACGGAGTACTAGTACATAATGATCACTGGATCATACTCAGAAGCTAAAAGCAGAGATGCTTTGTCCCCTACACTTGAATTTTATTTCTTTCAAAAGCAAAAATATTTTCAGCTAGAGACATATATGTAGCCCTAATTCTGCACCTTCTAAGTTACTGCATCCCCTATTTTGTTCATCAAATCACTGCCTTAGTGGGGTTTCCAAGATTTGCCTCCATCTACTACAGTAAGCAATGCAATTCACTACGTTTGCTCTTATAAAAAAGCACATATGATGCTGGTATGCTGCAAAACATCAGTTGCATGGGCAAATACCTTTGGACATGAACAACAATCAGTAAAAAAAATTTGAATCTGTTTGCACAGAAACAATAGTTCTGTGAGATCATAGGCAGAACAACATTTACTGTGAATTCTGCAGGAGTAATAGCCAAACTTAACTCCTCCTTTAGGGAAGAGAAGGAACCTATTTCTCAAAAGCACAGGCTGTGTTTTCTTTTCAAAATGCCAAGTACATTTGCAATCAAGATTAGAAATCCTATATGCAATCCATTTGTAATTTTGGAGGACTCAGCTACTTCAGAGTCCTTTTATGGGAATAATAATTAAAAAAAACCAAATCGCAAATAACGCCCCACCTCCCCCCGAAAAAAAAGATAACTGAATAATATAAAGCATTATTGCTTAAATAAAATCTACCACTTGAGTTTGTTACAGATACCAGCTTGGCCAAAATTCATTTCAGGAGGCTGAAAACATAACATGGCTGTTTATACCAAATTTACTTCTTCTTAAAATATTGCAGAAGGCCCTTGAAATGGAAAAAGAGGGCTGTTTTGATGAAATGTGGTCTTTATAACACATTTTCTTACTGTGCAACTGAAATTTTTCCCAACAGCACCTCCATTAGAACTGTGCACATCCATTAGAACAGTCAAATACATGTGTAATTATAGACACACACAGAGAGCACCCGCAGAATTAACAAAGATGAGAATCTGAGCAGTAGAAGTCTACAGTTACTGAGAAAACCATGAAATGCCTCTACTGTGCTGGAATGTGAGGCATGCATTGCTCCACCATGGCAAAATTAAAAGGAAATTTAAAAGACACTGGTCTACATCACTAAGGATAATGCTGTAGAGTACCAGACTGAAATGATAAGAAAACAGTGGTTAGGAAGAACAAGATCAGTGGATGGATTACAGTGATTAGAACAGTTATAAACAAGACACGATGGTACTGTGATTCTCTGAAATACCATTGAAGGAATCAGCAGGAGCAGTAGAGGTCACAGGGTCTGGAGGAAGGGTGTTGGCAGCTAAACCTAGAACAGGGGGTGGGGTATTTTCTGATTCACCTACACAGCAGAGAAATCAGAGCAAAAAGAGGTGAAAGAAATTACTGAATAAGTTGGGGGAGCTGGAATTAAGCATAAACTGCATCACAAAGAAAACCTGTTTCTTTCTAAAAGTAGAAGGGACTTCTTTTACTAATATATACATTTAATTTCCCAGCTTTTTTAAATGACATGTCATGAAAACTATGAAACAGAGTTCTCCTTTTTAAAGTTAAGTATACTTACACACTGTTTAAAAGAGAGTAATTGTTATACTTCATCAACACAGAAACATGGATATTTTTCCCTATAACATCGGTTTATTCAAACATGACAAATTTAAATAAATTGTATGATTTAAAAGAGAAAACATGCATCTTTCTGAAATATAAAAGCAGCACATGACTGTTTATGTAATAAGAAGAATTTCCTCTGAAGCCAAAGCAAAAACAGCAGTAACATAATGTATGTGGCGAAAAAACCCAAACTATTTTAAACTGCACATGCTGCATAGACATTTAGAAATTCTCATCACGTTTTTAGAAGTACCAAACAAAAACAGATCATCTTTTGCAAGTCTTAGACAGCACTCAGTCCTTTGGTGAATATTAAATTTGCTAAATTTAATGCTAAATTTTATTTGTGTGCATGGGAAGACAAAGTGGAAGAAGCTAAAAAGGGAGACAGTGCACCAGTTTTAACTTTAGCATTGGGCATCCTCCAAACAGATTCTGGTTACACTATTAAAATGATCTGCATTCTTAAAGTTAGGAGGAACCTTTCTCCTCAGAAGGTATTAGGGAGAGGAAGCCTGGCAAGCAATTACAAAGCACGTATTCATGCCCCAAAGCAGCAGCCCCTACAGTACCACCCTAACTATAAACCCATCATACTTACTATCTCCACAATCTCATGCATTTTGCACTTGCAGATCTGCAATGCAGGCAGCCTGTTTCACTTACCATCTCTGCCTCCTGAGCCTGCAGCCAGTGCTCCTCCCCACGACCATCGTTTCTGCTTCTGTTCCAGCTGCTGGCTGCGTTCGAGGGACCGGCGCATCATGGCTTCTAAACGTTCCTGGTAATATTGGTACAAACCCAGACACAAATCTCCATCAGTTCTTTGGGGGCTTCCTTCCTCCACCTTCAGAAACCATGCTAAAAATACACAGTCCCCCTGTTGCTCCACACAAGATGATTACAGGAGCTTGCTCACAATAAAAGAAAAAGAACTGAATAAAGAAGGTATCAGCATGCTACCCACCTTCTGATACGAGTATCCTTTGTCTGCAAGCCACTGAGGTCACTACAGAGGCCTAAGTAAATAACACAGGTTGCATCACTGCCTAGCATCTGCTCCTGCTGGTGAGGCTGCTGCTGTGCTCTGGACTTAATTTGTATAAGAATAATGCTCGACAAGCATTAACTCCTTCTTGTCTATGCAGACATCAGGATTTTTTCCCATCCCTTTCTGAGCACAGTTAAATTGCTGCAATGCCAGTGGCTCCACCTAGTCACTCAGATAAATGATCACTTCAAACCCAAAGTAGGTTACTTTGCAGGATGCCTGACTTATTTATTTATTTTTACAAAAACTCCCTCTTTTCTTCTATTATATTCAGTAAGTCTAGGCATTTAAGACCTTCTGATTTATTTTTCTTCTCTGTGTATTTTTTTTAGTGCATGCCTAGATCATACTGCTCCAAGATTTACTTTTTTTCCTCTCCTGCCACACCTCTGTTCTTCTCCATGAGTTAGGATTTTCACAGGGGAAAGAATAAAATTAATTCTTTCCCTCCCCAAATCTTGCTCTACCTTTAACTTACAGCTAAGTATGGTCACTTTATTCCCTCTCCATAACCTCTTGACTCTCACTCAAAAATCTCCACTGAATTTCATTCCCACCTCCTCCCTCTGCTAGTTTTTCAGTGATTTATTGTTGTGGCAATGATCTCTGCACCTTTTCTTTTCCTCCTTTCAAGCAGATAAAATGTGGTTCTTCCCCACCCACAGTTCCATCATCTAACAGCCTCTTCCTTTCCCTCCTCCCAGTACCTCATTCGCATCTGGCAACCTTCTCACCCTCACATTTCAGCAGCATAACCCCCACCATGAAAGATAAGTCTGCTCCTGCTGCCTCCTGCTCCTGCCTCAGTGAGTTTTAGCCCTCTGATCCTATTAGTGTTTTTGGTGCTATTCCTTATTACCTTTGCCGTCTCCTACTCTTATTCACTTCAAACTGGATCCTGCAGGCTTCTGTGATTACATCCTACCCCTCTGGATTTTTATCAATACCCTGCTCTATCTCCAGTATCTTTTGGCAGCTCAGAAAAATTGTGTGGAAAAACCTTCATACATCTCTTGGCCAGATTACTTTCTTTCACTGATTAACACCTTTGGTCTGGCTTTCCTGTTGCCCTTTCCTGAGATATTTTACTAAAAAATTTCAGTCTTTGTTCAAGTATGTCACCTTCAGGCTCTGCACTGCTGTCAAGTCAGTTGTCTCTGATGGAGCTCCTTCAGCACATCAGACGCTAACATCAGGCACTTCCAGTAATCTCCATACTTTACATACTCCATACGTACATGTACCTGTAAACTTTGTCTTAGCTTCCTGTGGTTCTGACCTTTGTCACTGACTTTCTACATTGCCAGATCCTCTCATCATCTTCGGTTATCTACGATATACTTTAGCCTCTTCCACATCTTTGAAGAATCCCTTCTACTATGATGGCTTGCCGTAATTTATTTCTCTACTCATTTTTTCCACCTCATCCAACCCTGCTACCAGTTATCCAACAGTATCAACAGCAAATCACTTGCACTATAAAATATTCTCTTACCTTCTATACAAAGAGTGAAAAAAGGAAAGTCTTGCATCCTCTAGAATTCCTATCTCTCCTATCCGTGTTACCTTTTGGCCAGGTGACCCACCCTGCTGTTACAATTTCTGCTCGAGGAAGATGATGTTTCAGTCCTGTTGTAAGCCCACAGCCTATCAGTTAGCATCATTCAAAGACCACTGAGAGCAGGCAGCTGCTTCCCTGCCCTCCCCCCCACCTTTCTTCCCCCCTCTGTCTACTCAGTGCCATCAGTGTCCAGGCAGGCATGAAAATGAGAGCTCTGCCTCCTTCCTTCTCCCTACAGAGCAAATGCAAGCAGCATCACACAGCTCAAGTGCAGCCTCTTCTGCAATAGCACAGAAGCCCCCCACAGCCTTGAATACCCCAGTGGCTTCTTGCAAACACGCAGTGAGGGAGAAGAAGACAATCTTCAACTCTCTGGAATTCAAAGTCCCTCCTCTCTGCTTTAGTTTGCTACAGTCTTTCTTCCTCCTCTTACTACTCAATGGTATAATTTTCACATTTAAAACCTGTGTGTGCTGGCTTTGCATAACAAGGTTTGTGCTTTTTTACTTTTAGCTTCCCACCTCTCTAACTTAATTCTGTTTGAGTGCCTTTTCTGTACTTAGTCTTTGTAAACCTCACAGATTTCATCACCATTTCTTCTCTGCAGTCTGCTTCTTTCTACCACTTTTTTTCTACTACACATTTTGCCCCAGTCTTTCTACCCACACTCTTTACCAAGGAAATCACCTTCCTATTTCCTTTTAATTAAAGCATACTCTTACACAGAACTTTTCTTTTTTTCCCCCCATTACTAATGAATATCATTATTCATTAATCAAAAACATAAGATTGAAGCAGTCAAGTTTCAATTATTTCTGTTTGCTGTCTTGCTTGGGGTTTTTTAAATGATGCCTGGAGTAGGTAATATTCTATGGTTTGCAAACCACAGAATACACTTACATCTTCCACTATCAAAGTACTGTTTCAAGAATAAAATGCATGGTGAAATAGATTAAAGAAATTAAATGACTTTTCATAGACATTTGAAATCCCATGCTACCTACAGTCTGAGGTTGAAATCTTCGTTACATTATTTGGAGAGGATCGTTCATTTTCATTTGCAAAGAGCCTTTCATTAAAGCCCTATAGAGCATAATTACCAAAACTTATGAAACCTTTGCAGATATAGGTTAGATAAAGAACAATATGAAGGCTCCTTTTCACAAAGAAAGGATAGTTATTAAAAAACATTTTAAGTTGGCACAAAACTAAAAGGCCAAATAAAATAGTAAAATATAAGGAAGCATAGCACGAACAACTCATACATTAATAATTTGTTCCATGACTAAAACTAAACCACAAGACAAAGCTTTCCTTCATCAGCAAACAATGCGGAAAACCCTTCCAGTGAATGTTACAGATGAAATACGTTCTTGAAAACATATCAAACTACCCACATGATCTCATTTGGGAACTCTAACAGTTACAGATAGAGCAAACAATGTCTACACTCAAGATACAGTGAGTTTTCACACAAAACCCCCTATAATGCACAAGCACCACATGTAGGTTAAATTAAGAATGAATAAAATCATAAAAGAGAGCCATCTACTGCTAGTATCTAAGATACACATTACTTTCCAAAATCCAGTTATTCATGCAAGTTTTCCTCAGCCTGAGCAACAGAATAAACATTTGCACTGTCTGAATTAAAAACAAAGAAAAAAAAACCCTCAAAATTCAGTCCTGAGGAGACAAGTAATTTGACTAAGTACTTTCCTTTTCCCTGTGTAAAATACAACAGAGATGTGACAACAAGGAAAAAAATAATTTTCAAGTATTATGACTTAAAATAATTTGTGTAAGTAATTCTAAACTAATCTCCATATATATATAAGGAGATTATATATATATATAATCTCCATATATATATATAAGGAGACTATATATATATAATCTCCTTATATGTACAACACAAACATCTAAAAGAGCCCAAAACCATCTCTTCCTCTTCACTTTATATATGGTGCTGTATGTAAGTAGCCCACTGTTTCCTGACGTTATCAGCTGGCTTCATCTTTGGAGTGCAGTACAATAAGTCATTAAAGCTGTAACACCTTGAGAGATTTTCACACTCTGGTGTCTAAGCACGTACTTTTTACAAATGTAACAAAATGCACATGCATCAAAACAATCTCTTCCTAATAACTTGTGTACAGCTAAACATCTATTTACAAGGTATTTCCAAGTCACATGGGAAGTTCAAGATAGAAAAAAATGAAAAAAATTATTTTAACTGGAAAAGGACTAGCTGCATTTTTGTCCAGTTCCCTGTTAGAAGAAACTTTTAAGTCTCTTCCATAGAACAACATGCTGCTTTCCTCAAGACTCAGGGACTGCTTTTACTAAAAGAAGTGGGCAGCTTTAAAAGTAATACAAAGGGAAGGGCAGTGATACTTAAGACCTCTGCAGATAAGAAAGATGCATATAATTTCTAAATAATTTCTAATCATTATTTATTCAGTTCCTTCTGAAGAATCAAACACTTCCACTGTGCTCTGCAGCTCTCGAGCTGCCCCAAAGAACTCTGACAGAATACCCTGACTCCTACCAACAGAGACTTTAAAACCACCATCTCTTATCTGGCATTCTAGAGGGGGAAAAGTAAGCAAAATAAATCAGATTTTAGCCACCTCTTCAAGAAGTCCTCTGCATGCAAAACAGTCAACCAGAGGATGCTATGATACAGGAGCCAACAAGTTCCCACCAGTTTGTTAAGAGCTACTCTTCTCAGACTCTTTCAGATGCAACAACAGTATTTTGCAGAGAGAGATCCATATAATCTGTTCCAATCACAAATGTGCACTACTTTCTGCTGTGTTAAAAAGCAAGGAGAAATAACTTACGGAAAATATAAAGGACAAGCAGTAAGGCAGAAAGCAAGGAAGAAAATCTCTCTAGTTGTCATTTCAGACACCTGATGAGCAAGTAAAATGGGTACTCCAGTCCCCAGACAGTATAAAACACTGTTAAAAGGAGAAACACTGAGAAGATGCTGCTGTACACTGGCTCACTGGCTGGGGTACACACACTCTCCACACCTCAGGTGTGGGAAATACATGGTCAAAGCTCTTCCAGTAAAGATGGTTTTAAATGGCCAGAATGACTCACAAGCAGTGAGAAACTTGCAGTGCTCAGGGAGCTGCAAGTTCATCATCATCCTTACTCAGACCTGCACTGTCACTATGCACACAGAGTTTGAGGGGCTCATCACAAGAGCAAGGGCCGGGGAATGTGGGGCTAAACTGGCAGATCCTTCCGTAGAATTCAAACAGAATTTGAGAAATGAGGGACAAGAAACTGTGAAGGGAAGCTAGGAGGTGATGATGTCTCCTATTCCTGCCTTCCTTCTTCTCTGACCCTCCCCTGCTCTATGAATCAGTCCCCTGTGCACCCTCTTCTACTTAGAGGCTCCTGGACTTTTTCCCCCCAACAGGTTTAATCCATCCTCAAATAAGCAAGCATCCTCTCCTGTCCTCCTGCCCACATAGCCTTCTCTCAGGTTCCTCAGCCTGGGGGAGGAGCAGGGAGGAAAGCAAAGGAAAAAGAATCCAGACCCAGGCCTGCTTTAGGTTCCAAAAAAGGCTTTGGACACTTCAAGCATAAAGGACTGGCCCAGTGAGCAGAGCTGCAAGTGGTACCCACATTATGACCAAACCCTTGAAAGCAGCCTCTCCCTCACCATTACAGAAGTCTCCCCTCTTATGTGCAGTGTCTTGGGGAGCTGGAACAGGCTTGCTGATGCTGGGGAAGAACATCAGAGTGTGCTCAGCCTCTTGCAGCCATCTCTGGGGAAGTGCAGGAGGCTGCTACAGGAGAAGGGGTCGGCCCCCACTAAACAGACGCTTTGGGTCTGACCTGTCACAGCCTCTCACATCCAACAACTCTGCTCTCATTTCTCCAGCAAAGGCAAACCATGCAGGCAGGGAAAGCTGGCAGATATTTTTCATACTCCTCTCCACCTCTCTGTCCTGCTCTGCTGAAAATGGTGAGGACAGGGTTTTGGAAGTTTTTGTACTTGTCCCTTCCCCTTACAACCCTCACAAAGGGAATCAATTCTGCTTAGCTACAAAAGGTTATTACAGTAGGAAATGCACATGACTTCAATGCTGTTACCACAGGAGAGAAACCTCCCACCCTTTGTTTCTGCTTTTTCCCATTTTTCTTAAAAGAATTTGAAACAAACCACATGACAAAATATTTTAAAATTAATACTCAGTCATTACATAGAAGGCATAATAAGCATGTTAAAGTTGAACGGCAAATGACAGGATATAATCGTCTCCTCAAGCTACAGTGAAAAATCAAACAAAAAATTCAATGAACAGCTGTATGTTATCTTGAAATCCTGCAGAAGTATTTTACCTGTTTTGCAAAGTTATTTTGATGAAAGGACAGGGGCAGAAAAAAAGAATTGAAGAACTGTGGATTTCTAAAGCTTTTTTAATCTAGGTATTGGGGAAATATTTTCTTTTGGCTTTTTTTTTTTTTTTAAACCACCGCCCCCTTTTCCAAAAATCATTAATTCTTTATCAGTTGCGGGTAGCAGTGCTAGTATTCTCTACATAATGTCATGCAGAGATATGAACACACACCCTGCATTCAGAGAGCTGTACCAGAAATTGGACTCACCAGAGCAAAAAAAAACCTTAAATGATCTCAGCAGGGAGCATAGAAGAGAGGAAGGGTATGGAGATTCTTAAAAACATGTGATTCTGTTCTGTGCTAGAATTAAGAACAGCCTAGATTCTTCAGTGCTTTAAGTACAATTTTCTGAGTTTCTGTCGCCAAGGAAAAATGGAAGAACACATTTTCACAAACATTATTTCTGTTTCATGGACAGTAATCAGAACAGTAAGAAAAATCTTTCCCTTTTTGGAAACATTCATTTTAAAAGACTTCCTTCCAGAAAGCTGGTGCTTTATATTTGACAGTCAGAGTCCCAGATACGTTAGCAATAGTAGACGACTATTCCAGGAGATCGGACAAAAATAAAACACAATTGTTTTGGAAAGTGTTTTTGATGTACAGTGGTAGACTACTTACAGCTGTGGTGATGTGGTTTGCAGTTCCTGCAGTAATTGCTCCAGTCCTGCCCCCACCCCCAATCATTTAATGCATGTCAATACTCAGCCACGTTTAATGCTGCCATACATCTCCCAGAGGACCCTACCTCCTCCTCTTTAAGCTTTTGTCTCCGTTTTTCTTCAACAGCTGCTCTCTTCTGCTCCTCTCTCTGCCTCTGCTCCTCCAGTCTTCTCCATCGCTCCTCCATTTGCTTTTCATACTGAAGTTTTGCTCTTCTCTCCTTCTCCAGTATCTGCTGTTCCCTAGCAGCTTGTGCAGAGAAAAGGTGCATTTCATTTCACGTAAATGTGCTTCTCCTTAAAAATTATTTGATAACACAAAGCAATAGTCTAAAATACAAGTACACAAGGTTTTAGTCCACTAAGATTAAAAATATAGTGCAATGAAGTGCTGAAACTATTAGTAAATCTAAGTGATTTGCTCAATAAAAAAATAATGAAGCCCTTGTACACAAGTTGCTAGTTTGTAGCCCTTACCTATGTAAAAACAACGTACAAAACAGTTTAACCAGTTTTCTTTTTTTTATGTTTCAAGTCCCTCAAGCTTAAAGCCAAATTACTTTTTCAGACATACTGTTCCTAGTCAGCTTTGAAGGAAATCAGCTACATATATTGAAGCAAAAGCCCTTGGATTTCTTTAAAACTGTGCTTCTTGTTATGGAGCTGCCTTCAAAATAGACACATGTAAACAATATATGCTAAGTTTTCTATGAAGTTTTTTAAATACATCTTTCAATTCAAAACTGAAGCTACATCTTTACCCACTTCTGCCTCTTCACATGAAAAAAAATTACTTCTGTAATTGAGGGTTTGCCCAGCTGTTTATTCCAACTAGAGCAATAATCTTCATGGGACATTATCCTGATGTTCCAGAAATTCAGACTCCAACAACTGGACTGTTGCTTCAAGTGTACATAGGAGAACAAGCAGCAGGAATTAATGTGGCAAATTGAGAGGAAAAATCCATTTCCCATGCAAGTGTATTCCATAAAAGGGCAGGAAAGAGGAGTTCAATAAGCATGCCTCCATACACACAAACCTGTAGTGTCACATATCAACACACATACAGTCAATATCAAAGAAGGAATACTGCCAGGCTAAAAACTTGGAAGTCAGGAAAAGCCAGCATTAACAGTTTATATTACAGCTAGTCCTTCTTCCTGCTCACTTATTCAGCCTGTGTTTCTTCAGTTCCTGTTTCCTTGTGCAGCACATCATCACCCTTCCAACTCTCTCACATTATCTTCCCATCCTTCCTAGGCTCTTGCCCAGCCATCCCAAACTCCATCCCAAATTCTCAGATCAGCCTTTTCCCCTCAGTTCCTGCCCCCAGGCTCTTTAATCACAGCTGTGACTTCCAGTCCCCCTTAGTTCCACTCCATCCTCACATTCCCGGTTCAAAGCCAGAGTCCTTCCAACACCCAGATCCTTTTCCAGCATTCCATTTGTTTTCCTTGAATACAGAATCCTTCTACAATATTTGTTCCTCAAATCCAGCCTGCTTTTCAGAGCACCTTCTAGCTTATTCTTGTTAGAAATACAGTTGATGTTGTCTTTCCCTTCCGCCTTGTGAAAATCCACTCATTCTCCCCACTCAGGACAGGGCAGTATGAGGGGAGTGTCAGTGATGCAGTGAGCCTGGATTGAATGCATGAAGATTCAGACTAGTCAACAGAAAAAGTTACCTCAGAGACAGTGGATAACAAGTGACCAGGCATTAACTGTTCCAACTGCTAGCCACAACAGGTAGAGCAGGTGAAAAAAAGCATGCTGGAGTTCATAAAAACCAAAAATAAAGTGAGGTGTCCAGAGATTGTGCTAAGATTACCTTCTGAGTAAGTAGGTGAAACCTGGGATTGATTCTGGACAGAGAAGTAAACAAGTTTGTCATCATGGACACAAGTACCATTTTTGTTGCTTAATTTAGGGACACTAAACCACTGATTAGTGAGTTTTGAGTTGGGTGAAAAAGTTACTTCATATTGCTACACAGTAACTGCTGACTGCTTAAGGACCTGACCTTCTGGGGAATGTGCTACTTTTTTTCCTGAACTTCTAAAAGAAAATTGTCACAGTCAAACTGCGACAGATATCCAAAGCTCCCCATTAGAATAATGGTCTTAACCCTAAAGAAAAATGTTTCCAGGAGGCATACATGATGTCTGGGAGAAAACTGCAGACACCACTTTCTAGATCTCCTGGGCCAACCCCTCCCAAATTCTCCAGGTTTCAGTTTCCTTCTCATCTCCTCTTCTGCTCCAAGTCCTTTCAAATCTAATCATCGTGTCACTTTCTTGGGAACAAGAAAAGAAGGGATAATCAGGAGGAAAGAACAGATAACCTACACTGATCATACCTGGAAGAGAAGTAAGCCCCAGACAGACAGAAGGTCAGGCAAGATTAAGTACTAAAGAGCAGCAGATTTTCACCAGAACTACCAAAAGGAATCTTGCTGACCAAGCTCACAATAATAAAAAAGGTCAAGCCGCTGGTATCAAGCCCCAGACTTTGTCAAGAAACAGCCAACAGTTTGTTTACTTAATGCAAGGAAAACAGTATTTTCCTATGATTCTTTTGACACATGCCCATACACGCTTCGTTGACATTTCTTCAAAATATATGCTTATCTTAAATTTTACAAAAATCACAAAATACTGACAATTCCTTCTGCTAGGATTGTCAGGTAAACTCTAGGAACATTGCTACTGACCTTTCTTGTCATTACAGCAAGGAAAATTGAAGTTAACTATTTAACACTTTTTTATACCCACAGAGAGAGATATAGAAAGTCCAAACCAACACTGAACAGTTAATTTCATTTATGTATGCACAGGTGTATATCTATATACACACACACATATATATTTATATGTGTATATTTTATTTGCATATACACCCGCTCCCCTTAAATACACATTTATACTTTTCACATATGCATTTTACAATTCTCTCAACATTTCCCTGGTCATACTAATAGACTAAAGATAACTGACTGTTTTTTAAAAAAATCTGAAATCATTGCTTATGTTATTCAGGAACTGAATAATGCTTTTTATCATTCTCCTGAAAGATTAACCATTTTACAACTTACAGAAAAGTACAGGCTTTAATGCTGTACTTAACAACTCCATCTTGTATTTCAAGATGGCTAAAACTGAGAAGATTAAAACTGAGGTTACTTTACCAAATCATCCTACATATTATTGTGAATATTATTCAAGGCTTATTTGGTATTTTCACAAACCAGGATCATAACAGTAGTATCTTGAACACAAACCTATATTCAAAAGTTCACAAATCAAAGAAGAAATTCAACTTGTGAATATAGAATAGTAAATATTTGACTGGAAATCCAGAAAGAAATAATACATACACCTCCTGCCAACTTACCAAGGTATTTCTCCCTTTCTTCTCTTCTTTCCTTTGCCAGTCTTTGTCTTTCATCAGTTTTCAGAAATCCATCAATAGCTGAAGACAGAGGGAGAGGAAAAAAAAGTCTTAAAAAGCTGTTAGCAAAACTAAAGAAACATTCAAAAAAAATTTAAAAATCCATCAAAAAGAAATTGCAACTCCTGCATTAACAAATACAATGACGAAAACAATTTTGCTCTTGTGTGCAGGTGGGCTAATGAGCTGGGATTTGGGTACCTCTTGAGCACAGTCTCCCACCTACTGCTGAACTCCAAGCACGGTTCCTCAGTGTAAATGTCTGACTCCTCGGAGCAAACAAGCATGCTGCTAGTGCTTGCTTCAAAACTTGAAACTTCCATGGGAAAAACCATAAGGATGCAATTAACATGCATTTATCTTTGTTAATAAGCTAATTTTAATTTTTTTGGGGTAGAAAGTAGAAGGTGTCTCAGAGAAGTAGTAAGCAGCTACGTGGAGTCCCTGCCTTCATATTTATGGCTGACCACAGCCCCCAGTTTCCTCGCTCGCTCAGCATCAGCTCATTTCAACAACCAGCAATCACTGCTGGATGGGACTATGGAAGCAGCAGCCCTGCTCCCCTCTTTCCCAGGCAGGAAACACTTTGTTTCCTCCTGGAGTTGGTATCTAGAAGGAGGATGCTTGCTTGGGAGGAGGTTGCCTAAGGGTTTCGTACCTGGATCTGGACACCCCAGTTCTTTGCACAGTATGAACAGCTGAAAAGCCCGATTTATGGAGGCAGGAAGGCAGAGTGTGACATACCAGGTGCCTTGGGGTCACCTGCCTGCACGCCCTGGAACACGCACCAGATGGACCTTAGGTGGATGTTCTGCAACAGCAGGTCTAAGGCCACCAACGAGTGCTTGACAGACCATCCAGAGGATGGTACCTGCTCAAAACAGCTGACAGGGCCTCCAGTGCCCTTCCTTCCCTCTCTTCTCAGGATCTCCTGCAGTCTGAGAAGTGCTGCAGTGAAAACAGGCACAGCGTCTCACCGCACAGTTTACATCCTTTGCAATCATTATCTGGGCTCCCTACTGAGTTACTGAATTATAATTAAGTCCCTTTTGCTCTGAGAACTGAACTTGTTAATTTTATCAGATAAATACAAATGGAAAAATTACATAGACTGTAACCTCAACTAACACCCTGAAAAGTCACACTTGCAGGTTCCTTTCCAAAGGCATCCTGTCTGTGGGAGCAAGGATTTTGCAAAGGAAGTACCTTTCTATAAAATGCACTGTTCTGTAGGAAGGCTGAAAGCCAGTCTCAGTGGTCCCTGGTGACAAAGGTGGGGTCTCAGCTGTACCCCGTTACAGTAACAGCTTGCTTTTTCCCCAAGCAGCACCTTCAAAGACCATCTCTAATCTTCCTCAGCACACAAAGACTGTGACTACCTGAAGGCAGCCAGGCTCCTGGAAAAATGAGATTATAGCTCCCAGCTGGTTAATTACAACTAAATTTGTGGGTCAAATACAAATTTATTTATAACTAAAGACTCATCCTACTTCCATATTAGTTCACTTGTTTGCTCACTTGGCTGACATTTATTTTCAGATTTGACAAGGAATAAGGAGACAAGAGGTGGCAGGAAAGTGACCATGGCAAAGGTTTGTAACTGCTTTGAAGGAGCCTGCAATAAGTCGCCAAGAAGGTGAATCCTGTTGTCTGCATAGGTATATTACAGCTCCAGTGGAAAGTTTTTCAGTGGTCTTGAAGTCAAACAAACATGAAACCTACAATTCAGGCTAGGAGAAGTAGAGGGATGTGAAATTCAGATTGGATCAAGAGCCTAAAGATGGAAGACTAAGCATGGGAACGAGGAGACTGGAAAAGAAAAAAGCAGAGGCACAATTTAAGGTCTTCTGTGGCAAAGGATGTAACTCAGAGAGGTGGAACCTAAGGTACAGAAACTAGACTGGGGATAAGTAGGAGAGTTCATGTCTATGAACCATGTTCACAAAATCCTGCACTGATTCTCACACTGTCCTGCTTACAGTAACTATCTCAGAAACCCATCAGCAAAAATACATCCCATTATGCCTATCAATGAAATCACAGCCAACTCATCTCTACTTCAACTGCTTCATGAACACAACTGGTAGCAGTGGATATAAAAGCCTTGCTCACAACTGCCATTGCTATCCAAAGCTGATGCACAATTTTTCAGGTTGGCTTTCTCAAGCAATTGAATATCTCAACCCAATTCAGAAAATACTAAAAGATCATCAAGGCTGTAATGTCACTTATGTAAGAAATGAGAATGTATCCATATTGAAACAGTCTGTACAATCTTTATTTTGCCTGCTCTTACAAATATATTATATTTTTTTCATTTTAGATCGCTTTGCTTATTCAGTGCATAAGAGTTGAACCAAGTTCAAAGTTATTACTGCTTCTTGCTTCATTTCTTTCTGAAATTGAGAAGTAGACAGAGATATACCTGAAGGCTTTTTAGAGAACAGCACTCCAGACTTGGCTACAACACAGGTGAAACTACAAATACATGGAATTACCACTCATTAAATATGCAATAAACCAGCATGAAAACCCCCTCTCCCCCAAAAACAGTAGAGGAAAATTGCATTCTAACACATCCAGGCATCAAACACAAGATGGCAAGAGTAGCATTAAAATATAGCACAGCCACACTCAATACTGGCATTCTTAACTCAAGTACTTGACTTTGCAAATCAGCACACCTGACAAAAATCAGAAACTTGCTTGCCTTCAGAAAGTAAATACAGTTTTGAAGGACAGAATAACTGATCCCTGGGCAATAGCTTCTATCTTGCAATGATTTTCAAAGGCCAAAACTACTGTACTTTATGCATCTTCATATAACATTCATATAACATTATAAATGCAGTGGGAACAGCAGTTACCAGTGGCAAGAAATTTCATTAATGACAGGAATTCAAATTCCATTTGTCAAAGCAGACTGCAAGCAGCAAGCTAGCACAGGTAGCTATCCCAGGAATAGTGTAAGGGCATCCCTGTCCCATAAACAGGGAACTGCCAGCAGAGGGCAGGAGAAGGTCTGAATGAACAACAAAACCCCACGGCACAATCACTCTTACTGAACTAAGTGACCTGAGGTTAAGTCTGTATACACAGCTTTATCCTAAGCTTTCCTCATATTTACAGCTAAGCCTCTGATCCCCCACTTAGAGAGGCACGTAACAGCTAACAACATGTTTAGAGTCAGGACGTAAATGCAGGCTGGTTGTTCTGCCAACCAGAGTAATGAATACAAGGGGATATTGGGAGAAAATTCTCTAATAAACCTTTATTCCCAGACTTGCAGACGAATAAGGAAATTGCAATAAGAACATCAAAGATTTTACTCTTAGGAAATGCACAAGCACAAATTGCTGCTACTTCTTCTTCTACCTCTTGGCCCTCCCCAAAAGTCTCCTTTGCACAGAGTCTCCCCACTCTCAAGGGCATGCACTTAGACACTGGGCTAATTCCTTGAGATTGTGCCTCATTTTTTGATTGAGGAGGGCCAGCCGTTCATCTGGGACTTTGTTACAATGAGCATTTCTAAAGAAAAAGACAGTAATGTAAAACGAGTTCAAATGTCAGCAGCAGATCTGCAGCAATAATATAACAGCTAATGCTGCAGGATTCCTTCAATAATTTCATGCTATTTGAAATTAAATATTCACAGAAGTAAACCCCAACATTTTAATCACTGCTTCAACACTTTTCTATGGGCAAGGTAAACCTATTCAGACTGATGAAACAGCGTCAGAACATGTCTACACACTGCACTGCTCTACATACTGCTTGTGAAAGTCTCTTGGTGGTTGCTCAAGACAGAGGAAGGCTGTCCTCTCCTGATGAGACACGAGGCAAGCTCTGTCTTTTGAAATCCATATCCTGTTTTTGGTGAGAAGGCAAGTACTCGAGCAGGACAATCAGGTTATTGGAAGCTGAGACTACATTTCAAAAGGAACAACAGGCTGCTTGGGCACCTTCTGTCCCGAAATACACACCTGAGCAATTGTCAGCAGGTAAGGTCTCTATTAAATAATTTTTTTTTTCCTACTTTGTTGTTGAAGCTCCACCCCCTTCTGTCCTCTCTAATACCCCATGGTATTTGGTTTCACAATATACTTACACACAGCAGATGCTGAAGCCCTTGTCAGGCATCCTGACACGAGAAGAGCAAGCTGGGCATCTGAGAGCAGTTCTACATAACAGTGTTCCACACAGAGAGACCTTTGGCCATCCTGCATTACCACACTCAACACATTTAAACTTCTGCCCCTTTTACCTGACATTGTCCAACACTTTTAGACCTTTGCCACAGTGTGTGTCACCTACACTGATGTTGCTGCATTCCCCAGTTTGGAGGCAGCTCTGCCAATGGGTGGCCTTGTGTGGGACCAGATGATCCTGAGACACCACTGCACGTACACCCACTGTTCTGCCAGCAAACGCTGTTGTTTCAAATAATACAATCTTCATCTATAAAATCAAGGTTTTGCTCCCTAAAAACCTGCTTCCTCTCCCTTGGGACTGTTCTTTGAGACAATAATGAACAGCTGTTTTCCATCTGTCACGGTTTCCCTCTGGCTATTTCTGAATGAAGAAATGTTCAAGTTTTCAGCTATTAACTATACTTCGAGGGGAAAAAAAGTGACAAAGCTGCATGTGACTGTACCTAGATGACACTTTCTACATTTTAAGAAGCACTTTTCTAAATTTTAATTATTATACAACTGAGAGGCTTTCAGGTAGAGGCAACATGCAAACACAAGACCTTTGCAGGTAGGTTCAGTAAGATTTAGTGGATTATTGTCCTTTTTGACAATTGTTTTTTTCTATATCTTATTTAATTAAAAAAGCTCTTTATTCTATTGCATTCAAATATCTTAATACAAAGAAACAGAATTCTCCCACTTTCAGCTACTTAATTTGCCAGGCTGGATTTCAAATATAACCAGAAAAGAAAAAGGAGTATTTTCCATTATGCCTAATTAAAATACCAGGATATGTATTTGTTGTTATAAAGATATTAAGTGGATGAAGTCATTAAAGACAAACAGTTGCCAAACAGTGACATTTCAGAACCCCAGGCTAACTGTCTGCGAGGTGGCCTGGCAGATAGAACAGAAAAGCTATCAGGGACTGCACGCTCTGGTTAAACAACTAGAACACCTGCCTTATGCTCCTGGTCCTCATCCTGGATTTTCAAATTATCCATTTGAATCAAGAACAAGCTGTAAAACATACTTACACAAAGAGTGCAGTAGCTATATATAAACTACTAGTATGTTTATTTAAATTTAGGGTGAAATTGCTCCAAAATGCTGGCCAAATAACTGTGGAATTATACAGAGAGTATATATGGGTCATTTCATGAACACACATGTTAGCAGAAATATCTTAATTACTGCACGGGGAGGAAAAAATTGCTAAAACATAAATGGTAGATCTCAGATTTGCATGAGCCCACAGACACCTAATCAATTACATGGGGTTGTGTACAAATGTGCGTGCAGCTCTAACAGTGCCCCAAGGAGACTCCAGTATGAAACAGATACAGCAGATGCACCTCAAGAGCACTTAGAGAATGGTAAGATACATTAGCAGAACGTTTTTACTTACAAAAACACGAGATAATTAATCTAGTGTTATTATTTAGCTAGTTTACTGAACAGGTCCCTGCTAGACAGCCTCCCAACATAGCCCATACAAAGCAGTAGCACTGGGTCCAACATGAATAAAACATCAGTGTAGAACATGTGCTTCTGTAACCTCTCAGGCAGAAAAGAGTCCAGACGCTTACCCAGTGCTTGGCAGTGTCTTTCTCACAGATTTAATGTGGAGGTCCCCACACTACAACAATTTAACACACATGAACCTTGACAGCTATATTTTTCAAGCACCACTAGACCCCAGACCCATCTGGCATCTTAAGGTAAGATCTTCCCTTCTATAGCCTGTCCAGCAACTTTCTGAAGGGAAACACTGTGCACTCTGGAAAGGATAAAAAAAACCAAACCAAACCAAAACTACTGTTTCTAAGTCAAAATTAACATTTTGAAACTTCTAGGGTTTGCCAAGGTGGCACTAGCTGGAAATTTTATACTAAAACAACAAGCAAACCCACAAACCCCAAAGCTTTAAATATTTCAAATAATACAATTTTTTTCCACGACTGAAATACTCTTCTTTCGTTCACTCACTGCATATCTCCTGAATCAGCAATAGTCCCAACTTGTATTTACAATTTTGTATTGATAAACTTGCACAGACTAGTTTCAGTGACTTCAGCGGAATGACTGTGTTAAAACCGAAAATATGGAAATGTCTTGTAAAGATCAGGAAGCCCATGTTTATCCCCCCCAAGTTTGGAAGAAAAAAGGTCCTATCACTTACGTACTATCATATTGAACAGAAAATTTATTTTTTGGAAGAGTAGTTAAAAATATTGTAGACACTGCTTGTTTGGTTCACTTTACTTTGAGTTTTGCAAGAAAAAGCCTCAGTGTAAGACAATAACACTCAATCACAGTTATTTTCCCAAATAATCTAGGGGAAACTTTTTAGGATCAGATAACTTTGCTCTTCCATCACAGAAAATTCTGAACAGCCTCCTTTTTAGGAACAATACACATCAAAATGAAAGAAATTCAATTTATCGGTAACAATTTTTGTTACCAAAATGAACAAGGAGAAAAGTTTTGCATCTATAGATGTAGTCAGCAGCACTGTGTCCAATGTGCGTTCTACACTGATGTTTTATTTATGTGCTTCTGTAATCTCTCAGGCAGAAAAAAGTCCAGAGGCTTAACCAGCACTTGACAGGGTCTTTCCCCCAGATTTAACACACATGAACATTTATAGCTGTATTTATGTGTATAGTGTAGTCTAGTACAATTCAATTCCTAATTAAAGTGTTTCTGGACTGACAATACACATCTATGTATCAATATCTGCTGATGTTATAAATTGATTGTTAGGTATTAGTTATCCAAAACTTAGTGAAAAAGTAGCATCTCACTGAGAAATTCAGATATTTTTAGCATGAGCAGCCCAGATGGGAAACGTAAGTATCCATTTCTCCCACCTCCAGCTAGCTTGTAATTCCCAAATGCACATTAAACCCCACTTCCTGCTCAAGTTAATTGGCTTTGCTGGTGTATAACACTGAATAGGGATCTTGTGCTTCGGTGGCTTTACAAATGTCACTGCTGTGTTGCACTCTCCAGTGATAGCTGAGGTGCATAAAGACAGCAAAAGCAAAGGGAGCACTAAGCTGCTTTCCCATATCAGGTAGGAAGAGCTTTAGTGGAAGCCTTGCACAGCCCTCAGGCAGGAGAGGAGCTGGCCACAGCTGAGGTGCACCACAGCCCATTCTCCTGCGGGTTGTTTCCCTGCTGAACCCTTGATCAAACCTTTGCAGCAGCACCCCATGCTGCAAATTTAAACCACAAAGCTGCAGGAGCCAGTACTTGCAAATACTATCTGTAGAAAACAAAGCTTCCCCAACGTGAGCACACCACGCTGAGCTCCTGTCTTCACGCTCAGGCTCTTTGGTGTCACTGGCTGTGTGACCCCAGTCACCTTCCCCTCTGCTCTGGGTGGCTGTCCTGCCTCCTGCTGCAGGCCAGACACCCCCACAGCCCCCATACCAGCACCCAGCACTAAAATTTTGCTTCATGGTGAGGAGGGAAGTTGGAATGATTTTCTCACTGGGGCAGTTACTTGGAGCATGTCAAGCTGCCCAGCTCAAGGCATTAAAGTGCACTGCTGAAGGCCATTACTGCACTACCAGAGCTCCTTTCTACAGCACCAGTCCATGGCAGCTGCAAATCTCTAATTCCAGCGGACTCAAGGGTCACAGCACAGCCTTTTGGAGGAAGCCCCAGCAGCCTCTGTATGCCCTGCTTTCCACTGTGGTCTTTTTGCAGGCCATGGATCTCTGCAGCAAAGTAACTGTCTGCAGATGGGCCAGCCAATAAAGATTAAAAAAAAAAAAGTCCTATAATCAAACTCCTAATTAATCTCTATGTCTAGGTACCCAAACAAAAGCATGACAAAAAACTACAGCTTGCTTCTAAACCAACTTCAGAAAGAAAGTTTTCTTTTAGAGCCTGAAGTAAAAATAACAAGGATATGTCAGTATGGTCTCCTAAACTATCATTAAAAAATTAAGACTAATTGCGGAAGAAATCATAAAACAAAACAAAAAAATCTCCAAATAAAAGGCTCACACTTGGAAGACAGAGGTTTGGTGGACGAGCATTTCAGAGGTGGCAATTTGTACACCACATCATAAACCTTAACCTTATCACTGCATGTGCATGTACAGGGATAGTTCAGCAGATTCCATTTACTAGCTTTGTTTTCATTGCAAGTCTAATTTAATAGAAACTGTAAAAGAGATACTGGTGCTTTGGGATTTGCTCTGAGTTGCAGCAAAGGTACAGTTAGAGAACCAAGAACACACACTCCGCTCCTAGGTGCTGAGGTGTTGTCAGCATATCCTTTATTACCACAGCAGGTCTAATTTTTTTTCTCTAGATAGTAAAATTAAGTTTTGAACGTTACTGTCATCTACTCTCTCCTCCATGACTGAAGATTTGGAGAAAGTTTCGGGATGTTTCTGTTTTGTTTTTTTGTGGTGAGCAAAGTGAATATAAAGCATTTAACAAAAGAAGAATCCATCCGCAATTTTCCATTTATATATACATCTCTATTAAAAAAAAGTGCTGATGACTTACTAACATGACATGCAGCTATCAAGAACTAACCTAAATAACCTCCACTTTGGTCTACCCCCACCTCATACATTGCTGAAACAGTGTATTATTCCAAATAGAAGCAGCTACCAGCATCAGATATAAAAAGCACATTTTCCCTGTGATCTGGCAAAAGCTTCCAAAATAAAAAGAAGCAAAGCTGATTAATCCACAGCACACATGATCAAGTGAACTTCATCCTCTGTGGACTTGGCTGTGTTTAGGAGCAACAGTTAAAATATTGCTTTTGCTGTGCTTCACACTAATTGCATTTCCCAGTTGTTTATTTCAGGGAGAACACTCATTGACTATCAAAATCAAAACAATTTATTCTAGAAACATGCACAGTAAGTCCTCACAGGGAAAAAAAGCTCTTACAATTAAATGTTTGTCTTTAACATTTTTTCTTGCACTTCAGTAGATGTACTACACCAACATAGCTCATATTTACAAAGTTATGTATGAACATACAGTTTTAACTATGTTTATGGTCAATTCATCAAAGCATATTCCACACAGCTCCTGCTTTTGTATCCCCCAGTCTTGGCCCCTACATGCAATTCTTAATAAAGCATATAATTTAATAGTGGTATCCAAATACACCTTTAAATCCAGAACATGAACTTTTCCCTCTGGCATTCATGCAGTCAACCTCATCTGAGAATCTAAGCATTCTAGTCTTCCATCAAGAGCCTAACATGTCCTTGTTGGGACTCCTGCTTACTTTTCTACCTGTCCTTTATCTATGAGCCTCTGACTCTCAAGGAATTCCAAGCACAAAACCTTCAGTGCATCCAAGTCCACCTACAAGACACTGCTGAGACTTGACCCTGTGCTGGCAACCTCACTGCCCCGGACAGAGAACAAAAATATTACATTTACATACATCCTTTTGTACATAATGTATGCATCTCTGTATGATCACTTATTATGACTGTTCTTGGTCAAACTATTTAATATTGGTGCACAGAAAGTGTTAACTGTCTCTGTTAGAAACCAATCAAGCCCACTGACAGGCAAGGCTCCAAAGGCAAAGGCTTCATTCAACCCTTGAACTGTATTAAAGGGTCTGAATTACTTTGAGCTTCTAGAAGTCTAGGAAATATCCCAAAGTGGAGACTGCCTTAACACTGATCCAGGCAACCTCATTTATGCATGGGGCTGGTGCAGTGTCTTGAAAGAGTTCAGGTCAGTGAGGGAACAGCGAGAACTGAGACATGCTGGGTCCCATCCCCCTTGCCTAAATCCTGCTCCATTCTGACAATGATTGCATTTTTTGGAAACAAAAGACCTTGGTTCTATTAGGTTAGAACTTGGAAGATTATTTTTCAAGGGCAGGAGTCAACATGGAGATAGACTGATACACAAAATAAGGCTGAACATTTCTGCATCCCTTGAAAGAGTTATGTGAACCAATGTTCTTAACTGAAATTTATTTGGAGATTCAATACCTTAACAAATGTAGAAAAGATTAAGTCTGCCTTTTTACCACTGCAAAAGATAAATCTTTGTTTAATCTGTAATTTCCCAGAGGATTATTCACTGAATTCCAGCTACAAATTTTATTAATTGTTTATGTAAACTCAGAACACAAATCACATTATTCATGGAGCTCTTAACCTACAGAATAATAAAGACACTTTACCAAACCCAAACTTTTCTACACAAGAGAGATGAGTGGATTATGCATCCACTGACTTTTCAAGTCTCAAAAAGAAGGCTGGGTTTTTTTCAGGGTAAGAATTTGGAGCATTTACAAATATTTACAAAAATCTATAAAATTAAAGGATAAATCAGAATACAAAGTGACTAAGCTGTATGCAAAGTACTTAAATGATATGCTAAGATGAAAACATACACTGAATCCAGGATTGACAGTGCACTTAGGCCAACACAAAGAGGCCAATTAAAACATAGTGGGTCACTAAGCTTTGCAGTAAGGAGTCCTTAGCAGAGATCAGATCCTGTATTCAGTATTTTCTGTCAAAGTTCATCTAAACTTTCAGTGATGCGTGGCAAAACTACACAGGATGAAGGGAAATTCTGGTTTGCACTGGTGTCTCTTATCCTCTTTTGTGACCTTCGTGGCCCACAGAGAAACAAGTCGAGAGACAGAGTTAATATTACAGTCAACAACAAGCAGTTTTCACTGCTGTGACAAGTCTGCCTCTGCCCTCACTCAAGGGAAGTCCTGTGCAGGAGCAGTCACTGCAGGCACCAGGGGAGCATTGTGGAGAGTCACCTGGTATTCCCATGGCAGGAGCATCTTAGAGCCTTCAGACACAATCAGGCCCTCACACACACACCTATGCGCTCTATAGGCACAGTGGTTACCTGAACTCATTTCAGAGACCAGAGACACTGGCCCAGCACACTGTTTTTTAAGAAAATACAGGTACTTAGAGAATGAAATTTCTTGGAGTATTTCTGTTGATCCTTCAGCCATCTGGAGAAGACTGATTTGATTCAGAACAAAGTCCAAAGCTGGCATATAAATGCTAGAGTCAGTAATTCAACATCAGTGTCCAGATGCTTTCTGGGCACAAAAAACAAGCAGAAAGTGATTTTAAATGTTTTAAGAAAAAAAATGGCTTATATTTGTCCAAAAAGACAGACATCTATTATGGGGCCCTTAAGATACTATTATGAGTCTTCCACAGCAGTATGAGAACAGGCAAAATTATTTTATTACTTTATTCCTTCTGCCTCTGTATACTCTTTCACATGATTTTGTAGCACTTTACAAAGCAAATTTCCTTTCTCACTCATATGTAATGGCAGAGCTAGAAATCTGGCCTACAGAATCTTATTTTTCTGATAATCTAAATTCTTCAAACAAATGGCTTCAAAAAAATCCTCTACAGGGCACTGAAAACCCTCATTTCTTGACACCAGATTCTCTGCTGAAGTGTTCCCAGAAGTCAGGGTCATTCATAAACAATTCCCTCCTGAAAGTGTTGAATTTTAGGCCATGTAATACAGGGGTGAGCTTTTAATGTGTCCTGTGGCATCACCAGGTTTTATCATCTTTGCAGGAACATAGCACCCTTTAGAGTGTCATTTATGGCAAATTTATTTGAAGGTGACTGATGGTATCAACAGTTAATTATTGGAGAGGAGAAAGAAGGACGGACAGACAAACAGGTGTGATGCTCTACATTTAATTTCTTTTTGAAGAAATACAGACAACTGAGTTCTTGAAACTGTATCAAGACACTTAAAACCTGCAGCGAAATCCTTATTCATTTGCATGCCTCAAGAAATACAGCATATTAAGTATATGGTGCCCTACATCAATAAAGGCTTTCTATCTTCAAGGCCCCAGCTACTCATAACATGATGGCCTTGGGTAAAAAGAAAACCCACAAGTACTCAAGAAAATCTATCAAAAGTCATTGAAGTTTCTAAAAACAACAAATACAGAAATCTGCATATTATGTTTATTATTAACCTAATAGTTCAGAGAAAAATCTCTATCTTCTGCACATTTTCTGAATAATTCACCTAGAATAAAGGTAACCAAAAAAATGACAGTACATAGATTAGTCAAAAAACAGATTTAAACACACAGTTTAAATATTTCAGGAAAAATACATATGATGTTATGCTATACTGATATTCAGAGCATTTATTTAACTGCCTGACATATAAACTGACAGGCTTAAAGAAAGGCAGAAACAACATAAAAGAACTGCAAAAGAAGCTTAATCCAGTATCACAATGTTAAACTGACAAGATAAACTGACCAACAATAATGGCAGAATAATTTTCAGTGGTAATGTCTTTTGGGTTATTTATAAAAAGCAGACTGAGAAACTGAGTGCTTGCAGTTTATCAAAACATCACTGTTTAGCTAAAAGAGTGGAAGCTGACAGATAAGTTTGAAAAAAAATATTTGCATGAAACATACCAAGCTCTAAAAGGAAACAAAGATAATTAATTTGCACAAGTGAATAGCAGCATAAAAGTATTAAGGTTGATGATGGCTGAATTGCCACTCGGCTTTCTCCTATGTGAGATGCCCCACTGAATCCACCAACTCTAATCACGCAGCCTGACTCTTTTTTGGCACACAGATTTATAATGCTATGACACAGACTAGTAACACGTGGTGTGGAGGAGTTCGTGGGGATAAAAGAAAGCTCTTCAATAGAGATAAATGCATGATGAACGCAAGGAATTGAAGGTTGCATGCTCTTGGCAGGCAATATGTTTTTCTAATTCATTTTGAAAACACTTGAATGATGATTTAGCAATTAAATTATTTACTGGTAATACAACGTAATTATACATTTTGGAAGATAGAGGGCAGTTGGCTTAATTCCTTCTAATGTGTGTTTAGACTTCGTAAGTCTTCAATTAGCTTGTACATGGGTTAGCTGGTATTTTCTATTTAAAATGTTACTTTTTAATTTTCTCTTATTCTTTCTTCCTCCCTCTTCCTATTTTCTGATGTATTGCAGTTGTGGTTTTAATAAAGCAATTATTGGCAGAATATTGAACCTGACTGATCCTGCAAATAAAACAAACAGGCACCAAAATGTAGGAATTTTACAGTCAAATGCTTAAAACTTTGCACCAAAAAAGAGCAAAATAATCCTGGCTTGATTCTTGTAACAACCTGTCATCACCTTTTCCTGCCCCAATGTCAACTTTAAATCCCAAACCATGTTCTTTCATATCTGATTATTTTTCTTTTCGTGTCACAAAATCACTAAGAAAGTTCTAGTTTTATATAGTACTTCAGTTCTTGACATTTGCACCATTAAATCTGGATGTGCAGTAATTCAGTGCCTGAGTATCTATTTACAATTTACTCCTTATCTTTGTCCTTAACATCTCACTGTAGTTCCCAGTGAGAACATTCACCTCACAGGCTGCCAGAGCTGACATTACAGCTACAGAGTAGAGACACATAAAAAAACTTTCCTCATACTAAGAACATCCTCTATTATTTAAAACAATTCCTAGTCTGGATCCTACAAAACTAAAGAAGTTTTTATTTAAAAAATATCTTCTCAGATATACCTCAGGTATAAACTGGTACAAGTGTGCAACACAATTATGGAAATACCATACAATTATCAATGGACTAACGTTTTTTTATCTTCCAGGAATCTACCAAGTTTATTCAAGTTAGACTGTCTTTTCAACACTTTTTTTTTGCTGTTTGCAATATAGTTATTTAGGATTTACCACATATAAACATGTCCTATTGCTATGTTCTACCTCAAAATACATGGTCTTAGCAGGTAAGTTTCATAAGAGTGACTGAAATAATTTCCCGTGAATTATGCAATCTAAACTAAATTGCAAGTGATAAATAGTTGCTAAAGGTATTAAAAATTACTTGGAAACCCCTTAATTACAAATTTATATTTTTATGAACTGCACAGACACTGGACAACGAGAGGGGTTAATCCAAAGGAAATTGTAAGCAAAACAAAAACACACCAAGATCTCAGGAGTCTCCACAGACGTCAAGGTCCAAGCACCCCGACCACACACACAGTAACAAATCTACTGGACAGCACAAGAGTTCTGGGTAAACACTGAAATTACCTTGCACCCATCAGCCCTCCACATTAACTCTTTTATTAAGAAGGGTTTTACCCAGGAGACCACTCCCTTGAAGACGCCTCTGGCACAGGGAAGGGGCCGATGCCGTATGGATGGATCCAAACTGAAGTTGCAGATTGGCTGCGCCTCTGCACTAAGTCGCTGGTAGCCCATCTCCAGCCTAACTCCTGCCACCCCAGCTGGATCCCTGCATTCAGCTGACCACCCTACTGGCATGGGACTGCTATGTCCACTCTGCAGTGCTGGGGGAGGGAGCACAAAAACTGTGCTGCACTGTTGCTGATGCACAAAACTCTGAATTGTTCCTTTGTTTTGCATGAGAGAGCCATCAAAGTGCTCAATTCCACATCTCTGTTACTCACAGCCCAGGACCTCCTTCACTGTACCTGGAGAGCACAGGCTGCACACCATCACTGAACAGCCCTGTAAAAGAACAGGACCAAAAAATACTGACTTTCTCCCAGGCTCCTTTTTATTTTTCATCCCTTTTACTGTAACAGAAACCTGCATGATCTTTTCCACTCCTGGCTTCCAGGAATCATGAAATTAAAGTGTTTAAAACTGGTATTACTACATTCTTCTTCTTCTATTTTAATAAGCAACACATGCCCATGCCTATGATCATGCTGGGTCAAATATTTTATAAATAAAAGATGCTAATAAAGAAACAATTTCAACATACAGAAAAGGCTGCTGGTGCACAAGCAACCAGAAGCCAGCAAACCATCTATTTGCTCACTGCACAAGGGCCACCTGCTGCTAACAGAAGGGAAAGAAAAGTTATTCTGATCCATAAGGCACATCCCAAGAAACCAGAAGCTCCTGCTTAACGAGAGAGAAGTAATCAGATAAAAACAATTTCAGGGGAAAAAAACCATTAAACCTACACAGCTATGTTTTGGGTATCCCCACCTCACTTTGTATTAATCTCTCATGTTCTTCCTAAGTTATTGGTCACACTGCTTATCAACATTTCCCCAAACTAAAAGCTGGAATGTCAATGAGAATCATCAGGTTTTGAGTAACAAAACAGAAGTAGTTTGATTATGCTACCTTAAAAAGCAAGACTTAGGATGAAGAGTCTTTTGAATACATGTTTGCTGAAGGGCAGATTCCTACCCTATATAATCCATCATGGCAGCTCAGCTAAAAGATCAGGGCTACCTGCCTAATAAAATCTGCAGCTCTAAAAGTCCAAGGTGACAGGTCTAACCAAAGCCAGTAAAAGATCCACTTATTAATGAAAACAAAACAGGACAATCCAATATAAACACACAGAGCAAGTTCTGGAACTGATAAAGGTAGACCCAGAAGGAAATTTGAAAGGTTTCAGTTTGAAAACAGGAACCAGTCAAGGTGAAAATGAAATCAGCCTGCTTTGCAAAGAACTCCCATTATTAATATCATAAAGATCTAGCCCTACAGGAGACAAAATCCTGCACAGTGCAGGAGAAAAAGAACAGCAGGGAAATAATATCATTCTTCTTTTCAACTGCAATACCACAGCCAGCACTAAGAGTTGTTTTCAGAAAACACTCTGCAGGGTTTATTTTGAATAAAAAATACAGCCTCTACTGAGTCTTGTCTATAACTGCCACTGCTGCAGACAAGCCACAATGATTTCCTTCTCTGTGCTGAAGAGGAGCTCTTAAGGATGTTTCTGACAACCACTTAAGCAAACAGCAGGAAAGTCTCAAAGACAACATTCCTAAACACTATTTGAAGAGATCATATATGTTTCCCTCCTCTCATGAATATGTAAAGTGTATGAACAGAGACCATTCAGCTGCACTCAAAATTACTTTGGACAAGGACATCTCCAGCTAGTGATGTTGGCAACTGAACTTCCTTCCTCTCACTGGAAGTGGATGCAGGTTTTTTCCAAACACTTCCCATACTTTGTAAAAAATTAACAGGTCGACTGTTGTGATTTATACAAAGCTAACTTCTACAAAAGAATCGGTGAGTAACACTCTGTACATACTGTCTTTCTAGACAAAAATATATATACCTCATATAGTGAGCACATCATTAATTCAAGATTACTTTTCTTGATGGCAGAGTTCTGTCGGAAGTGTTGACTGTTATACGAAGAGCCAAAGACTGGATTAGCTCTTACATCTATTTGTCTCGACCATTTTACATTGATTCACAGCATTAAGAAGAAACAGCAAGATTTAGAAAAAGACTTATGTGTGACTAGATAGGAATAGATAAGATTCCTCCCACATACATATATATGGTCAAAGGGGGAAGACAGAAATTGAAAAACAAATACCATGAAAACTGGAAGAGTTTTCTATAAGCAGAGTGATAAATAGTAGTGCTGTGTCAACATCTGTCTTTTCAAACACCTCTTGTGTCTGTTTATTCATTGGAGATCTCATGGCAGACTTATTTAACCTTGAAAATTGGTGAGCATCCTGTCTTGGAAATAATGTTAAGGGCAGGAAGGTTCTCTCAAATATCAGTGGAAAAACCATTGCCATAACCTGCTTGTGCAAGGCAGACTGGGAATTGCCCAAATGAGCAGCATTGAGCATGTTAGAGCCATGTTAAGAATTTTGATGTGTAAAGAACAATACACAAATTAAGCTCCAGTGGTGATGAGTGTTACCCTGTGTTTATTTTTAGACTTTATTTAGCAAAGAAAAAAAGTTGTATTTATATACACCTGAGCAATACAAGTCCATATACAGTGCTCCAGAGAAGACACTTCAGCGTTACTAGGATCATTACTTGTTTCCACTTTTATGGAATTTGGTTGCAGTGAGTACCAATACGCTGAGTTCTGCAGTTTCTCCTCATTCTAAGCAGTTTTCTTGTCTTATGATTAAGAAGAGAACAAGAAATAGATAAACATGTCATCTCCCTACCTTTGCCCTTTTTTGAAATAATTCAAGTTACACCAAAACCAGCTCCTTGCCTTCAGGTCCTGCCTGTGCATATATGCCCTTTCTCTGGCATGCCCCATACCTCCCCACTTCTCAGCACAAATCAGCAGGAGCTCTTGCCTCCCTTCAAAACCTTACCTCTCAAATAGAATGCCACCTGCCACATCCAGCACACGGTTCCTGCAGCCCTGAGGCTTTCAGCACACCTGTCCTGCACCCCACCATCACAGGCAACTACCCTGACTGGCAAACTGCCCCAGGAAGCTCCTGAGGGATTGCTGGGGCTGATCTGACATCCTTGGCAGGGCAAGTGCCACTAGCACTCTGCTGTCAGAGGTGGCTGGCATGCTCCAGCACACCAGCTGCAAGCAAACCCCCACATGTGCTCGCCGTTTTGAGAAGCCTGCAGCCAGAAAATACACGTATTTTTCAGGACCATGAAGTCTCTCCCTGGCACCCAGCCACTGCATTCAGAAGGGAAGGTAGTTTGGACACTTGCATGGGCTTTGCCACAAACCCTGCCAGCTATGAGGCTGTTGCTCCTGACCCAGAGCAGCTCCAGGCCTCACAGAGAAACCATACATGGGCTTTCCTTACAAAAATTACACATCAGCTCTTACTCCAAAACTTCAGTTTTGACACTGCAAATATGTAATCTGCTTGTTGCTTTCCAGAGGTTGTGTTCTGAAGGTGAGGCAGGGTTGAAGGTTCATACAACCGCAGCACTGCCCAGGATGGAAAGGACCTCAAAAGATCATCTGGACCAATATTCCACAGGAGAGGGAGCCCAGATGAGGTTATCTAACATCCTGTCTGACCCCACCTTGAAAACATGCAGTGATAGGGCCTCCACCATGTCCCTTGGGAGGTTGTTACAGAGATTATTTTTGTCACTGTAAAAAAATTATTTCTTTTGTTGAGGTAAAGCCTCTGCTGGTACCATTCCTTTTTTCTTTCTCCATGTGGCTACTTGGAGGACAGAACTCGCATCCTCTTTGTAGCCATCCTTTAAGAACTGGAATATCATGATGAGGTCTTCCCGAGCCCACTCTTCTCCAGGGTAAATGCGTGGTCTCCAACAGGAAGAACAGGAAAATAAAAACAAGTGCCTGCTGATACCGAGTGGGGCTGAAGAAAGATGTGAGCAGAAGACCAGGCTGCAGCACAGATGAAAGGGCAGAAAAAAAAGGTGGATGCTCTTCTCCTACTAAAACTCTAGGGATACACCTGCAGCAGGGTCCTGGAGTATATTTTAAGCAGGACAGCAGCCTAGTTAGGTGTATCAAAATTATCTGAGGCAACTGTGCTAATTATAAGTCTAAGAATTATCATATTTTTGCATGCTTGTAACACAACACAAAAGCACACTGCTGTTTTTTTTCCCAACAGTATTAAGACAGAACAGACTTAAAATGACAGTTGAAAAGAGTACTTGTTTCCTTATATCAGTTGACTAGATTAGGTACTATTGTTAATTTTAAGAGAGGTGCAAGCATAATTTTCTCCAGTATACCTTACACTAAGAGTCTCTCTGATTTCCAATAGAAGAAAACAAAGAATCAATGCAAACAAACGAATTACACAGTACTAAAATACAAATATTTCAAAGCTTACGTTTTATAGAACTTTACCTAGGTGCTCCTTGACAAGAATCAGAAACATGTTTTGTACTCATCTGATTAGGAAAATAGGTCTATTTTTCTTTTTGAACCAGATTAGCCCAGAAATATTTGATGAAAAAAAATGTCAGTTATTAATCAGTACTCAGATGTCAATATACAGGCTTTCAGTACTATTTAATAAAATATTCAATAAAAATATACTAAACTTAGAGATGGGAAATAAATCCTCAAGTGAAAAACCTGTTCTTACTCTAAGAATTACTCCTTATGATCCCCCTCATCATTCAAACTTCAGTGAAGGATTATTATTCAGGTACAAAATTAAAACCCAAACTGAACCTAAATCATATAGAGCTTTTAGAAATCATCTTTTGAATTTTATGCCTCAAAATTCTACATTACGTGATTTCCTACATAAAAAGTGCACACCGATATTTCAATATCACACTTCCATAAAATCAAGTTCTATTTGATTCTAAAATACATGCATGCCTCCACTTTTAAGCTTCCAAGTCATATCTTAATCAAAATATATATAGGTGGATACTTGAAAGAACAGTAAGTTTTTATACCTAGTTAAATACTCTTCAATAAATAATTCTCTTGTAACTGTAATAGCTTGAGCTATTAAAAAAGAATATTAACACCATCTCTGCAAGATCAATTCAAACAATTTGGCTAAAGGGAATGTGGCAATCAGAAAAACAAGCAGAATTTAACTTGTGTTTTCTGCAAGCCTTGCCTTACACTTCAGGTTTATAGAAGCATTGATATTTGACTGCTTAAAAAACAGGGAAAGTGTAAAAGTGATGTTAAAAAAATTAGAAAGTAATGTCAGCACACCAGAACTACCTTAAAGCAAAGACAATGTTTGATTTTACACAGTACTTCTGATTTTTAGTTCTTAACACTTAACACACACCCCAACATGATACAGAAGTAATCTGCAAATATTTGGCACATGTGAATATCCCTGCAATGACCTGACCCAAACTAGAACAACATCAGTATGTTTTTGTCTAAAAGGATTCAAGGATATGTAGATGATGTACTGTGAATCCTTTGTTTTATGACTAAAGTTGGCTTATCTTGTGGCATTACTCAGAAATCAATCTGGTTTTATGTTTTCTATGACAGGTAGAAAGGTGCAGATGACACTTTTTTTTAAGTCTTGTAACACGTGGTGTGGAGAAGTTCGCAGGAATAAAAGAACTATAACCTTAACTTCAAATGGATCTTCCAAGTTTGCTCATTGCCTCCTTGGACAGAAAAATTCTCAGTTTGTTTCTACTTATACAATCAGCAAGTCCAATATGTATTTCTTTCTAAAGTGTTCAGTGTATTTCTTTCAAAAGAAAAATCAGTGATAACAATTTTGAAATTATAAATGGAAACTATTACATCATTCAGAAATAACAAACCAGTAAGTTTATAATTATTATATACTGCAAAATGACCTCACTTTCTCATCCTTGGCTAAAGCTGCTTTGACTTGACAGTCTCTGAACCTCCTTAAAAAAATATTTCTTCCCTTTTTCGCTCCACCTATACTTATCTGCAAAGATATTTAATTCTGTAAAGTTACCATTTCTGAGTCCTCAAGTCTCTCTGCTTTTAACCTTTAAAGCCTTATTTGCCACCTTCTAAACAGCACATCTACACAGATAAAACAACCATAATTTCTACTTCATACACCACTTTACAAAGTACCTCTTTGGGTACTACAGCCACTTCAATGCAATGCTCAGAAACTGAGGGCGACAGGCTTGCTTGAGTAGAAAAGCTTTGCAAAGATGTAAAAAAACCTTCCCCAATAAATGAGATCAGGAGAGGGGAATGGCTCAGGGGTCCCTGCAGGCGGGCTGTGGGCGCTGCAGGCTCTTCTTGTCAGTTGTGAGAACTGAGCGAGCAGAACAATTTAGGGAGTTTATTACTGGTTCAGCGAGCATAAGGAGCTAACACAGACATAGCAGAGTCCCAGCTTACAGGCCAATTAAAAGCTTCACATTATTGCACTATATCACTGAAAGCAAGATGAAGGAACACAGTCGACTTTGCAGATCTGCTCCTTTATAAATAACATCAGAGTAAAAATTTAAAAAAAAAAAAAAGAAACAAACCACACCAAAAAACCCACCCACAACAAAAGAGTTCTTTCAGTCACTAGTCCTGCAGCCATCATTTCAACACAAAAGGATGCCCTTGAGCATCTGTACACAAAACATACACTGGTTTTACTTTGTGAATATTGTGATTACCTTAATGTAGCTAATTTGGAGTGAGCCTGCATACAGTCCTTTAAAAAGAAAATTGCCTCTTTACTAAAGGAATGTTTTTATAGCACTTTACAGTCAATTTCAGAACAAATTCCCTTTTGCAGTGAGTATTACTAGGCTCTCATCTACTACATATAATTATAGCAGAGATCATTTGGATGCTATTTCTTCTATGCTACAGCAGCTTCAAATTCAGTAACAAAAATAACCAACATACTGGGCATTATTTTCCTAGGGCAATAGGGCAATCAAAACCAGGCACATTTAAGTAGTGATAATCAGCATAGCTATATATGTGATTGGAACCACAGCAGTGTGAGATGTAACTGTATTGCTTTCATTTCAAGATCCAAGCCACAGGAGAGGAACTGGGCCAGCTTACAGAAGCCGAGCAAATGGTATTTTTGATAACTGCCTTCTGGTGCTCAGAATCCAATTTCCATACAAAAATGCAAGTGCAATGGATCTTCATAATTTTATAGATATGCCCTGGTCAATTGGCTTGAGGAAGTGTAGATCACACCCATTTGTTTCACAAAATGTGGGATACTGATTTGGGCAACAGGAGCTTGTATCTGATTTCATAGTTATTAAAATCTACTAGGTTCATCAAATTATGCAATTAAAAAACAAAATGAAAAACACACCATGAAGTGTCCTCCAGTTCTTCCATTATTCATTAAATCAGAAATAAGCAGGTCAACGTAAGGCATTCAAGCTGTTATGAAATTCACTTATTTGTAAATGAAGCTCATTCTCAGTATAACAGCTTACCCTAGGGAGTCAATTTATTTAAAAGGAATTAAGACATTACCATACCAAGACATAATTATGGGATTTTGTGAGTAGTTGCAGCCTGAAGTATCACAGCTCTGCTTTTAAACTTGTACAGCAAAAAAAGACCAATCAACCATTACACTGTAGACCTGACATATCAGATGTGCTCCAGGAGAGAGGAAGGTCTATCAGATCACGTAGATATGTGCTTTTATCCTGCAACGGATCTGTACAGTTGGATTCTAGCAGCAGGAAGGCTCTGTGCAGGTGCAGAAATCCTTTAATGGCCACACACAAGGCTATGTCTCAAAGAGGACTGGCTTGTTGCCTGTGACAGCTAGAAATACCTCCACACTGCTGCAGCAAGGCTCATGTTCAGGCTGCCCCTCTGAAATGTGTTTGGAAGAGTTACCTACTCCATGTAATGTCCCAGCAATGTGCAGCTACGCTGCAGGGCTGCTGGGCACCCGAGAAGCAAAGAACAGAACACACCATCAGAGTGCCTACAGAGTCCCTGAACCTACACCACGCATGATTTAGTACTCCAACACCAAGGCAATGAGTATTCTGTAGATAACTCATGTAGATTACTCACCCAGCAAGTCTGTCACACACTCAAGTGTGGTATTTGAAAATACTAGGTTGTTTTCTGACTACTTTTTAAGGCTTAGTAAGAAAATTTTCATCCTACTCACTGTACCAAAATAGCTTCAAATAGAAATATCTGGGCTTGGGAACAGAATTACTAAATTGTGTGTGTGTAGGTAAACACAATCCAGAGTATGCTTAACCAAAATAGCCCAAGCCTACAAGAAGCAGATCCTATTTGGGGATTTCTGTTTCATGTTTGCACAAAGGCAAAGCAGATCCCTTAGCTTCTTGCTTGCCCTGGAACAGTGAAGGACTATACACTAACTGGACTGTACAATGACTGGGCAAGGCAGAGAGGTATAGGAGGGCCACCCTGTGCATTGCTAGTGCAAGGAAAGTAAAAGACACCCCGAGCAGCACACCCAACCCCGCAGCACTTCTGCACCATCACCTTTGCCTTGAAGTGGTTTGGCAGGTTACAGGTGGAGCAGGCAACTGTCTGACACATGAGAGGGAGGTAACATCATAGGTCTTTAAAGTTAAGAGGTGAGTGTGGAGCTGCCTAAATTAGGGAAGTTTACCCTTAATTCACACAAGCTGATGTGCCTTGATCATTTATGATTTTGTCTAATGCTTGAATTTATTTAATTAATCATACACTTAAATACAATGCTATGCCTGAGTATGAAAACTAATTTCTTAAATTAGACTGTTAAATTTGTTGCAGTATTTCAACTTATCCAAACACTCAAATGTATACCCTTTTCACTGAATCATAAAATTGTTCAGGTTGGAAAAGACTCCAAGATCACTGAGTCCAATCTCTGACTGAACATTACCCTGTTAGGTAAAGCAGTCAGTTCTTGAACCCATCCAGAGGTGATGACTCCAATACTTCATGAGGGAGCCTGTTCCAATGCTTGACAATCCTTTCAAGTGAAGAAATTCTTCCTAACAGCTAACCTGAACCTCCCTTGACACAACTTGAAGCCCTTTCCTCCACTCTTGTCACTGGTTGCCTGCAAGAGTCTGACCCCCACCTGGCTACAATGTCCTTTCAGGTAGTTTTAGAGAGTGATAAGGTCTCCCCTGAGCTCCCTTTCCTCCAGGCTAGAGATGCAGCTGCTCCTCACTGACTTACTCTCCAGACCCCTCCCCAGCTCCGTTGTCCTTCTCTGGACATGCTCCAGCCTCTCAATGTCTTGGTTGTAGTGAGGGGTCTGGAAATGGACACAGGACTTGAGGTGCAGCCTCAATATTGCCAAGTACAGGGGGACAATCACTGCCCTGGTCTTTGCTTAAGAACATCATTATGTGAATCAAAATCCAGGACACAGCTCTACAGGGAAAGGGGGAATGGCTTTTACTTGGAGCAACTGAGACCATTTTATTTTACTTATCTTACTTGTTTGAGAACACTGAGGAGAACGTTAATAAAGCATGCAGCGGCATCCTCCATCATCTGCACACAAAAAAATTCAGACCAAGCTAACTATTTTGGCATATGGAACCTAGGGAAGAAAGAGCATCACTTTGAAAGCCTCCAGAGGCAAAAAAAGCTTTTAAAAAGAAAAACAGAAGCAAATAGTGTATGTGAGAAGACAAAGTTAGGGTATTATGAGGATTTAATACATGCTCTTAAAATTCTAGTTTGTATTCTTTGCAGTCACTCAAGCCCTAGTTCAGAATACTTCACAAAGCAAGTCAATCTTTTAGAGTAATCCAGTGAAAATTCCCTTAATGTGCATATCCTAGAGGGGTTCAGAGCACCGTGCCCCTTTTCAAGGGTCAAAACTTCAGTTCTTTGATATCACTGTACTTTTGCACGTTGTTAACAGTAATTCTTCTGTGGGTCAAAGAAGAAAAGCACAAGAAATAGTCTGCATCATCATGAAATGAGTCAAACTTAGAGCAGACTGCACAGCTTTAGGCTAAGGGTAGTCAGAACAGGCATAAGAGCCAAGCTCAAGGAACCAGGGCTAGGCAGAAGGCAGCACAGGGAGACAAATGGGGTACACCACCAGCAGGGTGCCAAGTGCTATAGCCTGGGATGTGGCAAAGCAGGGGAGGGATCTCCCTTTCTCCTTGTCTTGACTGAAAAGGCATTCACAAAACAAGCAAAAATGCAGTCATAAATGCCGGCATTTTACACAGTGTTCCAATCCTGTCCAATTGATGTAAGAATGAGAAGCTAACTTCTGTATGCTACAGGGATATTTGAAGGAAAAACAAGATATCCACCTAATACTGAAATCCTATTCTTAGGTGTCTAAGATACTGCTTCATAAAACACAGCTTAAAATTTAAAGAGAGCATGCAGATTTGCAGCACAGCCCATGATTTGAACTTGAAACCAACAGAGCCAAGCATGGAAGTGACATGCATGGATTGCTTTCCTTTGCAGAGACCTGTGCTGGACAAACAGGACATACATAGTAGTAGAGAGGAGATAAAGGCGTGGACATTTTGACAAGGATGAAAAGCAAGCAAATAAAATACTGTGATTGCATTCCTGAAGGTGAGATACAGAGGGAGAAAAAGCATATTAGGCCATGTGTGCAAATTTACATGCAGGAAACTGATGGAGGGGGCAGGAAATCAAGGATGAAAATTGGAAATGTTGGATGGTGTTAAGTCTTTGATACACTAGCTCCACTTATCTTGGAACTTCATTAAGAACTGGCCCATTTACAGTAAAATGGGCCATGATATTTGAATTCCATCAGAAACACCATTTGCCTTATTTGAAACGTCAACACAGTAAAAAAGAAGCGAAACAAGACCGAAGAACTTTCTAAAGCAAAAACAGGACCAAAGAACTCTGACTTGACTTTATACTACTACACAATTACCAGATCATCTCATTATCTATGAGACAAATTACAAGCTTTTCTGCTCAGAAGCAACAGACAATGTATGTTCCAGAAACAGCATTACTGCAGATATTTTGTGACAAACTACTTAATAGTAACACCATCATAATCTTCAAAAAACAAACAAAATAAAATCTGGCTTCTGGAAAAAAGAAAGTTGTTTAATCTTGATTAAAACCACCCTAGGATTTTAAAGGGCAACTTATAAAGTCCCTTTGAATGTAAGCCAATAAGAAAGAATTCATTTTGGTATGGAGGATTACATTTATATCTGATTAAAACAGAAAATATTGAATAAGGAAGAAAAGAGAACACTATATAATTAAATTTTCATTCTCAAAATTACTCCTAGCTATAACAGATAATTGAAAAACCCTGCAAGTCTACACAATGGTCACATATTTATGAAATTGGACGCCTGATCTGTACAAGAAAAAAGGCACAAAATACAGAGTAAACCTGTAGATTTTACAAGAGACAGGCTTGACAAAGTTTTCCTTGTTGCATATATTCTGCAGAAAGTTACCTTTCAAATATATTTGAGATTTCACAGTGCAAACAATGGCTAAAGGCATTTTTAATAGGCATTCTTTTCATGTATGCCAAATTCTGTAGAGAGAATATGCTTTTTAAATTATTTAAAATTATCATCAATAATTCTAACATCACCAATACAGTTTCTCCCTAAAAATAAATCCTATATCATATTTAGGAAATACTAATATCACAAACCATTTAATTACTGTTTTTTCATTCTTATGTATTGCATAGAAAACCTCTACAGAAAACCAGCTTCTGAGTGATCATTAATACCACTCAGAACAAAAGACTGTTCCCAGCTACAGGCAACTTCCCTTCTCATGAAGACACAGGCACGAGGCACATGCAGAAATCCCAGCCAAACTCACCCTCACAAGCTTAGGGACTTTCTGCAGGGAAGGCTGTAATCCTCACATTTGATATACTGTCACCCCCACTGTTTGGTCCATCCTCCACAAACTGGCCCCGCTCCAAGACCACTTCCCCAATGATACTGGGTAATTCAAAACACCTCACTGTTTATATATTGTGTCCTGCAGGCATTACCCCGACATATATCTGTACCAATATACACTGGAATTTATCTGCCATTTACTTCTTCAGTGACTACACTTTACATGACTATTCTTAAAACCTTATCAACAGGAAACTCCATCACAGTATTCACACATTTTTTCACATCAATCATGAAATCACCAGATAGTAAAGAGCTTTCAAGATGTTTAGGGTTGATGTTTGATGAAGGTTTCTACAAGCATCCTTTTAAAAAGTCAAGCATAGTCCTTCTTCTGGATCGCTCTGCCTCACCAATTTGTGGACCTCTTGTGAGAAGCCCAATTGTACAAAATATATTATCTTACAGAAAGCTCATAGGCTCTTCCCAGAGTATCATATTTCACCTACTCCATTTTATGCTTAAAAACTTTCATTTTTCATTTTTTAGTCCTCTAGAGTTTTTAAACCTTTGTATTAAGGATAATTTCCTCTAGTATCAAATATAATTGAAGCAATAGATTAAAGTATATTCCATTTTAAGAAAGAATTGGACAAGATACAGCCTAAAGCTTCTCCACACAGAACACTAAAGCAACTAACTAAGCTTCAGTGATACAGGCTTATGTTTCTTGGCTGTTCTTTCACACACTGACCATTTAGCAACCATGAAATCTGGCAGGGTCTGTATGAAGGGTGACACGTTCACTGTTCTTTTTATGCCTTTGCCAGTTTGCTCCTCAAAAATATTTGTCTTGCAATTTTAACTTTCCAAAGATCATGCTCTCTTCCATGATCTAGTTTGGATATATTTCTCACTTGTTCCTTTATTTTCAATATACTCCTTTACTCTGCTGTTTAATCATGTTTTAAGGATTCAAATAAAATATTATTTTGATAGATTTTGGTTTTTCTTCCAGAGGAAAAAAAATATTCTTTTCTATTGTAGGAAGAAAATGCAAAAGTCATTAATATTTGCTCAGAGTTGTACTGCGCATTAGAAGCACAAGATAAAAAGCAGTCCCTGTCCCCCAGTGATTACAGTTATAATAGTAATAAGGCATTAAAAATTACATAAGGCAGCTCTGGCAGGAAAATTGGTGAAAGATTAAATACTACCTGTATTTAGCAAATGATGCAGAAAAAGAAGTTTCATTTGTTCAGAGTTTTGAAGCATCAGTAATGGCTTTATCTCCAAAGCAGAGGGCTACACAGCCTGCTAAGTATGTGGCCTTCTAGTTGTATCTGGAAAGTAATCTTACATTCATCAGGAAGCACATAATAAGCAAAATATGTACCCAATATCAAGGTCCAATAAACAGAATTAATACAGTATGTTAAGTCTTAGCCTTCATGACTATCCTCACTTTAGCAATAAAAATACCCTACACGGATCAACAATTTGTATAAGCAAAACAAAACTCAAATAAAAAGCCTAAAGCTTGCTGATTTTTTGTTTGTTTGTTTTTTGTTGTTGTTTTTTGGGTTTTTTTGGTTTTTTTTTAATGTTTTCAAACCTTGTCTCAAATGCTTTGCTGAATTGACAGACTACACAGGAATCAGTGTATATATGTGTTTACCTTTACACAGACTAAAACAAGGGTTGGCAATTTTCATAACCTCTATCCCACATTTCTAATTACTACATTGCAATAAGCTAAAACACCACAAATAGTGTTTGCTTAAGTGGCACTTGTTGTAACCTCAGTGGTCAAAGGTTATAGTGATATACAGTATATATGTAACAGTAATTATTTTGATTATTAAAGTAAGCTCTCAGAGCCAGAGAAGCAAGAACATGACAAATATTTTCACAACACATCAACATATGTCTAATTGAAATAGAACATCCTATGAAATTTGCCTGCCTTCTTAAATGAAGAAGAGATTTAAACGAAGTGATAAGTGGTTTGAATGAAATTATTACCAACAACCAACTTAGTGGTACTGCACCAACAGCCTCCCTGCCACATCCTGCCCATCACACAGATTACAAGCAGCTTTCCCTTGCCTAGATGGGGCATTTCAAGTCCCACACCAGGGAAGTGTGTGTACCAAGTGTGTGTACCAAGTGTGTGCACCATCGGTGTACCAAGGAAGACAGCAGCTCAGAACAAACTGCTGCCACTGGAAAAGTCCCACTGACTACATCTTGTGAGCTGGTGAAACGTTTCTGAGAAAGGCCATGACTGAGCAGCAGCTCCATGAATTGCTAACCAGTAGCAACACACTGCTACAGAGGGAAAAACGTCAGAGCAGACTGGCACTTAACCTTTGCAACAAAAATGGTAAACCCAACTTGTAAACAGCACCCAGCTTCCTGCCTCTGGGCACACAGGCAGCAGCTCCAGCCGTGTACAGAGGGGCCATAACCAGCCCTGCTGTGCCTCTTGAGCATCTGGAGAGCCTGAGCAGCATGGAGTGAAGCGACTGCTATAGCTGTCAGCATATCATGAAGTGGATGGCAGCTCACAAATTGTCCTCTCAGTTACAGAGCACTACATCAGGACAGCTACAGCACCTCCAGTGTACCAGGAAGGGTGAGATTCAGTCTAACTTCAGCTGCCCAAGTAAACAGACACACCTCTGAGAGGCAGCAGCTCTCAGCTTCCCTCTCACTCACTTTACAGAGAGCAGGGTACTTCTCAATCCTGTCACTTCCTCCTGAGAGAGGAATTTAGAAGTGCCTATTCCACTCTACTCAAAGGGAGCCCAAAGGGAGCCCAGGAAAAGCAGGGTAGACAGATGTCAGACGAATTCCTGCAGAGAACTTAATTGTGCACAGTAATGCAATTTGTGCACTCTCCCTCCAGTGAGGCATTAGGGCACATATAGGGAATGGCAGGATTTTCTACAGGTATTTTCAAAATACCAACTGTCTTCATTTGCCTGCTATTAACAGCTGAAAAATGACACTGCACATGTAATAGCAAAGGAGGAAGTTTTTATTTAAACTCTTCTTTTTTGGTGGGGGAATCTCAAAAGTCTACATTTTTATTGATGAGAAATGAAGAATGTTAAGCAGCTGAATATAGATCACTTCAGGGAAGGGACATTTAAGGATGAGTTTTGAGTTACGGATCTCTTTTAGAAAAGAGCACACTCTAAAATCGGGGTTTCTAACAATTAGACTATCTAAAACTCATATTTTTCAATTCCATTACCCATTACTCTACACAGCACCAATCAGTCTTTGGGTTCCTGAATGAAGGCAGCACTTCTACATTGCCAGAGGAACAGACCTCAAGGTACTGAAAGGACAGAACAGCAGGACTGAGAAGAATGGAAGAAACCAGCTAAAACATCATAGCAAAGGAACTGAAATATTAGGCACTGTATTTCATAATTATCTTCTTGGATTGTTAAAGAGATAAAAGAGCCTCAAAACCAATTTCATCAGAACTGAAACATTTAGGCAGAATGCCTAGAATAGATGAAGTGAACCCAGTTCCTGATGTAATGCTGACAAATCTGCACTTGACAGTACCTTCTTCCCCTGTGACAAACTTGTGTAAATGTTCATTAGCATGTACTCTTTAGCAGAGTTTCAACCAATTAACACAGTAATAGTACCAGCCTTCCAATATACACTTCCACGTTTGGCACTTGGTCAAGCTGAATGCTCAGAGCAGCATGAAATAGACAGCGCTCATGCCCTGTTAACCTCAGAGATAAGAAACAAACCCGAAGAGAGTTCAGAGTTTTCATAGTTTAATGAAAGCACAGCAAGAGCGATGCTTGCAAAAGGTCACTAGGAAACAACAGCATTGCAGTAATGCCAACATAAAATTCTCGACCTTTATTTAATTTTAATCCCATTACTCTTTTTCCCATCATGACAATAAATCCCACTGAACCAAAGGGATGCACACCATTTGCTTTCCTGCCACTCTGTGTAGAAGAACTCTAAGTGCAAATAAATACAGGACACTTCAGAGCAACTCTTGTGTGTGTGTATAGATATATAGATATATATATATGCACATAAAAACTTCAAAAGTCAAATCTGTTACCGGAAGATGAAAAATAATAAACAGTAAGAAAAAAATAGTCTTACTGAACAGCATTTTCCTTTCTGTTTACATGCAAGATTAAAGCTTACTAAATCAATGCATATCTAGTAGATGTTCCGGTATGCAACCTCATATATCGATTTTCTTTTCCAGGATCATCTAACAGAAGCAGGATGCTCCTTTTAAAAGATTCTTTCACAAAAGCACACACTTGACTAAAGGAAAGAAAAAAATCAATACTCAAAACCCTTACATTTTTACATTTATAAATAAATATGTTACAGGACTACAGTGAAAATTTATGAGTTACACTCTCCTAATGACATTTCTTCACAGAGTAAGAATGTATATGGACCCTGTTTATTGTTTAATTAATGTATGTCATTCTCTCTTTATTAAGCATGGGTTTGCTCAATTTTAGCTTAAGTGTCTTATTATTTATTCCCCACAGTTTTTCAGGGTTTCAACACTAAGATGATGAGCTTCATTCTTGCTTTTAAGTCAGCATCTCTAAAAACAAAACAACATACCCACCTGTTTTCCAATGTCTTGTTTCCTCTCCCTCCCACACACATTTTTTTTTTCTTTTAAAAACTCAAATGATTGAAGAGCTCTATGCCCTTCTAGGAGATCAGGTCACAGTCACTGATTAGCAAATGTGACTTAATTGCAAAACTCAAACCTCTACACGTAAACTAAGTAGAAAAGGAAACATCAGAACAAATGTAACGAGTTAGTGACTCCAACTAATATAGATTTTTTACAGTAGAGTACTCAATATTGGAGAAAAAAAGTATCAATGCTTCATAAGGATAAAGGAAAACAATACCAATTGCTCATTATTAATAACAAATACATAACCACAGCCATGTCTTGGTAGCATCAGCTACCAAAGGAACATACTACATGTAAATAGCACTAAATAATTCCCTTTTCTGTAGTTCCCATACAAGACATCAGTGTGAGCTTCCTATCATTTTCTCCTCATTGACAACGTTCTTCAGAGAACAGGCAGCTGCACAGAAAAATCACTGAATAACTTGCCAGAACTTACTCAAGTACATCTGAAGCAGAAAAAAATGGAAGAAAAAATGGATTTTTTCCTTACTACTGACATCACAGCTGTCCATCTAGGCTTGCTACCCCAACTGTGGTTCATGTCAATCATCATTTACAACTTAGGCTACAGTAGTATTAACAGAGGCATAAAAATCAGATCACTAAAATTTTCATGACATACTTAAAACAGAGAGGTTTTTCGGTAAACTGAAAGCTTTACAAAATTGCAACAAGTTGAGGTTAACCCCATACTGCCTCACAGAGGCTTATACACCAACACAAGGTCCATCCACAAGATATGGGAATGCTCAGAGTCTCAGCTTTGAACTGTAGACACCCCATACCTCCTCTCCTTGTAAAATCAAGTACAAAATTTGCCTTTGCTGAGGTTTCTTCCCTTACTATCACCTTCCCTAAGAATTCAGGACTCCAAGGGAGACAGCTACCTTCATCTTTACATCCCTTCTGCAGCTTCTCAAAAAAGTAGTTTCATACCTATTGCTTCCAATTCTTCCTAAAATAAAGTGGGATGCTCATACTATCCCTGCCAACAGATACTACTCCGTAGTGCACCTCCCGCCTCCACACACATGCATGAGGACACAGCTGAAAAACCTCCTCTCCCAAAACATACTTGACTGCTACTCTCATTCTGTCAGTCAAATGAAACTAGAACATCTTTCATCTCACTATATTTTAAAAGATCAGACATGAAAACAGTAAGGGAAATCTCCACCTTTCTCAATAGTTTACTGTTCCAAAGTTTAATTTTCCATCTCCTACACATCTGTGCCATACACAAAAACCTCCTCACTCCTCCTGTCTGCAATTTGTTCTGCCAGCCATTTTAAAAAGTTCACACCCTCATGCTACAAGCAAAGTGTCAAGAGCTGATAGTTCTCTATAGTTAGCAGGCAATCTGTATAGGAGTTTAAAATATACCCTATTTCCAAAGGCAAAAAAATTTAAGGATATTTTACATAACATTCAAAACATGACCTTATTCTTCTCCCTTATTTATATTGCATTGAATTTTTTGTCAAGTTGAATAAAACAAAGCTAAATAACAAGAAAATTTTTATAATGACTTTGAAAGCTCTTAAATCTGAAACTAAGCAGTTGTACTTGGCCTCATAAATTTCCTTCCCCTCAAATTTGCTGAAAAAAATCTGCCCTTGGGCATGTAAGGCTCTGACAGCGGGTTCCAGTTACAGCTCCCAATAAGAACCACAGCTCAGATAAGTAAGAGAAAAGGTGCTTTTTCAGAAAACTGCTACAAATCCCTAACTATCTTAGTAACTTAAATCCTGAAACACTGAAGGACAGCAGGTATGTGCTCGGAACAGCTCTGGTACATGCTAATGCTGTAGGTGGCAGCAGGATCTCTTACTGTCTTCTAACTCTGGCAATCTCCAGAAAAATCTTAGAGAAAACCAGCAAAGCTACCACTGCTTCAGTGATACAATACACTTTACACTATTAAATTCCTTTCTACTAAAGAAAATAGCAGAAGCCTACAACAGCAGAGTAGCTGCAAAAAGAGTCACAGCAACACGCTTGCCTGCTCATTTAGCTCCAGATGCACCCACAGCCTGGTGACATAAATCCCACCCTATCAAGAACAAAAAATCCAAGCTTGCTAGTGTTATGGCTGACATTTTTACTTCTTCCAGCAAGCTTTCACCTAACATTTTTCCTTGACAAAGGAAGGTCTCAAACAAGGAAAGTGTAGACTGCATCATGTTTTTCCACAGAAGTGAGCCAATAGTGCCATTTATCTTTGCTATACAGTGAAAACCTATGTGAAAAACCTAGGAACAAATTAACAGCAGTACATGAAAAAAGAGTCTTGCCTGTCTACTTAAATGTACTTACTAGACTTGGAAATTAATTAATATTTAGCAATTATTGCAGGAGTACATTCAAAAGATTGCTAGCTGCAGCATTTACAAGGAATCTGGAAACTAAATACAATGATACACGTCAGCAATTCTCTCTTGGTTTAGTTACTTTCAAAAATTGTGAAGTATACATCCAAAACATAGTGACATGAAAGACACTTCAAAAATGGATTTTTGTTTGGGTTGGATTTTCAAAATTTATTTCTTCTTTACACCAGGTTTGTTTTTCTTTGCTAATCTGGAACTCCACCATTACAACTTTAGTTAATAAAATGACTCACTAGGGCTGCTCCATTAGGTGGAAGTAGTTTTGGATATAAGCACAGAAAAAACAAAACACATCAATGGGTTCCACACACTGTTCTAACCCCCAAGAGATGCGTCTTAACTTCACCTAGTCAGTTCTTGAAACATAATAGCAAATATTCACCCCACAAAGTCAGGAACCACACCAGAATACTTTCCAATGCAAATTAGACATCTGAACTTTCATGTTCCCCCTCTTGGCTAGTGCTTTTCTAGAACCTGAACTGAGTTGAACAGAACCACCCTGAGCAGTGGTTGCCCTGCAGCACAATTACAGCAGAGTAAAACATCACAGGTGCTGCATCCCAGCATAAAAGGCTGGGCCACAACATCCCACGTATCTGTTAGATCAGGAATCAGCTGCTGCCTCAAGAACTCCAAGGCTTATATCACTTCTCCTGTTTTCTCCTCTCCACTTCCACGTATCATGAACCAAGCTGCTCCTTCTTCAGACCAATGGGCAAGGAGCCTTCCTTGTTTGGACTGTAATTGGCTGGTCTAATAAGAAGAGGTTATCTGTCCACAAACCTTGCCTCACTGGAAAGATATATTCATCATAGGATTCTCAGCAAAGGCAGCTGACTGTGGAGCTCCTTCCAGGGCTGATTAGACACAGACTAACTGTGGGCAGAACAAAGTCCAGGACACACCTGTACAGGGAAAAGCTTTTGTTTGACAGCAGCAACAGAAAGTAGCTCTGCTGAACGTGGAGCCCCTGATCACCAACCACTCCAGCTGGAAGTCCGCCCTTACACGGGAATCCTACACTCTTCCAGAATTTTGTTTCACATGGAGATACAAATCAAAAGATATAGAGTCAGGGATTGAAAAACCTGCCAACCCATAGCAAGGGAAAAGAGGAGAGAGATGAGTAGGTTGAGTTGGCTGAAGTAACAGAAACCAATAAATATTTTGGAAAAGGAGAGGAGGAGTTGGAGATGCAGCAAAAGCCACATCCTGTCCTGTGCATGTAAGAAGAAAGTCAGAAAAAAGGAAGTGCAGATCTACACACTCAAGAAAGCTGCTCTCTAAGCCTCAGCTGACAGCAGAAGGAAGAACAGATACATCTGGACTAACAGGCAATGGGACAAAAAAAAATTACAGGTGTATCATCACAATCATCTATACCCACCTCCTCTACCTCAATGAGGGTTAATGCTATAAACAAAAACCAAAACAAAACTAACCAAAAAACCCCACTTTTTTTACAGTAGATGATAATCCAAACTTCTTACCTGAGAATACAAATGAGATTTGAAATTAAGTTCCCACACACAAGCAAGAAAACATTTTGGTATGGCTTCTGTGCATAGGCAAGAGGACCATCTAACTGGCAAGAAAGAAATACTTTTGTCTTTGCTTTTATTACTTTTTAATTGATGTAGTGGACATTTCTGAATCAAAAGGAGACAGTCAGCTAGCAGCAGAAGATGAAGAGATTCTTGTGCCTGATGAAACATTTGAAGACTCAGGGGCAGATTACTTCAATGTAACATGCTTCATTAAATCCAGAACCAGGAGCCAAATCCTGTACCACCTTCTCAAGGCAGTGTTAGATGATGCACACTGAAAATCTTTTCCTCTATAAACCTGACACCATCAGTTCTTACCAGTTTGTGTAAACTACTACACAGGAAATTCCCAAAGACCACAAACTGTATACTCAAAGAATGTCATTCTCGCTCTACCTACAAATAAATACGTATATTTATTTATTTCACTGCTCCCTAATAACAGCATTTGGCATCTGTCAGACAATGGTGGCAGTACATTTTCTTAACAAATGACATCCAAGAAGAACAAATTTGGTTTATTCTGGCAAGGCACAAAGTAAAGGACTAGATTACACAGCTGGAGACAGATAGAGGTGGATGAATGCTTTCAAACCTAAAATGCTGGAATTAAAGCTAGCTTTTAGCTGCTGAGCAGTTTTCCATATTCCTTTAAGAGTTTTCTTTCTTGGGACTTTTCAGTTGTACAAATTTATGAAGGACTGCATAATAAAATCAACTTGAAACATTGTTCATTAGAATCAGATCCAACAGTTCTCAGCCACTGGGACTGAAGGTCAGAAGATGAAAATTACATCTTCCAAGTACTACCTTATACCAAGAAAGTTTTGACCAGAATTTCTCAAGATCCGTGCATGACCAGGAGATATCTGGGTTCATTTCAGGGCAAAATAGCCATCAGAAAACCATTCTGAGGACTTCTGCCCCTCTACTTTTCCAAGTCTATAATGTAAGGAAGTATATCACACTGCAACACCGTTAAACAAGAGCTGCTGTGAAGACTAGGAAAACATTCTTTAACCTATTTGGTTTTGTTACCTTTGATTTTCAAAGAGCTCTTTGATATGGTGATTCTTTGTTTCTGAACAGTAATGCCTGAAGTAGAGGTTAAATTGCATGGAATGCATTTTCTTTCCCTTTCCACCTTTTTCCTATTCATGGTCTCTGCCTCCCCTGCAGCTGCCACAAGAAAATTTTCAGAGGTACTTCAGCCCTCTGGGCTCCCACTGCAGGAGGGAAGTGACCTGGTGAGAGATCAATTCCTGCTGGAGCCCATCTGATGGGCCCAGTCTCCTCCATCAAGCTTTTCTCTGCCTCCACTCCCTAGGCTGAATGGAGTGGAGTGAGCTCTGATGGGGCACCAAGATCAAGAATAACTGTATTGAGTAATTGTGAAATTGGAGCAAGAAGCAGATTAGAGCATGAGAATATGTACATATGGAAGAAATACCCAAGATACATCTTCTGGATACATCTCTAAGTCCTGTAACCATAATTTGTGCAACTCTAGGAAGCATACTGATCTTACACCCTACCCCTAATGCCTTTTTCTAGGCTCTAGGGAGAACAGCAGTGAGAGAAGCACTGTTTCTCTCACTAATATGGCCAGCCTCATGACCTTGTAGGCAGGAGTGAGTGGATGAGAATACGGAAGGAAGAAAATTCCATTAGAGAGAAAAATAAAAAGGCAACTTCTAAAATCTTAAGAGTTATCCTAGTGGGTTATCGTTTCATCAATAGCACAGAGGCACCACTATCAGCAAGTAGGCACCAGAAGCTCTGTGCAGTGCAGGGGTTTTCATCAACAGAGAATTTAGTGATCTTCCAGGAGCATCACTGTGCTATTTTAAACACCTTTTTGGTTGCTACATGGCCTGTAAGCTTGTCACTATGCTTTAGGGAGCACTCATTACAAGGAACCCTGGTTGCATGAAGACTTCCCTTACAGTATTCAGTTTATCTTGAGCACTTCAAACAGACCGGTCATGACAAAAATTGGATCTGAAAGTGGATGTGCTTGTACTGTGTAAAATGACTTTCAGTTCCATTCACACGTGATTTGGACAACTTCATCACAGATTAAATATATTAAAATTCAAAGATAGGCTACTTACTCTTTTATGACATCCTTTGGCTGTATGAGACTTAAAGGAAGACTGGATTAAAGGCAGTGACTCTGTTATAAGAACAGAGATTACAAAAACCTCAGAGGCAAAAAAAACCACCCAGCCCAAAACAGGGAAAACATACTGCAAGGCAGGAAAGACATCAAAACTGCCCTTAGAATATAAACATTATTATGAAAACCAAGCTATTCCCATCATCCGTAAATGCCCCAATCTGTGCAGTTATTTCTGTTTCAAATTTTTTTTCAGTTCTGTCACTTGATAATGCCATAAAAAAGCAATCTTTCTCCATAATACTTTCTCTAAACAATTTCTTCCCTATGAAGCACTCAAACATTATCATTCAGTGCTATAACCTGGCCTCAAGAAGCCATGAAACACATCCTGGCCCATGACCCTGCAACACTGCTTCCACATCTAGAACCTCATCAAAAACCTGTTCGTGCCAACAGAAGGTCACCCTCTTATTTCACTGCACCATTAAACCACTTCCTCTGACCATTGAAAAGTGCCATGTTTACTTGTAACCACAGCATTTAGCACCACTAAACATCATGGAAATATTTACATCTATTAATAAACCATTAAGCATATGGGAAAAATATGCCCTACGGCTGATGCATGGTATGAAAAGTCAAGTAACTAAGCATGAAAGTAAAGCCCTACTCTCTCCCTTCTCTTCGGGAGAGGGAAAGGAGAACTAGCTCATCCATCATTTATTTTGAAGCCATAATTTCTCACTGTTTTTCAACATTTTAAGAGCCCCAACAGCACATTCCAGTCCACTCCCTGAGGACTCATTCCCCTGACACTGAGCAGGTCTGTACACACACACAGATGCCACATTCAACACAAACAAGGGAATGAAAACTGGCAAGATGCAGGCAAGTCACCAGCAATGGGAAAGTGCTTCCCATTTGTTGATACCACCCTCCCAAGGGAAGGGAAACTAAATACCTTAACCTAAAATATGCAAAAATCACAGTAATGATGTGTGGATAAACATTGCAGTATTGTCCCATCTTGCCTTATGGGACAAAAGGAAAGGCCTTTCTTGGGTGATTTTTCAGTGAACTTCAGAGCATAAAAAAATACTTTCCCATGACAGGAGTTTTTTCAAAATTAAGTTTCTTTTACTCCCAATATAATTGTGTATTGAAAGCTTATTCCAACTCAACAATCAAGGGTAGTTTATTCAAACTGGAGTCTTCTTCCAGCTCTTACTTGATCTATTGCTTAAGTGAGAAGGCAGCAGAGCTCTGCCCGGACCTTTCAGCACTCCTGCTGTGGTTACAAACCCAGGCATGCCACAGCACCTTCGGAAAGTTTGTATCTTTCTCTTTTGATCGAAGCCACAAGAAGAATTTCAGTATTCCACCACACCCACAACCAAAATTAATTTCAAACAATGAATACTACTTCTGAAATAAAGCAGAGCCTTGATGGCTTCTGCTTGGCACGATACAAGTAATTTGATAATTCATATGGATTGAACTGGGCAAGGCATACTTCCAGATCTTCCTAAGTGAAACAAAACCACAATGCATCCTCCAGCATCTGGCATCAAAACAGACAAAACTGTACTAACTGTAGTAGTGCTACTACTATTTTCTTGAAGATTTTTTGAGATGCTTTTACAATGGCATCCACAAATTGATACATGGTATCATGTATTTTTAGCTAATATGCTCATTCCCATCCTATCAAAATCTTAGGTAGAAGTGATAAACTGTCACTAATTTTATTTATTGAAATTGCTACTGGGAAAAAGGAGTACCTCGGATAAACTAGTCAACAAAGAAAACTAGATATACTTTCTTCTAAACTGGCTGAATGCACAATACACCTGTGACAGTGATAAGGTTATGGGGCATAAAATCCATTTTCCTTTTTGTGCAAGCAGATTATTACCATGCACAAGACCAACAAGGCAGCTGGCTTTGTCACGAAGCACCAATGCAGAAGACATCCCAGACTAAAATGCTTATCACATCACACCAAGTTAATACATATTTCAGGGACTGGTCCTCTTGGAAGGCAAATGCAAGCCCACAGGAATGATTTTACAAAACAAGAGATGTAATTACTACTGAAGGGGTTGACTTTGAAAGCTTGGACAATTTCATCTATTTCTGTACTCAAAATACAGAAAAATGAGAGTTTCCAGATTTTTCACAAACCAGAAAAAGGGATTTGAATGTCCAAAATTGCACCAAACATGTATTTACTCTTGTAAGGAAAAACAGAGCTCAAAAAGTTAAATATTATATGATGCACAGGAAACAATCTCTTCTGTTAAATCATTGTAAGAAATTGAGTTCAACATTGTTTTTCCAACTGGTCCAATCAAAAAGCACATATGTGTAACATTGGGACACAAAAAGTTGCATTTTACATATTGTAAAGAACTGAATTTAACAAAAGTGAAACATTAATACTAGAAGTTTGCTACCTGCATCTGCCAGGAAAAGTAACATGAAAACACAGTGAAAAAAACAAACTTTGGCACACAGAGAAAAACAATTTAAAGTAAACTCACATCTAAGCAAGCAGCTACCACAACACAACTGTGTAAACCCTGCACAACATCAGGAATAGCTCTTCTATTCATCACTGCTTTGGACCTCCTCGCTGAAAAGCTGCTAAGAAACCAAACAGGCATCTACCTGCTGTGTGACTGAAGTTTATCAAAGATCACAGAAATGCTTTATCAATCTCAGCAAAGTAGACGTTTGTCTGCAACACCTCAGTAAGAATAATCAGATTCTTATTGATCAAAGGAAAACAGACACAAACACGTGAAAGAAGTAGCAAAAACCTTCAGATATTCAAGTGCAAAAGCAAAATTAACATCCCAGAATTTAGGGCAAAACAGTTTGATATGGCATTTGGCAAACAAAGATGACATGCACACAAATAATACATTAAATGAAAAGAAGCACAATACTTCACAAAACTTCAGATCACAGAGGACATAGATATTAAATAGTTAAGGGAACGTGTAGCTACTGTGGATAATGCACTTAAGAGTTACGAGACAAAAATTAAGAAAACCAAGGAAGTGACCAACAAGCACTTGAACATATTAGTTCATTACAACTGCAGAAAGGCTGAAATGCACATGCATTATGTATGCTCATACACAGAGGACAACTCAAAATCAGAAGTAATTACATATGAAACATTTTGATTCCTATTAAACTGCAACAAGAAGTACTTTACTAAGATTCTTAAAACATTCAGACCCACAAAGAGTGCTAGGGGTTTAGGATCTTGACAGCTTCATGATACAAACGAAGAAAAACAAAAGTGTATTAATAGAATGATAAAGTCTGTCAGAAGCATTACAGTCTTTTAAACAATATAACAATCTTGAATGGGGTTTTTTTTTCCCATT
>JACBWW010000007.1:28403008-28435206 GCA_020086605.1 Lanius collurio
GGGCGGGCCCGGTGCCCAGGTGGGGCGGGCCCGGTGCCCAGGTGGGGCCGGCCCCGCCCTCAGCGCCCCGAGCCCCCGGGTCCGCGGGGCTGCGCTCCGACAGAAGGGCGGCCGAGCGGCCCTCTGCTGCTCGGGCGCGTTCAGGCGGGTTATGCCCGACAGCCAAACAACTCGCGCCCTCCGGCTTTCCGGGCGGATCCTGCCGTTTCCCCAGATTTTTCCATCCAGGTGTTTGCGTGCGCTGTTTGCAGCCACTTGTGGCCTCGGATAAATCGATGGCACCGGGGAAAGGCACAGGCGTGTCCTTCCCATCCAGCTGCGGTCGCGGTTCCCCCCACGGGGTACCTTCAGGCCAGGCTGGCCCTGCGGCGGCAGCACACTTAGTACTCGCTTTTAGAAGGGGACAAATAAACATAATCTTTGTTTCTCCTCATCACTCACAGACCTAGTGGTTGAACTCCCCTCCCCAAAATTTTAACACACACCTGGAATACTTTTGCTCTCCCCTTACTGGTTTTCCTGCGTCTGGACCACGCTGGGACACAGCAGCGCTACGGGAGCGCACACGGCCCCGGGGTTCGTGGCTTTTGGGCAGCTCCTGCTCAAAATGTTGCCAGAACTGGTGGTAGATGCCAAACACCGCATTGACTCATCTTCACTGCCCATTTACCAAAATTTAAATATAAGATATATTTAATCCTTCCACTTCCCATTCTTACTCTTTTCTTTTCTTTTCTTTTCTTTTCTTTTCTTTTCTTTTCTTTTCTTTTCTTTTCTTTTCTTTTCTTTTCTTTTCTTTTCTTTTCTTTTCTTTTCTTTTCTTTTCTCTTCTCTTCTCTTCTCTTCTCTTCTCTTCTCTTCTCTTCTCTTCTCTTCTCTTCTCTTCTCTTCTCTTCTCTTCTCTTCTCTTTCTTTCGCCAAGCAATTATATCACCTTTATATACTTTACCTGAAAGACCATAGTGAATATAAGAAGAAGGAGGAGGAAAACACTTACTTTGGTATTCCTGATGTGTCTCCTACTAAATCACTACTGCCTAAGAGGCAATTATTCTGTTGGGATGCTGGGCAACAATCCTTCCATCTACACATTCAAGTGGTGTTCTCATGTTTAGGTTCACACACCTCAATAAAAGTTTAGCTACACAGATTTAGGGTTTCTGGTGTATACAGTAATAATTATTCCTGATGTTGCCTTATCAATGAAATACTTAATTTTCATTGTTTATACCTCTGCCAAATTTAAAAAGTGTCAAATGATGTTTTCATTTCAGCTGTTTCTCACGCTAACCTTACATCAAGGGGCTCCACTTACTATTCTACCCATCTAACGATTAAACTGCACAGTTTTGGTCATATTACAGAAGAAAAACCCCACCTGTCTTACTGTAGATGTGCCTCCTAATTTCCACGGTCTCCTTTGGCAACAAAACTAAAAGAAGGAAGAGTTTTCTTATTAATTGTAATATTAATTAATCTTTAGCCTGTTGGTGTCTGATGAACACATGGGAAGAATGGCTGGTCTCAGTGCCAGATATATGGGTTTAGTGATGAGGGAAAGGAAACGGGATGAATTTCCAGGACTGGGAAATAGGACAGCAGAGAATGGATGTGGGGCATGAAAAGATGGAGGATTGTGGCTGGAATCTGGAGAAAGGGGTATGAGGGTACCTACAGGGAGGGTATTCAGGCAGTAGCCAGTGGCTGGGAGGAGAGGGATAGATGGGGGCACTGGAGAATCTGCCCCAAGGAACGTGAGCATATCAGTGCTAGCTCTCAAGTGGTCGTGGAGCCCATAAGCACAGCATGTCACATGGAGAGAGAAGTGCTCTTCTACAACTGTAATTTCCTCTGATGGCTGGTTCACAGCATTCAGACTGGGAGTCATGCAGTGGGATAAAAAAAGTAAAGAGATTTTCAAGAAATCTTAAGGAAACTATACAGAAAACATGAACGCTCCAAAGACAAAGCCCTTCTCTGCAGTATTATATGTTGCATGTGATATGAATCAGTTTTAAAATTACCTTTGCAGAGTGTTTTTTTTCCGCAAGACTCCTGCCTCATTCAGTACAAGGATGTCTTTAATTAATGTATAGTTCTTCAATGTTTCTCTTCATTTTCATCATGTAAAGTGGAATCTTTCATGTCATATTCTCTGTACATTCTTCAAACTCTGCCTTGGAGGCAGGTTAATTAATTTCCATGATGACTTTCCTGTGGTAGTCTCATAACTCCTTCAAAACATTCATAAATTTAACTTTGAACAGCCTTCTAAGTTGAAGTAGTACTATTATCATATTTTACACACTAGGGAAGAGCTAACGGAAGGTAATGTGTCTGGGGTTGTCTGTAGTGGTTTGTTTATTCTTTTGTGTTATGGAGGCTGGAAGGTTGTTTAAAAGAGGGGAATAGTGGATTTAATATAATGTGCATCCACCAGCACCTCAGAAATAAAAGCATAACTGTCCTTGCTCAGGTTTGACTTTAAATACTTTATAGTATTTAAATCTTTAAGCACTGGATGTAGTGGGTTACTTACAGTCTGCAAAGCTTTGGTATACACTTACACCTGGGAGTAAGGAGCTAAGAGCACACGTCTGTGTATCCTTCTTTATGACAGAGCAACTCTGGGAAACTTTTTCATATTCAACCTTTAAAATGGAAGTTATGAACAGTTTAATTTTGCCCATACTTCACATAACAAGATTATTTTCTTGATTATAGCAGCAAAAGGGACCTTCCCAGCTCTGGTGGGACTATGGCCAGTGTCTGCATGCTCAGAATTGGAGATGTCACCATGTTCCTCCCTAATCCTCCACAGCCCACCTTTCTTTAATGTCCCTTCCTATCAGCAGAAGGACAGCATCTTAGAGGTTGCACATCACCAAGAGGAATGTGAGGGTCCACTTTTGAGTGATAGAGGAAGAATTACACAAACTGAGAGTCCTATAGCCTTTGGTTGCTGAGGGATGGGATTGGAAAGTTTCTCCTCACCTCCAGGGCCAGGAATGTGAATTATCACAGCCCTGCCTGCAAGGGCAATGAGACAGCAGGGAGAAGCTGTGTGTTTGCTGGGCATAGCCAGTCTCTTATCAGCAGCTCTCTGGCATGAATTATAAAGGAGTGCAGGAATTTTCCCAACACACAACTCAATCTCTGTAAGGCAAATCACATTGAGCACTCCAATTGGGAAGATATTTATGGCAGACACTTTGCTTATTCTGCTTTCTTCATCTGAAGCTCAGTTTGTCCTGCTGTGAATGAAGCTCTGGTAATACTTCTTCTATGGTTGTGTTTTAAAGCATTGTTCTGTCCCTCTTTTATGGTGTGTTGCACACTGTTAAAATCAACACCACTATGGGTTTCTTTTGTGGAAAACATTTTTCCTCTCTTACCACACATTTCCAGCAGATGCTGTATTTAAACAGGTCTGTGCAAATGAGTAGGTGGTGATGAACCTAAGCCTGTGAAAATCTCAGAGGTAAATCTGCAGAGAAGTGAAGTCTTAAAGTCAGCTCAGGATGCAGACAGAAAAAAGCTGGAGGGACTGATAATTTTGCCATCTTAACAGACATTCAAATAAAAACTGTCAAAAGTGTAAACTAATTTTGAAAATCTTGGCTTCTTTTCTCAGTGTTTTTGAGATGGTTGTATCTATGCAACCAAAGCCATCCCTCCCCAAGAATGCTTCTGAGGGAAAACAGAAAGTCAGTTCTGAGCAAACTAGCCAAATTTACAATGTTAAAAATCCATGTTGGTGCATATTTTTTGCTGTATTTTGCCAATCAACAGCTGAGAATTTGAGTGCCCAAAAAATGTAAGGCAAGTAGAAGGGCTGCCTGGGGTATTTCAGTTGGAGCATTAGCCCAGTGTCACACAAACGCTGTGTGTCAGAGATGGTAAATCCACTTCTCCTAGGCAGTATTTGTCTGCTTTAACTTCAAAATCATCCTTCCTTTTCTGAAACTCCTGGAAGCCCAGTACCTCACAAACTCTGGATGAAATTAACTGCTCAGACCAAAGTATTTTCACAAGCAGTGCAAATTATTCTGAAGAGAAGTTCTTCTCTTCATCAGGTAAGTTTGTGTTCTCTGAGATAAACAGAACATGACTCAGAAGTTGGAAAGAGTGTTTTAGCACATGTATCAGAGACTGAAGAAAGGTAAATATAGTTGTTCCTGATTGTTGAAATATTAACTCAGCATCTTAAAACTCAGCATTTTAGGGGAATCTTTAGCATTCCCCTAAAATAGTTTACAAGGGCATGTAGGGGTAAGACAAGGGGGAATGGTTTTAAACTGAAAGAAGGAAGGTTTCAATTAGATATTAGGAAAATATTTACTGTGTGGGTGGTGAGGTACATGAACACATTTCCCAGCAAAGCTGTGGATGCCCCATCCCTGGAAATGTTCAAGTCCAAGTTGGATGGAGCTTTGAGCAACACAGTCTAGTGGAAGGTGCCCCTGCTCACCACAGGGGGCTTGGACTAGATGAGCTCTAAAAGGTCTCTTCCAACTCAAACTATTCTATAATTCTATGAAATGACAGAAACACTCATGATGTAATTGACTGATAAGAAATCCTCCTCATGAGCGATGAATCTTATTTAAAAAAATCATGGGCACTGAGTCAATAAATTGAGGCACATTGTGATAACAGAGAAAATTTTTTTTTCCAGTCATTTGAAATCTTTCTATAAAATGTGTTGGTGGTAGCAGTCTTGGAGGTAGATACAAACAGCAAAATGGTGCTCTGTTTTAAAGTCACAGTTTTGAAATCAGAACTCATGGTAGTATTTCTGAAGGACTTCTACCTTTTAGTCAAAAATATTTTTATAAAAAACAGTTAAATTTGCCCAGGTGAAATGGCTTCCATTTCTGTTTGTCTCTCACTGCTTAAGAAGCTACAGATATTCACAAGCACTAAACTTGTCTTTTTGTGTTCCCTTGATTGAAGAGTAGGAACAATGTGCAACTCAGTCTAGAAAAACTTGAACGACATCTGTCTGCTTTATTTTTGTGTATTTACGTGTCTAAGAACTGTCATTCAGTAAGTAATATCAGCCAATGTTAAAATAATGTTTAGGATGAATCATAATAGATTGCTTTTGTATTTGTTATTTGATGTGTGAAAAGTGTATTATTTCTCCTTCATGTGAAAGTAGATGTTTTTTAACCTTGTTAAATGTTAAATTGTTAAATCACAAACCCCAATATCCTATGCCATATATGATTTTTTGTACTCCCCAAACGCCTTGAACTAGGGGCATATTTTCACCTGCCTCACACTTTCATCTTTTGAAGCTCAGTCATAGCTATTTGATTTGGAAAAGGTTGGCACTAACAGGGTTGATCTTCACAAAAATAAGTGAAAATAGAGCAAAATAGGAACTCTCATCACCTTGTCCTTTGTTATTTACTGACAGCAGAGGCATTTTAAGTCATGTACAAACATAACCCTGTATACACACCCTGCTTTGCTGAGCATGGTAATGGGATAAACAGTCATGGAATGCAGCAGAAGCCTATTTCACATTGATTTAAACTGATTTAAACTGCATATTTTTTCATCAGTATTTCATTGCAAGAGTGATATATATTATACCTCCAGTTCTCCTGTAAATAACTCCTTAAATATTTGCCCCCAATATCAGCTATTCTCCTCCAGATTCAAAACCTTGTGATCCATCAATCTTAAGAGCTGTGTTATTAATTGCTTTGCATATTTGTGGGCAGGTATCATTGGGGAATATGAACAAGTTTGATTTTGATGAGTTTTGGATTGCTTTTGATTCTGGGATGCAACTAAAGGTTATTTACTGCAATAATAGGCAAAGAAAAGGCAAAAACTGTGTCAGTTTTTCATGTTTTAAGAGGATGTGACACAGCTTTTGCTGGGAGAGGCAGGAGAAGGTAAGTCTTGGTTCGTAAGGGAAGAATGTCTGCCCTGCAGCCACAGAAACATTCTTCCGTTTCTCTTCACCACCTGCTGAAGATTGATACTTGCCTGAAGGATCTGCAGTTATTTGTAGTATTTTTGTTTAACTGCACCAGGATACTTTGCCAGGAAGTGAACATTCTTCTCCCAGCAGTACCTCATCTAAACATACAGGAGAAGATTATCTTATATAGGAGAGAAGCATGGGCAGGAATGTTCCAGCCTCAGATTAATTATGAACTGTTCTCAAGTTTATGTAATATCAAATCCTAAGATGTTTCTACTCTGATTGAAGGCCTAAAATAACATTAAACTAATTAGGTTTAGTTATCATTGAGTAATAATTATACTGTGTCAGATGTCAGTCAGTCAGTAAAGAATTACTTTTTTACTTTTTTGGTTAAACTAGCATCCCAAGTATGATAAATTCAGTCACTTTGAAGAGAAGGGAACCCCTGAACATATAGACCAGGTACTCCAAGAAGTTGTGTGGTCTTGTGACTACACAGCTTTATGAATAGCGCTGCATCTGCACACCCAGACTCTGCCTCAGTCACAGTGAGACCATTTGCATGCTCCATGCTCACCACCTCCTAAATGCTTGGTAAGTCCAGTGCCTCAGCCTCTCTGAGTACTATCCTTAATATAACACTGGGAGAGACATGATAATTCTAGGACAGAAGTCAGTGTGCTTTAGGTTTGCTTTCATAAGTAATTTTCAATGATTTTTTAAATCATAAACATTTGTGAATTTTTACCTTTTAGGAATCTATGACAGACCTAGATGTAATTTAAGAATATACTTAATACATGCCCAGCATAGGGAAGTAGAAGTCAAACTCTGATTGCTTTTATTGAAAGAGAGAGAAAGAACATTGTAAAAGATGAGGATTTTATTTACTCTCATAGTCAATTTTTCATTCTTCCTTAAATTCCACAGACAAGGGGTGTGCCATGTGACTTGGCACACTCAGACACAGAGGAAGCAGTGCTGGTCACAGTGATTCTGTGGTTGCTTCAAAGCGTGATAAATCAGGCTGTGCCTGGAGATGGTTACAGTCTGAAGGCCTCCTGGTGATTAAAGTGAGATCAATAATTTTTAAGCAATCAGTGTTTGAAAAATGGTTGAGCTGAATCTGAAATCAATTAGTATAAAATATTATACTGGGCATTTTAACACAAAAGGGGAGGGTCTACTGATAAAACTTGTTCATCAAGAATGAAATGGATTTTCAGGCCAAGCTCCACTGACTTCAACACAACTAAAACAAATTACTCAGTCTGTCTCTGAAGAGAAAAATCAGTTACTTCAGTTTAAAACGTGTAACCATTTGACAAAGAAATCCTAACTAGATATGCTAAAAAGATAAAATGATAACTTCCAGGCATCTCATGGAGATCCACTTAGATGGTTGTCATGTGTTTCAAACTTGACAAAACATCAGAGATTAATCAAACATCAGCTCACCTGAATTTCACAGGTTAAAGACCACTCTCATGAACAATTAAGCATCCATTTTCTGCCTGCCTGCCAATCCAATCGTTGAACATGTTGCTTCCTCTAGATTTGAAATTTATATACAACTCACAAATATAGTGTATGCATTTTGTACATATTTATAAACCTCTGCAGCCAACAGAAGAGAGACCAAAATAAAAAAACCCAAAACAGTTAATTACTAGTTACTGAATAAAAATACACATGGGAGATTCTGTGGAAGTAATGTTGAGGATGGTCCCAAATGCATAATGCTGTTTTGGTAGCCATTTTGTATATTTTTTGAATTCCATCTCTTTAGCTTTCCCTCTCACCCTGTTGAAAATCAGAATTATATCTAGTATGTATTTTCTAAATTCCCTCTTTTATAGATTTTTACTGCATATTAGAATTTTCAAAGTTTGTGTTTAAATTAATTTGTGATACTTATGAGAGAAGATATTTACTTTGTCTTCAAGCTCAATTTGAGGATACAACCAATTGCAACTACCACAATTAATTGGGAAAAATTATGATGACTAAATATAGAGTTTCTATTAAATGAGAATTCTGACATTTCAGAATTCCTTTTCATTTCAAATCGAAGTAATGGAAATTACTTACTTGTAGCTAAAAATATTTAATGTTTCTACAAATTTCTTCCTAGCCGTATGGCAAAGTTTTCATAGCACTCTTGCAGATCTTCTCACTGCACTGTAGTGGTCTGTTAGTACATTTAGGAATAATCTTACAATCTTTTATCTCCATATTTATAGAGAAACTAAAGGTACTTATTTTCTTTTCCAATCCACATGACAGACATCTCCACCCCTGTCTAAATCCAGCTCCCAGGCTCTCTTGGATACTGCAGGCTCTCTGATATTCCAGTACAGTACAGTATTTTTTCTAACTTTTTCTAAACAATCTTTACTGGAATGTTCTGTTATTCACACCATCCTTTCCCTTTCTGTAAAGTCATTAATATATAATGCTGTTTCACTATCTTTTTTTTCTCCTCCATCTTTCCTAAATTATGCATGAAATTCCATCCTATTTTTCCAGCCACAACTGCTAATCCTCCATAATCTGTGCTAGCTAGTTTTGCATTTTGACACAATAGTTTTGGATCCAATAGTTTTGTTTTTTTGTACCAATCCAATAACTCCATGATGGCCACCATAAGAGGCTAAATTTTAGCCAGCAGTTTCTCACTCCATATATCAGTATTGGCACTTTCATTTCTCTGACCTTTTGATATTCCTTTCTCACTACATTATCACCATGCAGATTAAATTAACCTTTCCCAACTTTGTTCCCTACTTTAAAGTTTAAGCGTTTATCAATCAAACTAGCCTTGACCCCAGTCCAGACCTCAGACAGACCTCTCTCTCTCTCTCTCTGTGTGTGTGTGTGATCTTTTTCCAAGAATATTTCCCAATGGCAGACCAACCCTAAACCTTCCTATAGGGTCAGCTGTTGGTCTTCACTATTTAGTTCCATATTCCTTCTAAAGTTTTAAAAACAGAAGAATTCAATTCAATTTTTATTGATATTTGTATTAATCACATTTAACTGGGTTATAATTTCAGACATTTTTTCTGTCTTCCTGCTAGCTGCCAATTGCTTCTGCAGTTGGAGCATTTTTTCCATGTTCATTCATAAGTCTTGACCTACTGGAACAGAAGTGTGCAAGAATCAGAAAGACCATCTCTCCTATGTGGTTTAGATCAGCCAAATGTAAAAAGAAGTATTTTAATGTCCTAACTAATACCACTCGACAGACAAAAACACCCACGATGTGAGGCACTTAGTGTCAAAAGCAGGAAATCCAAAGCCCAGCTGGAGCTGAGACTGCCAAGGGGCACTGGTTGGAACAAAGCAGATTTTGGAGATGGCTAATTGGAAGAGTAAGTTCAAGGAAAAAGGGCTTCTGCTGACAGAGGCCCTTTGTGACAACAGGTGTTGACAAAAAAGCTGATGAACTCAGAACCTTTTTTTCTGCCTTTGTCTCCAGAGCCAAAGCCAGCTCCTCGACTCCTGCCTGTACAGACACCACTGGGGAGGGGATTGAGCAGCCAGCAATGGAGGAGCAAGAGGCTCTGTGTATTCAGATCCACTGGGCTGGATGGGAATCACCCCAAGCTTATTGGGAGACATGGTGGGCCTGACTGCAAGGCCATTATCAAACCCCATCCTAAAAAAAGGCAAGGAGGAAGGCTTGGGAATCACAGAATCATAGGATGGTTTGGGTTGGAAGGGGCTGTAAAGGGTTGGAGGGCTGCCCTCTGGATGGGCCAGTCAGCCACATCTCAGTCAATGGAAAGATCAGGGAGCAAATAATCTGCAGTAGTCAGGCCAGGAAGGCAAACCATGCTTGACCGGCTGAGTGCCTGCTGTGATGAAATGTCTGGCCCTGTGGGCAAGGGCAGGGTGGTGGCTACAACACCCCTTGGTTTGAATATGGCTTTTGACACCACCCTCCCACCCTTCTCCTCTGGAAACAGCAGAAGCATGAACTGGACAAACCACTTATTTGGATTTATTGGAAGCTCTAAGGGTAGCAATCAATAACTCAATATTTGGTTGGTAATCACCAAAGCATTCTGGGCTCAGTACTGGCGCCCATATCCCGTGCCTTCATCAACAACCTGGCTGCAATGCAGAGCTCATTCTGAGCATGTAACACTAAGGTCAGGGAGCAGCTGCTGGTTCCATCCAGAAGGACCCTGAAGAGCTTAAGGAGGCATCATGATCCTTATAATAAGTAGGAAGTTCTGCCCCTGGAACAGCTGGGATTGCCCCATGTATGGGTACAGAGTGGGAAGTGGCTGGCGAAGTCACATTCCTGTGGGTTACAGCACACACCGGGGGGAACAGGAACCCACAGCTCTTCTGGAAGGAGGTGCATTAGAGCCATGGCCAGCACATCAAAGGGAATTTGCTGATAATCTCTGCTGGGCACTGGTGAAGCCATGTCTGAAATAGTTTTGGATACCTCTGATCGAGAGAGACAGGGCAAGATTAGAGCATGTGCAGTGGTGAGCTGATAAAGTTACTGAGGAGAGGCTGAAGGTGCTGGACTTAGCTGGTAAAAAGGAAGCAATGAAGTAACATAACATAGCCTGTTTGAAGGATCATTTGAGAAGGGTTGGAGCTAAACTCTTCTTAACACTGCCAGCTGGTCTAGCAGACCAATTGGCACAGTTTACAACTTGGGAGGTTCAGACTGAGCATCAGGAAATAAAATCAACGAGTAGCTGGGCACTAGAACAGATTGTCCAGAGGAGGGGAGGGATTTCTGTCACTGAGGCTTTTCAAGACTCAGGCAAAGCCAAGATTGACATAGTCTAGTGCAGACCTGGTCCAACTAAAAAACAGCCTTCAGAGGTACGTTTCAACCAACATTTTGATGATCTTGCAGCAGGTCTCAGGTCTTTACATCTTATTAATAAAGCCTATTATTAAAATAATCTATTTATTAACTTGTTTGGTTTCATGAGTACTGGTAAAAGATTGTCATCTAGCCTGTTTGGAGAGAGAAGACTCAATCTGTGGGGAACACCTTGGTGAGTTACCTAACTGGGACAACACCTCTCACCAACCTACTTCATGGAGTTAGAAATGTAGCAAGAGACTTCTGCTAAGGAAAGGCATTCAAGTCACACTTCTGCTCCACATCCCTCTTTTCCTTGCCCTGGCATCCATCTGCCTTTCCAACTTAGTTGGTTTAGGCCTCTACCACATTAAAATCTGAATATAAACTCAGCTGCTCCTTCCAACGTATCTGAAACAAATAGTAATTAGCCTCTCTCTGGCCTTCTGTTATGAAAGCAGTATCCAGCTTCTTTGTTCCATAGGAAATTATTTGATATACATAGACATATTCTGTGGTGAACTATATTGGTTCCGTAACACCTCAGCCCAGTAGATTCCCACTGAGAATCCCACCAAGGAAATTGTTTTTACTTTTTTGGAGGGGAAGCAGTAACCTGCTTGTCTTTTGTTTAGAACTGTGAATCCTTTTACCCTCTACTCTTGGAGGATAGTATAGATCCATATATGCCATAGATCTGAATCCTTTCTTGTATTGTGGATTTGATCTGGGTCCAGTATTCAAAGGTTCAGTGGAGAAATGGTAGGATGTGATATATCCAAACGAGAGAAGCAGAGCAGCCACACGTGAAGAAATTAAAACTAGAATGTATCTGATGGAATACACCTAAACCACCTACCTGGAAGATAAAATAATGTAACTTTACAGAAGTTTTACAGAGCTGCATTTAGATATTTGTCATACATGTCAAAACTTGAGTAAATATATGACATTAATCAAACATTAACTTACCTTAATTGCAAAGGTTAAAGGTCACTGTCACATACAACTAAGGATGAGGTTTTTTCCTCCCTTCAAATCCTGCAATTCATGGAATGTGCTGCTTCTTCTAGATTTGAATTATATAAGTTATAACAGCATAGAACTGGCTGATGTCATTGTGAGGTCACTCTCACTAATTTCTGAAAAGTGCCAGTGATCATGGGAGGTTCTTAGGGACAGGGAAAAAACCCAAATGTCACTGCTTTCTTCAAGAAGAATAAAAAGGAGGATCCAAGAATGTACAGAGCAGTCAGTCTCACCTCAGACCCTGGGAAAGTGATGTGAATGATTTCCAAACGTATGAAGGAAAACAAGGTGTTGGGAAGTAGTGAGAATTGATTTACAAAGTGGAGATTATGCCTCTCTGTGATTAGATCATGTAAATGACCCGGTGAAGGAAGGGAGAACAGTGGGTGTTATCTATGTTGGCTTTCAAAACTGTCTCTCATAACATCCTTGTAGTGAAACTGATAAATTGTGTACAAAATCAATAGACAGTGGGGTGGATTGAAAACTGACTGAACTGCCAGACTCAAAGGGTTGTGATCAGTGGCATGAGCTCAAGTTCGAGGTCAGTCACTTGTGATGTAACCCTGGAGTTATGTAGTATTAACATCTTCATTAATGGCCTGGATGATGAGACTGCACCCTTTGCAGATGACAGAAAACTGGGAGGAGTAGGTGAAACATCAGATGAGTGTGCTGCCTTTCAAAAGGACTCTGACAGCCTGCAAAAATGAGTCAACAGAATCCTTATAAATTTCAAGAAAGTGCCAAGTAGTACCTGGGGAGAAAAAGCAAAGTACCGGAGGATGGACTAAAATGCTATGTCTGATCTCCTTTTTTTCTTTTCTTGAGGTCCAAGCAGTAGAAATGTCCTTTTACCTGCTGTCCTGAGGTGACGTTATGAAGCTGCTTTATTCCTTACCCGTCGGCTCAGTGCCCAAGGACGCTGTGCCTTTAGGATGGACCCGGGGCCGGGGCCATGGGACCGAGTGCGGGGCGGTTCAATGGCTCAGCCCAAGGGCTCTGGGGCTCGGCAGGGCCAGGAGGGAGTGTGCTGGGAGTGCGGTGCTGCTTTTCTGGGATTCCTTTGAGTTCCAGCTAGCTGGGGAAAGGTTCTGTTGGGTTTTTTTCCTGTTCTTTTGCCCCTTTCCTTCCCCTTCACTGCCTCCCTTCCCTCCTCACCGGTCCGGGCAGCCTGCGGGGGCAGCCCCGGCTGGTCCAAGCCCACGTGTCTGTTCCCTCTCTGGGAATTTGTTGTATTTTGAGTTTTTGGGTTTGTGGGTTTTTTTTTTTTTTTTTTTTTATCCTGTTCTACCCTGTTTTGTTTGGGTTTTAATAAACAGTTTGGTTTCTTTTTCTCACTTTCACTTCTTGTGACCCCTTTGTCTCGTTGACGGAGGAAAAGGGGAGGAAGACTCATTCCGGAGTGTTTCCTCCTGAAGTTTTGTCTTCAAAATCAAGACAGCCTGCCCTTGTCTCAAGCAGTACCTGATCCAGTAGTTCAGTAAAAGCTGGTGCTGTTTGAACCACTGGTGACTGTTCCTATTCACCTGTCTTGTGACAGTGGGTACTTGGCCACAGAAGGGCTCTTCAACTTCTGACACTTAGAAGATCAAGCTGAAGACTCTTTTGTCTTAAATATTGCAGATACAGAAATGTGACTTTAGGGGTTCCTGATGCTGAGGCAGTGACAAATAAATAGGGCTTTTGATTATATCATAGAATAGTTTGAATTAGAAGGGAACTTTAAGATAATCTAGTTCATCCCTTCCTACAATAAGCAGAGACATACTCAGCTAGACCAGGTTGCTCAGAGCCCTGTTCAACCGGACCTGGAATGTTTCCAGGGATGAAGTATCCACCACTTCTCTGGGTAAACTGTGTTCCAGTGTTTCACCACTCCCACTGTCAAAAACTTCTGCTTTATAACTCATTTAAAACTAAATTCTTTCACTTTAGAACCACCATCCTGTAGTGAGTTGAATCTGAGTTGATAGACAGATCTTTAGACCAATAACGCTCCTCACAATTTACACATTTAAACCGCAGGGAAAGGCAGGAGTTCCTCTTGTTCCAGCTCGCCTGAGGGAGGTGGGGCGGCCTTGGAGCCTCCGGGCCCCGCAGGGCTGGGCCGAGGCCCCGGCCCCTTCCCCTCTCCCTGATGCCGTGGCACGGACCCTGGGTCGGTGGGGAAGGAACCATCCCAGAGCCCAGGCAGCTAAACCCAGCCATGGACTGGCACACAGCTAAACCCAGCCATGGACTGGCACACAGCTAAACCCAGCCATGGACTGGCACAGCTAAACCCAGCCATGGACTGGCACACAGCTAAACCCAGCCATGGACTGGCACACAGCTAAACCCAGCCATGGGCTGGCACACAGCTAAACCCAGCTATGGACTGGCACACAGCTAAACCCAGCCATGGGCTGGCACACAGCTAAACCCAGCTATGGACTGGCACACAGCTAAACCCAGCTATGGACTGGCACACAGCTAACCCAGCCACGGACTGGCACACAGCTAAACCCAGCCACGGACTGGCACACAGCTAAACCCAGCCATGGACTGGCACACAGCTAAACCCAGCCATGGACTGGCACACAGCTAAACCCAGCCATGGGCTGGCACACAGCTAAACCCAGCTATGGACTGGCACACAGCTAACCCAGCCACGGACTGGCACACAGCTAAACCCAGCCACGGACTGGCACACAGCTAAACCCAGCCATGGACTGGCACACAGCTAAACCCAGCCGTGGGCTGCTACACAACTAAAATCTTTCCAGAGCGGCTCCTTGGGACCGGCGGGTCCCCCCTGTTCCCCACACGGAGCCGGCGGGAGCCTCCTTTCTGCAGCCAGCACCCTTCGGGCTGAACTGAAGAAAACACCACGCAGCCAGCAGCAGAAAAAGAGCGAGGCTTTCTTCACCATAAAGCCTGAACAAGACCATTCTTCACCATGGAGGTTTCAGAGTCAGAGAGAGTGAGCCATGTGAGACAGAGCTGAAAATGGCTGCAGAGAAAAGGGGCGGTGCCGCGTTCCTCGTGCGGAGCTTAAAAATACTTCTGGCATGCAGTGGTAAGAAACTGCAATATCTCAAACTGTTTGTCTCTTTAATCCATTTGAAGTACGTGGGGGGATGGAAGACTCACGTGTGGCCCGTGAAGATTGTGAAGAGTGCCTATGCCAGGATATATGTATAGAAGCAGTGAGAGGCTTTTAAGGATTTGTAGCAGAAAAAGCCTTTGTGTTCAGGCCAAAATGACCCATCCTTAAAAAGATTGATAACCCCATGTGATGGCCTAGGTGTGGCAGTGTGAAAAAACTGATATTTTTTCATAGAAGAGATGTGTTACACCACAGCAGATTGTTTCTTTCTGGGTGGGTCTGTTGTTGGGGGCAGCTTGAGAAACCATGTGAAGGAAGAAGAAACCCTTTTTTCCTTAAGCATGAGAGAGACTTTTTGAGACCTGTAACACTGACTAGAATCCTATGTTGTGTTATCTTCTCTGCTAGTTAAAAGAAGAGTAAAGTGCTGAGAAGAAGGGGGGGGTATTTGTTTTAATTTCTTGTTATATCTTTTAACTTTTAATTCTGTTAGTAATAAAACTTTCTCCTTGTACTGCAGCCGTTTAAGTTTGAACCTGTTTTGCCTCGCAGTCATCTAGTTTTCTTCAATATTTTTAATTTTGTTTTCCTTATAAAATAACTGGTATTTTGGGTGCTTGACGCTTAGTTGTGTCAAACCACAACACATCCCTTGTCCAGAAAGTGTCCTCAGAGCCTTCTCTTCTCCAGGCTGAACAGCCCGAACTCTCTCAAACTTTATTCATAAGGAGAGGTGCTTCAGCCCTGGGATTGCAGTCATGGCCCTCCCATGGACTCACTCCAGCAAACCCATGTCTTTCCTGTGCTGAGGACCCCAAAGCTGGATGCAGCACTCCAGGTGGGGTATCAAAAGAACAGAGGAGGGAGGCAAAATTCTCTCCCTCACTGTTCTGCCCACACTGCTTTTGGATTCAGCCCAGGACATGGCTGTTTCTTCTGAGCTGCGAGTTGCACATTGCCCATTTGCATCCAGCTTTCCATCAACGAGTATCCTCAAGCCCTTCTCAGCAGGACTACTCTCAATCTGTTCATCCCCCAGCCTGTGTTGATACTGGGGATTGCTTCAGCCCAGGTGCAGCCTCTTGCATTTGATCTTGTTAAACCTCATCAGGTTCCCGTGGGCCACTCCTTGAGCTCATCCAGGTACCCATGGATGGCATCCATGGCCATCCTTCAGGTGTGACAACCACACCACTCAGCTTGGTGTTATCTGCAAACTTACCAAGGGTGCACTTGACCCCACTATGTCATCAATGTAGACATTAAACAGCACTGGTCCCAGTACAGACCCCGAGGGACAACTCTTGACGTTTTTCTCCATCTGGCACTGAGCCACTGAACACTGCCCTCTAGATGTGACCACCCAACCAGTTTCTCATCCACCAAACAGTCCACCCATCAAATCCAGACAGACACAGAAAGGGAGTTTAAAATGGGGCTGGGACAGACAGAGCCTCAGAATAACAACAATTAAATTATTCCAGTGGTTGCACTTATTTCCTCAGAAAGCACCTCCCTAGAAGAAAGGCTGCTAGCTAATGAAATAAAAGGATTAACAAATGATCCTACAGGACAAACAGACTGATTATAGGCTTAAGAAATATACTTTGTTTAAACACATGAACTTAGAAACAACTCCAGAACCTCACAGCTCAAGCAAGCACACCTTTGGAAGTCCTTCTGATATGAGAAATATGTCCGACCCTCTATACCAGAATTTACTTTTCTGAGCTGAGATTCAGTAGATATAGATCACACCTTTGAAGCTTAGCTCTAAGATTCCCAAACACATTCAGATCTATCTGTGGTTATGACAGAAACCACTACTATAGTCTGGTGCAGTTTTCAATAGAGATACAGGCACTTCTAATTGCACTGAAGATAAAAGCTAGTTTTTATCTTTTATCTTCTTGGAAAAAGAAAATGCAAAAAAGAGAACCTCTACATCTTTTATGCAATCCTTCCCAATTGTATTTTTCCATTTCTGCTCAGTCAATTGCTCAGTTACCTTCTCTAACAGGGAGGTGAGTCAGGAGTTCTCAGATCCTTGGAGTCAAATTCTAATCTTGTGATTCAGATCAAGTGCTTCATCAGCTCAGCAGCAGACAAAAAATCATACACCAGATGCCTGGTTCAGACTGCAGCGAAGAACACTGTAATGCTGACACTGTGTCCAAAGTGCTGTGCCCATTTTGGGGCTCCCCAACATGAGAAAAATGAGCAGCAAACGACTAACAAGATTCCTGAAGGAACTGGAGCACATGATACTGGGGAGAGATGCATACACCTGGATGTGCTCAGCCTGGAGAAAAGAATGATGAGGGGAAATCTTGTCTGTAAGTACGTAATTGAGGTGTAAGGGAAGAGAGAGCCAGACTCTTCTTGGCTGCACATCGTGGGTGAACAAGAGACAGTGGACACAACCCAGGGCACAGGACATTCCATAGAGAGGCAAGGATATTATTTGTTTTCAAACTCTGGAAAGATTTCCCAGAGAGGCCGTGGAACTTCCAACCTTGAAAATACTAAAAAAGCCATGAGCAACCTGCTCTAACTGGACCTGCTTTGCACAGCACATTGGACTTGCAACCCCAGGGGTCCCTTCCAACCTATGCAATTCTGTGAGTCAAACAGCTGCTTGAGGCCAGGATTTCCTCAAAGCCTCCAGAGGCAATACCAGCTTACAGCAGTATCTGTACCTCCACTGCTCTTCTCACCTCCCACTGCATTTTTTCTTCAGCTTGGCTGGCACTAATGCAAATGGAACAGTGAAGTGAAGTGACCCAGATTAAAAAGAAGTTTGGAAAAAAACAAACCAAAACAAACCAATCAACCAAACAAAAAGAAACCCCCTTAAACCCCAACTCAAACTAAAACAAACAAACAAAAAACAACAAAAAAACAAGCCAAAAACAACAACAACAAAAACCAAACCAAACAAAAAAAAAAGAAAACAAACAACCAAGCAAGTTTTCTTAAGTAACTAGACAACTAAACTGCCCTGAGATCATTCAGGCTGTGCTGCCCAAACTGTTATATAAAACACACTTGTGGCAGAGGTTCAAAATGAGTATTGACCAGGGAAAGACCTCAAGATCACTTATCCAAAAATATTGTCTGCCAGTGATCACTGTTAAAATTTTTACTATTTCAGAAATTCTCCTGTTTCAAGAAATGCTAGTTTTATCTTTTTCTGTCATTTATACTAATGAAGCATTATTCTTCCAACACAACCATAGAGAAATAGAGTAAAACAAGTACTGACTTCCTGAAGTGGTCAGTACCAACTTTATACTAATAAACATAAAACTAACTTCAGTACCATTAAGGGACTAATTTCACAGAATTACAGTGTGGAAATTTGTTGCAAAGATTCCCAGGCTACCACTAATTCAGTTCAGCCCAAGAGAGAAAAAGGTTTCTGCAGCTTCTGATTTCTTCTTATTGAATAACAAACAGTACAATATAATATATATGGTGAAGAGATCATATGCATGTAGTACTTCAGCTGTGCAAACTAGGTGCATTCATTATTGTTACAGTGAAAAATATTAAAAAAATACATAAACAGGCAGGAGCCCTAATCTGAATTTGATTGATAGATCTCCACTGGATCTCATTTTCTCCTCACATACTGTGTTCTTCCATTTGTTCTGAGGATCAGTAATAAATATTAAATTATCATGAAAGCTTAAATTTCTCAGAATTCTTGTTTGGGGAATGCTCAGTAGTTTACATCTTGTCCTCTTTAGGCATGCATGCATCAAAACAAATCCCCCAAACCTGTTCAAGAGTAAATAATATTTTGAAAACCATTAATAAGGAAATTACCCGTTTTAAGGAAGGCTTGGGTATTAAAGAAGGAAACTGTTAGGTGTCATACTCTCCTTCCTTCCCCGTTATTATTGTAATTGATTTAGATGTCAATCTCCACAAGTAATCAGAAACACTCATGCTGTCTTCTCAATATAAAGTTACTGGCTTCTTGGCCCTCAAGCTGTTTCCTCCCCATGTCCTAGATAAGACACACATCTTCAGTGTTTTTTATTTCTCCAACATCTGCCTATATAACTATTGACAGGTTAACCTGAACTGCCTATAAACCCACAGAATCTGCTACTGGCTGTATTATGTTCTCTCTTCGTAACCATACAATGTTTCCTGTATTATCCTATACTAAATATTAAGTTAACCTACAATTTTGTAGTCCTAAACAGTAGCTTTACATCAGTTTAGTTAAAAACCTTTCATGAAGCTTGAGATCACTCTACATTTGTGGACAAAGCATACACTTGGCAAGAGGATAGAACCAATTCAAACTGGGGAGAGGAGGGGCAGAGAAGGGAGTTGTTGAGGACTAAAGCATAATTTAATACAGGGAACCACGAGGTAATAACTGTTTTTTTTCCACTTTTCAGCAACTGTTTCTTTAGTGGGTGCCAGGATTACAATATACCAGTAACAGTATTTGTTCCACTTACAGGTGGCACACTCACACTTTTAATGAAACAGTTCCTAGGCTGTTGCACATTTCCAACACCTTTGTGAAACTGGTGCCCTGTTTTGGGAAGAAGTTTCTGCTCCCTCGCCCATACTCTGGTTAGCAGCAAACCAGACACATTACTAGGCTGGAAGTGCTATTAAGGGGATGCAGCTGACAACCACAGCGTGATACAGGTGCCCATTCCTACTGACCCAGTCACTCAAGATGAATACAGTAAGACTGGACAACACATCAGTGGTTCAAAGGGCATCTTTTAAGATGTTTTCAACTTAACAGGGCTTTCAGAATCAGATCTGAAAAACCATCTCTGTATATTCCATCACACAGTTACTTAGTCCTGACTACTTCTGCCATTTTCAGCAAACCTTATGATCTAGCTGCACAGTTACTTGTTCAAGACACAAGGGTCCCTGTGTCAGAGCCGCTGCAAGACTCTCTCTGGTCAGCCACCTGCTGCAACAGCTCATCCCAATGTATTCCAGAGCAACCTGCAAGGCGAGTTGGGATAGTCACTGTCCAGTGGGTAAAAAGGCAGCAGGGTCTTCCACACCTTTTCAGGGTCTTGGGCTTTTTGCCAAGTCTTCAAGACTACAGCTTTAACCACTGTAGTTTTTCTATACATCTTCACGAGCAGGGAGGATCTTTCCAACAGGTTAGGCAGCAAAAGACTAAAATTATTCTCAGAAACCTCACTAATGGTCCTTTTCCCACCCCCACCACTGTCTGCTACAGTTAGTTTCAAAGTCTTGCAAGTCAGAAGCTGTTTCCTCAAGCCCTGTGCAGCACTTGGCCTTCCCCTTAAGCACAGAGGATAAACACAGTCCCTGTAGTGTCCTGTCACCGTCTTGAGGACTGTCACAAGGCTGAATCCTGACAGCCAGCACCACTGATAGTGGAATGCATGTAACCTACAGAATTCTGGGTGTCCCACGGGGATCCTCCAGTATTTCTGCTGCTCTTTGCTGTACTTACTCCAGCTGGCAACAGCAGTATCCATCGTGTTGCTGCCAGTGCCAGATGTGCACCTAAGACCATACTTCAATTAGCTGCTTCTTTAGGAAGGTGACCTACTTTGAAAAACCTAAAAAAAATCTCAGGTATTTCCATTGCTGGCAATACTTATTTCAGACATGGGCACCTCAGAGTCTCTGAAAGCCAGAAGTAGAAACTTTCTACCGAGATGCTGAGGCACCCTGCTTGCTCCTGTATGTCGAGGTCTGTTTGGTTTTTTGCTTGTCTGCTCCCTCCAGAGGCCAAGCACGCAAAGGCATTTAGCTGATCATCTTCCTCAAGTGGCAACCAAATTCATTAATTTAACCCTAAAGAAGAGTAGGGCTGATTAAGGAATACAGGTGCTGGGGACAGAAGGGACTCCTACACCACCACAGCCTAGACACACAATACAAGCCACCCACTTCTGCAAGAGGGAAAAAGGAGCGCTTACAAAACACAGTGAGAGGGCTTCAAAAGTGAATTAACTGCTAAGCAAGTGATGCAGTAAGAGGCCCCCAGTCTCTGTTAGCTTCTGCCAAACCTTTCCTTCCTTGAGCTGGCAGCCTGGATATAAATAAAACTGCTGTGCAAGTGTCCTCTCTACAGACACAGAAAACCCATGAAGAACAGATCATAGGTCAGACAATACAGTCTCTCATCTGTGCATTTTTTGAAAGTATTTTTTTGTCCCACTAAACTAGTTGCAATTACTAAATGAAGGTATTCAGAGTTTTCAGTTTGCCTCTTTATTTGGTTGTGACTGCATTTTATAATCACAATGTTGAGCTCTGGCATGAAATCTGATGGGCAAGATAAGAGCACAAGCTATAACCTGAATTAATCAATGGGAACTCTGACTCTTGCCTGCTGTGATTAAAAATGTAATGAAGCCAAGGCATCCTCCCCTACATCTTCTCTCTCCTTCTCCAAAAGGAAAGGCAATCACAGCCTGAGAAATAAATTCTGAAGACTCATTTTTGCAACAAAATGAGAAAGCGTTGCCAACAGCTACCTGCTTAGAAAAGCCAGCCATGGGCCTCCAGTTTGAAGGGACAAATAAAGCTGCACTCACACTACTACAAAATTATTTCAGATAAAACTTCCCTCTTCCCACACATCTTCCCAAAAGATACACATAACTTTAAGTCTTCTCTATGAAGCAGTCAACCTGCCTATAGGATACCACAGTGTCCACAGATGAAAAGCTAGGTTTGAGTCCTCCAGGGAACCACAGGGTAACTCAAGTCCCTTGACAGTCAGTAACAGCAAATAATTATGGATTAGATTGGAGTTTGCTTAAGAGTGGGAACATTCGACTCCCCAATTCACCTGAAAGCAGGACTTACCCTATGGCCAGAGTAGTCCCAGCATTATTTCACACACAGAGACACCACCAGTCCTACCAGTTTGTCATGAAGAACCTGGTTGAGAGTGTGACTGGACACCACACAGAGCAGCCTGCCAGCCTTGGTCATCAGCTCACTGCCACTCATGGACATCAGCCAGAGGACAGAACAACCCCTGTGCCAGCCCAACCTCTGCAGGTTGTATCTGTACCCTAATTCAGTGTGTATGTGTATAATATGGTACCATATATGAGATATATGGCATGTATCAGGTATCTGTATGGCACCAGCACACAGTACCACAGATGTGCATGCAGAGCACAGTCATGACACAGCCTAGCAGCAGTAACAAATAAATGGCACAGAGCTCAGCAATCGTGGGTTACCAGCTCCTCCTCTTGAGAAGGGAACAAGAGGTTGTTTCTCATACACATTTTTCAGTTGCTGTGTCTGGACTATATCTGCTAAGGATTAGGCTGGAAAAGCATTAGGGCTGTTCAAGCAAATGCACAGCTGCCCCTATTGTAAGGTGAACAGAAAAGATTTGGAACAGTGGACAAAAATAATTTTTAAAAATGTTAATCACAGAGCAAACCTCACAGTGGGAAACAGAGAGCACAAAGTTTGTATTTTAGTTGTGGGAGGTAAATTTTTGAATCCCTGCTTTCAATTTTGCACTCTAGGTAAGAAGCCAGCAGCAGTTCCCACAGTTAAACAAGAATTACTAAAAATTTATCTAGGAAATACTTTTACAGATGGTGTACCTTTCATAGCTTTAGAGTCAGCAACCTTGCAATCCTCTAACTGGCAGCTGCTGTTCTACCACTGTTGTCTGCATGGAGATGTGGGAAAGACAGCTTCTTGTGCAAGCCCCAAAGAAACAAGAGGCAAGAGGGATGATATAAAGCTACCTCGATTGGCCTGTGAAGGGTGCTTTAGGAGAGAACACAGAAACAAGGTGACCAAGGGCACTCAAGAAGGCAACACAGCCCAGCTTATGAGTAGAAACCTAAAAGTGTTAACCTGGGGCACTAATAAGAAATTAATAGTTAAATAAAAAAATTTCCTTAAAATTTGCAGTTTAGGTTGAGCCAGACATGAACCTGGGAGCAATAAAGACTGAAAGGAACCTCAGGGCAAACCACAACTAATTCTGAGAGGAAGAGTTTCATCCTTGACCCACAGCTGAAGTCTGTGTTATACTGGAGAACTGTAGACTCCCTACAGTAGCAGTGTGTATGGGTGTTTCCCCTTACCACTGACCATGCATTTACATTTCACATACAGAAGATCAGTTTTGGCAAGCACAGTTCCCACAACTGTTCCCACAATTTAATCACCAACCTTCCTGCTAGTACAACTGATAAGACAGACACCTTCTGCATTTAGATCTCAAGAACTCAAGAACTTTTAACCATTTTCAGAGATGCTAATAGCCTTCTGAATACAACGAGGAAACCAATGAGTTTGGGAGTGGTTTATAAGCCTTATTCTGAAACATTACACCATTTATGTTCCTTCACAATTGAACCTTACAGGCATACAAAGACAGTAAACTGATACATTTAAGATCAGTTGAGTAAGAATGCTGTACTGGTAGTATCTTTCCCTCAATATGTAGCAAGTTTTTACAACAAATAGTTAAAATCCATGAAATATTTGGCAAAATTACTTAATACTACCACAACGTTATTCCTAGAGCAGGGTACCTGATCCATGTAAGGAAGAGAGACACTGTAATGAAAGTTAAAAAAAGAAAATACATTTTTACAAAAGCTCTGGATGTTTAAATTTTCCCTAAAAACATGTAAAGCAAAGAAGCCACTCTGTATTTAAAGTCATTTTGTTTTTATCTATTGGGGTAGTCACTTTACATCATACCAAAAAGACTGTATAAGGAATACAAGTGTCAAGAATCAGATCTTTATGGCACAAAAGGAATTTTTCCATTAACCTGCTTTCAGAGTTGTTAAATACATTTTTGAAGACAAAGACACTAAGGCTACCACAAAATAATATTTGCATGATGATGTTAGTCTTTATTCACTTTCTCAACTGACTCCTCCAGTCTGAAGGTGGAGAAGAATCTTTCCAGTGGTTTGTTCCATTCATTTATTCTGGGTGAAAAGATTCTTTCTACTTTTGACACAAATTTATTTTCTTATTTATATTGTTACTCAAAGTTCACATCAGCTTTTATGTTGCACCTTACAATGTATGGAATTTCAGATTAAAATAAAACTCTACTCTTAACATAACCTTTTATATAATGTAAAAATATTCTACATGTTTACCATATCAAGAATGTTAAGCATTTACTTTGGGGTAAACCTATTTTATGCATTTTTCAGTACAAACCCAACTGAGAAGGTTTTGCATTTGTGTCTCCCTGTTCAGTCGGGTGCCACCCAGTGTTCATCGTCTGCAGCTGCAGCTCGGCCACTGCACAACCGCAGTTTCAAAAAAAAATTGCTAATTTGAGATGCTGCTCACTTTTCTTCTTTACTCCTCTCCCACCCCTCCCTCCACTATGGGAAATTTACATCTTTGAAATAATGAGTGTTTTTAGTTATCAAAATCAGTATAAAAATAGCAGCATGCTACTAGACACGAAAAGCAGATTCATCATGCATTGTGAGTTTAAATGCAGATTTCTGCCTTCCTCCTACATTATCAAAATCTTTTTTTAAGTTAACATCAAGGCAAGGGGTATAAGGACAGACACTGCATAGTATGATTTGATACCAATCTGAACTGGGTTATTTGCCTTTAATCAAAATCCATGATAATTACACGGTAAACAATTTTTATTTCAAAATACAAGTTTAACTGGAATTGTAGTGATGAAAGCAGAAGAGGGAAAAATGCAGTCTTTTACAGCCCCTGTCACTGTATCTCACTTACATCCAGAGGTAAAAGCTCTAATTGGTGAAGAGACAAAATATTTGTGGCATGTCATTGAACCTTTGTGATAATCCAGCATTATCCATTTCTAAAGAAATATAAATACTTTAAAACAAACATTGAAAATAAATCCTTTTGATGTAACAAACTACACTCTTTACCGAGAATTTTCAGTCTTCTTAAAAGTAAGGGACTTCACCCAAAAAATAATCGAAGTATCAATGTAGAACAATCCTTGGAGGAAAAAAGTTGGAATGTAAACCTCTGTTCCAAATTAGATCTGAAAAGCAAAAACACCATACCATGTAATTCATCCAAGTCGATTTTTTATCAGGCAACTCTTTTTTCAAATTACTTTTGCAGTTCAACAGGAGACTTCCTGAACTTAGCACAGTCTAGGTTTTGCCTCAGATCATACCCTGTTTTCTGAACATGTGAACAATTACTCCCTGCTTTTGTCCCCACCAGCCCTGTGACAATACTTTGGTCATGCAGGTGAGCAATTTGGCAGAACCACAGTATCTGCAGTACAATTATACATCAATAGAACAGACATAAATTCGCCCATGACTTTCAAAAACAAAAATAAAACCAAGTTTGAGAGTCATTTCCCTAAGTAGTGACTTTCTAATCATTCTTCTGATATAAAGAAAAAAGGAAAGTCTCCACTAAGTTCTTCCTGTTAACAATGACCTTGGAAGCTGCACTTCATTCCAGATATATGATGGTGATCCTCAGAGAGGTTACGCACATCTTTTCTTTATGTCTTTTACTTTCTTAAAGCAGAATATTAATATTTCATTGAAGAGCTGACAAAAGCTTAAAAACAATCATAGATGCTCACTTAACCCCACATTACAGATCCATTAGTTTGCAAATTTGTCCTACAGCTACTTATCTCTTTGATGTCTTACAACAGCCTCATTATTAAAAGCATGCAGTACTAGTTTTTCTAGCTTCAATGAGCTAAATATTCAGTAAGCTCAACCACTGAGAGGCCCAAAGTGCAATTTCAAAACTCTGAAGAAAAATTCCTCAACATTTTGGTATTTTTAAAATACTTGACCTAATTAATCATATACTGAGAACCTCAGAAAACTCAGAATAATGTAAGCATTTTAAAAGAATTAGTCATATTATCAAATCAGAGAGAGAGGACTAAAAAGATGAAGAATTAAAACATAATAGTATACTTAGAACAGTTTATCCAATTAAGTTAACTCACTGGCTCAGTGAGTTACTGCTTATCCTCTCAGCCAGCTGACCCTGCACATCTCTCGGCTGTAAATTGAAGTGCATCAACTTAGGAAACATTGTGCAGCAGATTCTACTTCTGCAATTTATTATAAAATTTGAGTTGTAACAATTTTACTACTATAATTTCAGAGTGTGTACAACCAATTACTACAGTAAAGTGGTAAGCCACAAAAGTGACCATGACAGTCAAGATTATGGTGAACTTAAAAAAACTACTAAGACGCAGCTTTTTGTAGTTTTTATGTAAACAGAGACTTTAAGTCTTTGTTGTTTAAAAAACAAATTCCTCAATTATTTCTGCAATTTTGATTAGACAATGAAGCTGTTAACCCTACAGAGGAATTGGGGGGGTCAAATGACTGATTTTCTTTTTTGAGCACCTTCAGACTGTTCTCCATGTGTTTTAGCAGCATGAGACCAAGTGTACCATGTGCTTAGAGGTCAGCTTGGGAATGACTGTAGGACAGGAGAGAGGTCAGAAAGGGGGCACATGCATGCACCACACCACTTCCTGAGGCAGTCCCTGAGGAGCAAAGCTATCCTGAATACCCACGTGTTCCTTGCTGCAGAACTAACAACAGCTTACTGCCAAAGATGAATGCTTCAAGCATAGGATAAAAATACACATTCACCACTTACATCATCAATGTCTTCATCATCATCTCCAATATCATCAAACTGGATTTCATCGTCATCTCCAGGACCAAATGTGTCTGTTTCATTGATTTTAGCTATGAAGGAATTTAGAGAAGTTAAGGAGTGCACTCACACTGTGTCAAGACAGACTGAGTATTCTTGTCCAACATGGACTTCCAATTTGAAGTGAAAAGATTCTTACCATGTTCTGGAAGCTCCCCATATGCTTTCAGGCTTCTGGCTTCATCTGCATTGTATTTTAGAATAACATCAGCCTTGTTATCCTAAATAATAATTTATTAGAATGTATTAGTCATCTCTGACTAATGCCATTAGTCTGACTAATAGAAAAATGAAACTATTAACCTCTGTAGACTGTATTATTTACAACAACTGTATTATTTACAGAGGATTAACACCAACAGTATTTATAGAACATCTTGTTCTTCTATTCCCTCCAGTTCCTTTAAATGTGAAGTAAACACATATTTTCATTTTTTCTGGGTGATAATTTAACTATCTCCAATTACAAGTAATTTACAGATTTATAGAATGGTTTGGATTGGAAGGGATCTTAAAGATCATCTACTTCCAACCCCCTGCCTTGGGCAGGGACACCTTCCACTAGACCGGGGTGCTCAATGCCCCATCCAATCTGGTATCGAACACTGTGAGGGAGGGGGCATCCACAACTTCCCTGGGCAACAAGACAAAGACAATTTGAGACAAATGAGAAATGTTGAGAATTTAACAACTTGACAAGTTCAGTTTTATGCCTTTGAAATTAACCTTTCTTCAGACAATACACACAGTGAGGTGTTTGGTGGTCAGTCAGAAGTGTCAAAACCAAAAAATCCCTAGTTTTAAGGACCTTACTACAAACAGTAAATGACAGTCTCTTCTATGTTTTACAACCCTAATGCACATTTCAGAAGCAGAATCTATCTTCAACAATGGATGACAATACTAACATTCATGAAAGGCATTCACCGAGTGAAAACTTGACAACTGTTTCCCATTACTGTTTATGTTACATAAAGTTATGCTACTCCATTTTTAGAAATTTAAGTACAAACTAATTATTGATTAATTTGCCTCTTAAGGTAAAAGCTGAAACATCAAAGATCCAAAATTTTGATTAACAAAAATTCTAATTATCACAATGAAATGTTTGGTACTTGACTCAATCTCTTCATCCCACAGGATCCAAGCACCAAACAGCTACATCTGGAAAAAAAAGGTCAAGCTTGATGACAATAAGCACCTTCACTCACAAAGTCTCAGGATGCAATTTAGAGGAACAAGTTGAACCAGAATTTGACTACTCATTACAATCTTCCTGTAATACAAGGAAACTAAAAAGCATGATTTAGCATAACTAAATACAAATGAAAAGTTAGACAGGATTTTCCTCACAATACCTGCTGCAATTTAACAGTAAATAAAGATACTTGTAAGATCTCCTTATAATGGCATATTATACTGAATTTTTACCTGGTAGTCTCTTAAGCCAATCAATATAATATCAGATGTATTTATCCAGACCTGAAGGAGAAAACACATGTTACAAAAATTCAATTTCTGTTGTATAATGCAAGAACCAAACAGCATATTAGATTTATGGAGAGAGACGAAACATTTCACTACAGCCACCACCTTAATTTTCTAACTAGTAAGCTGGAAATGCCCAATTTAATATTTTAACAGCAAATCCAAGGTCATAAATACTCATAGTTACATTATTTTTACATGTTATGGAGCTATTACAGGACAAATCAAACTTCTTTGAAGAGCTTCTAGCCAATAGGGTCGTTATTAAGCCTTAATTTCTGAGAAAACAGAAATAATGCATCAAGGCACCACTCATGAACTCTGCGAACTGAGCTCCTCAAGGGCAAAAATTAAAGAAAAACCTGATGAAGGGGATGATGGACAAGAACAGTGAAGAGCACCAGAAAATGAACTGAGTTGTTTCTAGAAATTGTTAACCAGAAATCTGCAAAACAGAATATGCTTTTAAATGCACAGGGTGGTTCTATCCCACATCTGCTTGGTTTTTTTGGAGACTGAACTCATTTCATCTGGAATATCCTTTCTTTTAGACATGAGAAATAGGTAAGTGGTGCTTTTTGTAGCAAGAAATTAATTCTGCAGCACTTAGTGTTTATTTAAGCTCATTCTCCACTACCTTCAACAGTCTCTTGCAGGAAGCTATAGCACTGGTTACACTGATCCTACAACACATGCATTCACTGCTCTCCAAAAAAAGGAACATTCCAGAATGAAGAGAGTGAATGTCTGTTTTCATTGGCAACAGGCTGTCTGAGGGACCTCCTCCTTACCATACACCAGCAGAGGACAGGAAGATGAAACACCTGACAAGACCCAGAGGGGATACCATCTGAAGATGGCTAAGTTAAGAATGCAGACACATATACCTGACATCCCTGAAGGTACAAATTTTTGCAGATTAGTTTTCAACAGAAATATTTTGGGAACTGATGAAGTGGACAATGAAACAATGGCATTGGAGGTGTATTTTCTAAATAGTCACCAAGTTCCCCATCTGCAATTAGGAAGATTTTTATTATTTTATATACATATAATTTTCTAGAATTTGAAAAGCTAGTATTTTGAAAGCAGCCAAAAAACCTTCTCCTGAAATACACACATTGAAAGGCAGCCCTTCAACTGTGAGCTTCACCCAAGAGCCAAACTGCCTATTCTTGTACCAGCAATGAAAACAGGACAGACTAGTTTACTGTCAAAAAAAGAACTTAAGATATTAAATGCCGTAGAAATATTCATTTTTGTAACAAGCTAAGTATGTAAATTTTTACAATTACATATCACGTGTAATGTCACTGTTCCCTATTTCAATGCTTCAGAATTACCTTTTTTCTTAGCTTCCCTCGAATATGACATAACCTCTTCACACCATCAAAACATAATGCCTCCAGTCGTCCATTGCCTAACATCTTGATCACCTGGGCATATTCTGAAAGAGATGGTAACATACAGAAACACAGAATCATTTAGGCTGGGAAAGATCTTTAGGCTCAACAAGCCCAACCATTAACCCAGCATGGTTAAGTCCACCACTAAGCCATGTCCCAAAGGGCCACAGAGTGAAACTTTCAAACAAATCCAGCTTCAAGACACAACCAATTAACTTTTCCACTGTAACCCAAATTTGCTGTAACATTTTATTAAACGTGAACTGCTGAGAAGAGCTTCGAGCACCCACGCAGGCTGCTGAATGTATCACAGTTTTGTATCATTGTTGATGTTAACATTTTCAAACACTACTCCTCCTTGGTTGCATCCACCCTTTTGTTCCCTCTGAAATGCTTACTACAGGAAATCTCAGAGCTATTGAGTCACACTCAGTCTGAAAGTTTATGACAGCATCCCAGCACCTGTCCTAAAGGACAACATCTCATTGTCACTGAGGGAGGAGAAAGCTGCATGCTCTGTTTAACCACCCACCGAGACTCTGAATCCCTCCTGCAGAGGTGCTGTGAAAATCACCCCACTGTCCTTGAAAGGACATAACCTGGTGCTACCAGACACTGTCTGAAAGGCAACCAGCAGACTTCAGCTGAAGTCTATGAAGCACATCTCCAACACCTGCCCTCAATCTATTCACTCTTCATCTTCTCCCTCATCAAGCTGCAGAAATCACACACTGGAGAACTTCACATAAGTTAGATACTCTAATGAACCACGAGACTGTTCATAACCGAGAATAATGTTTCATTAAGTAGATTTTACTTGGGACATGTAAAGGATCTGAAGTTTTAGATGTACATAAAAATAAACTCCTTTTCTGCTTACAACCAACACAGAATACCAGAAATTAGTTCAGTGGCACATCTTCTACAGGGATTTAAATTAGTACCTTTCCCATATTTCTAACAAACCAACTGATTAATTGGTTACTAGGAAAGCATTCACATTATATGAGCAACCACCAGAGTGTGACACACAAGACAGGGTGAGCTGAAAGGGAGGTGAGCTCAGCATCACCAAGGGCAGGGCAGATGGGAATCCCCGTCATCATCCCCTGGCTGAACTCTCTTGTGCCTTACTTCACCTGACAACATCCCACCTACTGCTCCTGTTTTAGTAACTGTTAGACTTCCAGCCCAGGAACCAATTGAACCAAACCATCAGAGGACAGAACAGTGACATGAGCTGCTCTGCCATGTCAGTGACTTTGGAGACTTCAGCAAAGAATCCAAGGAAAGTTAGAGTCAGTATAAAACAGAAAGTGGGACTGTGCACCCCAGGGACAATTACTGGCAAGACTGAACCAGAGCCACTAAGCCAGCTGCTCGCAGACCCTTACACAAAGCTATCAAGGGGTTTCTAGCAAACATTTAAGTGTTGTTTTACACAGAACATTGCAGTAAGGTCAAGGAGAGGAAAACTTCCCTCTTAAGTGGTGAAGCTATTGAAAATTTCCCTTTTCCTACATTCTTTCTCTTACACTCAGTATGACATTTGGCATTCAAATATAACACCAATAAAAATACCTTTCTCTATTCTGTCACTTACAGTATGTGATTGAAAACAATGACACTGCCAGACTATAGTTAAAAACTCACCTTGCCCATCTTCTTTGAACACCAGTTCTCTTTTCTCTGATTCATTCTCATTCTTACCTCGTCGCCTGTTTTTACCTCCTTTACCTAAATTAAAAGTGGGAATAGTAAAAAGCACGTGTTACTGTCTCTAGACACAGTGAGTGAAAAAAATCAGACATGGATATTTTAATGCTTGTACTCTATACAGCTATTTTAAGTATCCAACCCAAACCTAAATTTTTTTTGCTTACTTTTAAGTCTAAATTTTTAGCCGAGTAGTATCAAAGTACTTAAATATTTGAGTCTCCACTGTTCAAGATGCCCTAGTTGTTTTGGAGTGACAGCAGCCTTCACAGGCTTTTCACAAGATGGCCATTTTCAGTTTCTATGATCCCTGCTACCCAATGCCTCATAAATAATGGTGGGATAGCCTGATGCACGTAATCATCAAGAGCAGATGAATCACTTCAGTTACTGGGGTGCTGATATCCCTGAAATACTCAAGGGGAAGCTTACGCTCCAAATGAAGCTGCCCTTTTTAAAATGCACACACGTGGCAACAAGATAAGATGCTCTTCACGAAGAGCACAAGAACAGCTCACACCTGCCCCGCTGTTAAACTCTGCTGCTCCCTTACCCTCACGGTTTTTGCGTTTCCTTTCCCGGGTAAGAAAGAAGGGAAGCAGCAGCAGCACTGCCCAGCGAGGGCACGAAGGGGCCCGGCCGCCTCCTCGGCAGGGCCGCTCCTGACAAGCGAGCCCCACGCAGGGCCTCCCATTGCCGGCCGGGCCCCAGCGGCCTCCGACCCGCGCCCGGCAGGGGGAACCGGCCCGGGGACCCGCCGGGGTGGCGGGAGGACCCGTCCGCCCGTGGGCTCCGGCGGCACCCACGTGAGGGGCCCCCGGGCCTGCCCTGCGCGACCGCGCCCGGGCCCGGCCTCACCGCCGCGGGCCCAGCGAAGGGAAGGGCAGCTCACCTTTATTCTTCGGCATGGCGCCGAGCGCTCCGCCGCGGAGAGGCTGCGGGGGGGCGGCGGGAGGGCCGAGAAAGAGGGAGGAAGCT
>JACBWW010000007.1:28435584-28571496 GCA_020086605.1 Lanius collurio
ACGGCGCGGAGCCCACGGCGCGGAGCCCACGGCGCGGAGCCCACGGCCTCAGGAACGGCCCCGCCTGGGCACTGCGAGGGGTTTGTGGTGGAGTTCAAGGAAAAGGAGGAGGAGGCCGAGCGGGCAGCGCGCACACAGCCAGCGCTGGGACACTGCAGAGCGCTCCGGGAAGCTGTGTTAGTGGTAACTCCTTCCAGTACCTGCAGGGAAGTTACAGGAAAGAAGGGGCAAGACTATTTACAGGAGCACGGAGTGACAGGACAAGGGGGAATAGGTTCAGATTGAAATTAGGTTTAAATAAGAGCTTACTAAGAAATTCTTTACTGCGAAGTGAGGCACTGGCGTAGGTTGCCCACAGAGGTTGTAGAAGCCCCAGAGATGTTCAAGGCAAGGCTGGATGAGGCTCCAAGCAAATCTGGTCGAGTGGGAAGTGTCCCTGCCCACGGCAGTGGGATTGGAACTAGATGATTTTCAAACTCAATTCCAACCCAAACTATTCTATGATTCTGTAAGTCAGAGGGTATGAAGGTGAGGAAAGCTGACAGCAGGAGCTGAGGTATATTGGTCCCCCTTTATGCCTTTGCAGAGTTTCTGGAGGCTTACAAATTCTCCAGTTTACTTGTAAATAAATTTAAAAATGTTTTTAGACAGGCAGGATAAAGTCTTGTGTGAGCAGAGGGCCACAGCAATGCACACCTCTGATCCCAGGTGAGAATTTCACTGAGGAAATCCCACTACCCTTGCCCCATGCCCATTACCAAACGTCTCCATGTCCTCTTATGCCTTTCTTTTAATACACTTAGCAAGATCTCTAGCTACATTCCTCACAAATCTTCTATCGCAATTACTGCAATTTCTTGTAGATTATGCAACCTTTGAAAATCTTCTATCTTTTCCAGGTTGCAAGGTTAAAAAGAATCACAGCTGTAAACTTCCAAGTTGTATGAGCTGCTAAAACATGGGCCTGTTGTTTATGGAGTGCTTCTGAATATAATCTTACGTTTCACATGTTTGCAAAGTGCATTAATTATCCAACATGCTCATATTTTCAGTGTCCAGAGCAATGCAGGCATTGCAAGTGTTATTTGGCAGCCTCCTGTTCAGTAGTAGAGTCGACTGGAATCCACATAGGGTATTAAAATACAATATCCTTGCACTGTGATTTTGTATCTTATATCAGCTCTATAAGCACTGGCTGAAGGTGTTTTTCCTTTGTCTTCATGTTTACCTTCCTCAACCTGCTGCAAGGTCGGGACACTGTAACTGACACTTGCTTTTTACAAACCCTTTTTGGCTGGCAAAGCAGTCAGTGTGCTGTGAAGGTAGTTCAGAGTTAGTGATGAACAAGTAATGACTTCTGTAACTGGTCAGAACAAATGATTACACAAAACAGCCCTTTAAGATGTTTGAAAGTTTATTCATAGTAGAAATTTCAATTTCTTTTGAAGACTACAAAACCTGCCATTAGACAGGAAAACAAGCAATGATAACTTTCCAAAACTGTTCATAGTTACATCTGGAACAGTTTTAATTACACATTAATAGCATGATTGGAACATCTCTTAGATCAGACTCTGAATAAAACAATCATTTAAAGTATTCGGTACAATTAATTATTTTTTTTAAACTAGCATTTCAGTTCTATGACAGCAGTGCCAAGCATCTAACAGATGCTATTGTAATGGTCTAGAACAAGGTACAATACCACTGATTTCCTGGAACAGTACCCTAGACTCACTTACATGCCATGCTGAGAAAACTAGTATAAAGTATGATTGTATAGAATCGTAGAAAAATATTTTATCTGTGATTTTGTAATTTTTTAAAAATTGTTTAAGTAGACTTCCCCCCCCCCAAGTAGGTTGCAAAATAATTACATCCCTCATAAGTACACCTTCCCTTCGATTAGGTCAAGAGTATCAAGATAAAGCTAATCATTTACATCATTTTCAAAAGTGAAAATTCACCTATTAACCATTGCTGCTTACTAAGGGCCAGCACACTTTGAATCCTTTCCTTCCAGTAATAGAAAAGCACAGCTTTAGTTGGTACACCACATTTACAAAAGCAAAACACACACACAAAAAAATCCCAGACACATAAATCTATTTTCTTATGGCCTTGTCTCTTTAGAAAAAAGTTTTAAATATTTTCTTGAAAAACTCCTTTTAAGTTTCATTCAATGTTATAGTGATTATGAACACAGAACTTTGCCCTTACTGGATACAGATGGCATTTGATGGGTATTGCAACTACACTCTTCCCTCTGTTCCCTCATGCTCTCAAGCACAGTAAATGGTAATTTCACACTAAAAATATTAAAAATAAACCATGGTCAACATATAGAAAATTCACCTGTATCTGCATTCTCCTTTTTTTATCCTCTGTGACTCTCTGAGTCACTTGCTATGCTTTGCAAAACAAGCAGCAGTCCAGCAATGAATGTACACAGTGTGTGATACACTCACATTCCAACAGAAGGGTGCTGAGACTCAAAGAAGAATTATGTGGATTTCTTTAAAGGTTAAAACAACTGCAGATATAAAACATTAAAAAAAAGTGAAACTGAACATGGCTCCAAACCAAGAAGGTACATAAATTGCACCCAGTCTGTAAAATACACCTCCCTGCATAGGAAGGCTCTTTACACCTTGGTTTAGAAGCTTTAAAATATAGTTGATCTAGACTTCAACATATTCAACTTCAGGTGTGCTAAACTGTCTTATTTTGCTACAATTTAAAATGTTCATCCTCTGCTGATATATATACATGACTATAGAAATATCTGTAATGTCTAGATTAAATTAACAGCTCACTTGAGAATGTAGATGTGTAAAATGTAGGAGTTAACTTTGCTTCACTATTTGGCTAATGATCAGTGAGCTTAAGGACCACAAAATATGGCTACAATAAAACTACTGAAAATACTTTTATATTATTTTAATGTGGATATTGCCAATAGTTTCCTCTTTTTGGTCTGTTCTTTGCCAGGTACCTATATAGACACACTGAACAGAGTAGGAACTCCTTCCTGAAGTGAAATGTAATTACTGATTCACTGGCAAGGACTGCCATCCTTTTATTTCAACAGTATTTAAATAATTTTGTTGACTAGATATGACAGTCTTCTAATTAACACCTTAAAATCTAGCAGAATGTACAGTTTCTAGATTTTGAGAAGCCTGACTTAAAATTGCTCACAGAGCTGAAAAGCACATCTTTTTGAGAGGTAAGGTTTTACTCAATTCCTTTGGAACTGCTGACACTGTCAAAAAAAAAAAAAAAAATACGATGGCCTTTTTCTGCCTCAGCTTAAAGACGTTTCTTGAAGGATGCACAGCTAAAGGGAACTTCAATGCTAGAGCACCAAGTAAGGAAAAAATACAAATTGCTTGGGAAGAGCTGTGTTTTCAAATTTCTGAGAGCTATGCTAATTTAAGAATCCTTGTTTATAAAACCAATTTCTTCACAATTATATAATGGATTAAATATTTAGCAGATTTTTAAGGGCAATAAAAGTGGGTTCCTTTGCAAGTCTAGTAAAGGAAGCTTTCCTTAGGAACTCAGAAATTCTGGAAGAAGAAACACTCCCATTCAGAGCAGATGTGTGGTGTCATAAAGATGATTCTTCCTTTCCACAAACTGCTGATTATTTCAGGGAAATAAGCCAATTAGCCACCATAAAAGAAATTTAATACCACTAAAACAAGAAAATACCTTCTTAGGCAAGACACAAAATTGCATCTTTTAGTTTTAAAATTGTATTGTTCACCAATAGCCATTCACCCAGATCCATATTTTATTGAAGCTGGAATTCCCACCAGTCATTTTCATATATGAAAGGAATATACATAGCCTGTAATTTTGGTGGAATGGAACACTCACTGCATTCAAACACATTCCAATGCCCCTTCTCATTTGAGCAATTTCATCTTTTCAAGACCAGCCATCAAGATGGGCCTTTAATTACTTTAGACACCGAGAGGCCAAGAGTATTAAAAGTTTATATCAGTATTTAAAGTGAGTCTTCCACCCTCATTATGAACTCGCTTCCATCTGCAGAAAAATTAGAATGTTCCCTCTGAATGGCTTCATCTTACCTGACTGGGACAACACTACTTTCATGGTAAATTAGAAAGACCCTTTTCTAACCCAACAGTTCTTTATGACTTGCCTCTCATTTTGCTTTTGAAGTCAATTAAAATTATCAAAAATAACTGACAGAACATTAGATCCATCAGTTGTGCAACTGCAATGAATGCAGTTAAAACCTACTTTTTGCAGGCTTCTGCTTATTAGAGCCCAATATGTTTTGCTTTATCTTCAAATGTTGCCTTTCTTCTATAATGCCAACATTCATTCACTGAACAAATCCTTTGCAGCTTAAACAAAAGTCATAGAATACAGATAAAATATTAACAATGGATTATAAGAATAAACCATATAGAAATGTCCTCTATCACAAAGTACTTAGCAATAATTCCTGAGTCCAGAGATTAGATGGAAGAGACTAAAAGGAAGGGGAGGGGTAACAAAGACAGTGAGATATGGAACAAGTTATCTTTTCTCTGGGTTATTATTACCTATAGTATATATAGTATGGTGAGAGATTCACTGTTTAAATTTGATAACATGACATGTGGCATCAAAAACACAGAAATGTAGAAAAGACATAGGCAAGGAAAACTACTTATCCATAGTATTACATTCAATAGCTGTTTAACAGTCAGGCTTCTTTTAGAGCTGTCCAACAATACTGATTAATCCAGGTGAACTGTTTAATCAGACTTAATTGTCATAATGATTAATAATATTTAAGTAAAACAAGGCATGTATACATTAAAGAAAACAGCACAGAAATGTACTGCTTGTGAACTGTTTACAAAAACATACAAAATGTTGGATGGCACAAAGTATATAGTGCTAATATAAACAGATTGTTTAAGCTAAGTGCTTAACATAAACTGTCCATCTCGACCTGTAACAAAGAATATTTTAGGGGACAAAAAAATATTCCTTATAAAAATAATGCTATGTGGTGCAGAGTGCTTCATTCAGTGTACTTTTGACAGAGGTGGCATTTGTAATTCTTCTGGTTTATTCAGTCGTGAAGATGATAATTTTCATTGTTTCCACTTGTCACTCCGTTTGCAGCTCCAGTAAGATCAGTAACTTGCCATCAACAGTTTAAAGCGAGAGTAGATGAAAGCAGCAGCAGCAGCAGCAGCATTATAGGTACCAGCTGGGACAGAGTGTGCTTGCAGGTATCTGTCAGATATGTGCTACCTGTCGCCATGATTTGTGCTATCATCTTATGCCATGGTACCAAGTGTCTGGTTGAGGTCATTTCACAGGGCTGTTGAGGTAATTTTTTTTATACCTCTCCTCTGAGCAAGAGTAGAACGGCCAACTGGCTCCAAAACTGGTGACTGATTACGATTCAAAGCAGAGTAAGTTGCTGCCATTGCACCCTGTGGGGCAGAGCAGAAAAGAACAGTAAGTATGTTGTGGCTGATGCACACACTACAGCAGTGCTAAATGCCAGAGACTCTGAACAAGTTTTAGCTTTCAGTCTATTTTCATCTACAGAACAGCAACATACTACTGCATTACTAAAGTCCTAGCAGCGTTAGGAACAAGTGTTTTTTAAGGTAATAGTTTTACATTGCTTAAAGAGTCAAACCCAGAAGGTTAAGCTAGGTTGCCAAATTAAGTTCTCTCACTATGTTGAGTGAGAGAGTTGGGAAATGAAATCCCATTGGTAGACTGTCTCTGCTTATCACTTATATAACCATTTCAGTTTCCAACAAAATATTTAAAAATCACCCACATTATTCAGCACATGAAATTTATTTTAAAAAGACTTAGAAAGTTGTGATCAGAACTCCCCCACTTTCCACTTGTGTTTCTGGATGCCAGAAATTTCTAATAGCTGACTCAAAGAGTGTTAATTATATTCTTCAGATCCCTTTTATGTTGCACAAGAGATTCTTGAAAGTAGGACTGAAAACAAGGTTGACTACAGAGAAGTAGAATTCAATTATTTTTGATTTTCCTTTGCTTGCTCAAAGTGAAAGAGTTTCAGGGTTAAAACCAGATCTTGTTTCAGACAGAGTACAGAAGTATGATACCCTAGTAATTAACACTGCCCTTTTGACTTCTCTTCAGCTTTTACTGTGATCACAAAGTATTGTTTTCCTTCAGTTACTGACAAGTACCCTCCTCTAAAACTAAAGTTAGCAAACAATTTTACAGCTCCCCTATAGTCACCTTACATTTTTCACTATGAGAAGAATGATTTATGTTGGTTTCTAAAAGCAGTTAAGCCTTCCAGTGTAAGTTAGTCCAATAGATTTCGCACACAAGAAAATGAAAGTATTTTTCAAATGTATTAGATTTATTCCCTGTAAGCGGTTTCTTATTAAATCCTATTACAAGTTCATTTTATGGCTTAGTGCAACATCCAGTCATAACTTTTACACATTATTTAGAGGATACACGTTACCCTCTAACTTTAAAAACAAACCCCCCTTTTGTTTACACTAATTTTGGCTAAACAGCAAGCTGAACAAATATTTACTTACCTTCACTAAATGGGGAGCATCCTGCCTGTTCAGCTGGTATTGAGGCAGCTGGTCACAGTGAACTATCCAGGGGTGACTGAGAACTTGGGCTGCAGTCAGTCTTTGATGAGGGTCAACATGAAGCATTTTTGAAACAAGGTCCTGTCAACAAAAGGTCAATGGAAATAACAGTAGAACTTCAACTTTAAAACAGATTAGTAATTCAAAACTATAAAAGAAAATTCTAGAGATTTAGAACAAATGAAAAACCACCCAGCAATGGTAACAGTGTATTTTTTAATTATGTGACTTAATAGACACTTGGTAACACAAAAGGAAGATATCCAATCAAGCAAGGAAAATTTTAGCATTTTAAGCATCCATATAGAAGGGGCATGAAGGATATTGCACAGTGAGGTTCAGAGACTAATTGCTGTCAAAAATAGGCTTCTCAAAAATGTTGTATAAAAGTTTTATTTTGTACAAATGCAGTAAAAAAAAAAAGTAATACATCATTGGTTTTCATTATCATGATTTAGACTATCTGTATGATTTTTGAATGTCATGTTACACATCAAGTTTTACCAAGCACTTCTCACCATGGATAACTGTGTGTGTGAATACTGATAAAACACTGTATTTCTAAGGACAGCTGTTAACTACTACAGTGTAAGGCACACCTGGTTTTTTTTCTCCTATGTGCCTGTTGAAACATGAAAGGATCAAAAACAGGAAACAAAATTCTAGGCACATAAGGGATTAGAGCAGTATTTTAATATAACAATGGGTGGAACTTACCAAATCATATATGATATAACATATACATTATAATCAACATGTTGCACTGCAATCCATTCCTGATCCCCCAAGGGACAAAGCAAATATACTTGCCTTAGCTGTGTCTGAAACACTGTTCCAATAACCACCGCTGAGAGAGAACTTTCCACTTCCTATTCGGGCCAAAATCTCCTCAGGGGTGTCATCAGGACCATTTGCAAAAGGAGTGTAGCTATTTAACAAAACAAATTCAATGTTAGTAACTTCCATAACTTGGGCCTCAGTAAGTACTATAAACCTGATTGTAAGATTCAACAAGTTCAACATGATTATAGGCAACAGTCAAACAGTTGTAAAAAGAATTTATTTTGAACATGTGAAAATACATGGCACTGACTACAGATCTGTTCTTACTGCATGTCTTACTTCTGTATCTGAAAAGCAGATTTTTTTCCTACAGCAGTTCAAATACTGGTGGCTCCTGAACTACAGAAAGTATTCCTTAATCTTTCATATTTTAGTGAAGAACTAAACCAATCTAATCTGTTGTACATCTGAATGTCTGAGAAAAAATAAATGTTGGTTTAACACCAGAGGAAGGAAGGTGCACCAGTTTTCCTTGCTTCACTACACATACTCTTGCTGCTGTCAGAATGTCCCCAATCAAAAAAGAGATATACTTAAAAACAAATATATTTGTCGCTTATTTATTTAAAATACAAATATCTCTTTGGTGATGTTAACTCTTAACCAAAGTGACAATCTGAATAACCCAGCATAAAAAGACAGTTGCTATTGCATCCGCTAAAGAGATTATCTTTTGAACTTTTGGTACTACAGCTGAATTTCTTATTCATTGTCTTTTATACAATTAATTTCTGCTGCATATACAAATGCTTTTCTACTGCCTTTATTATATTCTAACTGCATGACTTCAAACATTCAGTGGCTGAATTTTGCACACAAACATGCTCTAATGCATGCAAATGTATTTGTAACATTTTCTTCAACATGGCTTAATCTTTTAATTTTCATATGAAACAAATTCTTAGTGCAAAATCACCTTTAAGCAGAAATTAAGCACATAAAATAGCAGAGACATTAGAAGCAAAGAATTTTTCACATCAGTCCCTGCAAACTTGGATTCTACTAAAGGCAAAGCATATTCTCAATCCCAAAGTTAAGATTAATTACTGCTTTGATAGAAACATCTGCAACAGTGGGCCTACATTTATCACTGTTTTTGTTTGTATTGGTTTGCTATTCTACAGCGAAGCAATCTTACCCAGTGAGCATGGTATAAAGGAGAACACCAAGGCTCCATATGTCACATGCAGCATCATAACCTTGCCTCTTTAAAACCTGAGGGAGACAAATATTCTTTCTGGAAAAAATGCTTAGAAATGCATTCATTATGCTATGAAAATAGTAAAATTTCAGATTTTTAGTGTTTACAAAGTGATTCTACTTGTTACACAGGAATGAAAAAAAAAATTATCTATCTAGCAAAAAAAAATCCCAGTAAAATAAATGAAGGCATATAAACTATCCTGGGTTTTACCTCTGGTGCAACAAAATTTGCTGTGTAACATGGAGTCATCAGAAGACCATTTTCCGCTCGCAGTTGTTTTGCAAAGCCAAAGTCACAAATTCGAATTGATTCTGGATTACCAGATTCATCAACATAAAGAATATTGCTAGGCTTCAGGTCTCGGTGAACAACCTAAAAAAAATAAACCACTGAATACAATAAGCTAAACACATGAAAAGCTTTTCATTATAATTAGCAATTCTGCTACTTAATTTTAAGTCTCCCATCAGCATGCTCAGTTTCCAGAGTTCCAGCTTCTACCATTGGCTGCAGCGTTCTGGTGCTCAGTGGTGTCTGGAGCACTACAATTCTAACTTGGAAACTCTAACTATAAAACCCCTCCAAATATCCCATGCCACCCTAATTGATTGATGCCTTTTCTCATGGCTGAATTGTGTATTTCCTTTTTAACATGCATAACTACCAGGCTCTTTAAATCAGATCCTTTGGCTGCTAGTATCTTTTGGAGTCAGTGGCAGCTGTAGCTGCTGATGTAACACCTTGCTATGTAAACACAGACTAGTTACTGCTGGAGTAACTCTGTATTCCATTCTATTCTTTCAGTCTGAATTAATCTCAGAAAAACACTTAAAGCCTGATTAAGAAGGAATTTTAATAATAAATAACTCTCAACAAAGTATCAAAGAGGTATTCTCCAAATATCAAAGAAAGCCTGTACTGGTTCCCAAGTGGCTGCTTCTGCAGGGGCTTGAGATGTAAAATGCTTGAAAAAACTGGAGAAACTGCCCAAGTTCTGGCAGAATAAATCTGATCTTATTTGAAGCTATGTTATAACAAGCTTTAACAAAACCTTGAATGCACAAGGGCTGTCTCTAAAATCAGATGACCTGCTATATTTTCTTCACAAGAAAAGTTAGCCTACAGTCTCCAGAGACTTTACTCTCTGTAAAGGGGAGGGTCTATACGCCTGTAAGACAGCAGAGACATGAGAGCCTTTATCTTGTTGTCCTATGTGTTTTATTAATATTAAACACAGCTTTTCATGGTTAAATTTAAACAGAAGAGATTGTGAAATATTTCAAAAAAGCAATCACATTGGAACAAAAAGATACCCTCACACTTCTGCAAGTAAGTGATGTCCAGAAAGCAGAAGCTCAACACACTCATCCAAACCTAGCAGGGTTTCAGGAAAGCAATGAGACCAAGCAGTAAGAGTGCAGAGGGTGCACATTGCAAAGCCCTTTAACACATTAAGTCTGTTCAGGAGAGCCTTTTTCAGTATGCAAATCCTTTGCAATTCTCAGATTTAACAAACCAAGTACTTAAAATTATGAAAATAAGCACCACGTAAGCTGAAATATACAAATGATATTAAAGAATTTGACTTGGAACAGTTGGTGTTAAAGGGAACATCTTGGCTTTAGATGTCAACACATGAGAGAATCAGTTTCTGATTGCCGTTGTTTTTAACCTTTTCCCCTAGTAATGAGTGAAACAACCTTTACTGCTCCAAGATGCAAATAAAAAACCTCAGTTATTCTTACAAGTTTTGTGGTTTTTTTTTGAAAGATATTCTAAAAGGGGTAGAAAGGAAGAAGTGAGCAATGGAAGCAGCACAGAGCTGGGGATTTGGCAGTGTCTAGAACCAGTCTGCTTGAGTTGTATGCTTTTTTTTGGAAGGGGAAACAATTCTCAAGTAGGAGGAAGAGTAAGTCTAACAGTCTAGTTCACATTAAAACACTTCTTCCCAAGCAATCAAAATATTTATGTCAAAGAATAAATGAAACACCTTCCTATGTTAAGCTGTTTTTGCAAAGGTAAATTTTGAAAACATTTAAAAACAGTGTTTTAAAGAAATTGCCAGATTGTTTAGGTTATATTGGTGTTTGGTATAGAAATAACATTTTAATTTAGAGCAACAGAAGAGAGCAAAATAACATGCAGGAAATTTCAGTTCTTTATTTTTTAGCATTGTGCTTTTGACAGGCAGTCTCAATTATCTACCACAAGTCTGCTGCTCCAAGATGACGTGACACTTCTTGTTTATCTGTTTTATGATGTCTCTTGTGCCAATCCTTAATCACAGTATGTTGGCCCTAATACTTTTAGAATGTTTTGGGTGAGCATTGGAAGCACTGCTTACTCTGAAGAGGAGGATTTAATTCCTTGCTTAGCTAGTTTTTCAGTTCAAAAGTAGCCTATGAATGTCCACAAGGAAACTCTTCCTGGGAAGGGCTGTGGAGACTGCACACAGATTCAGAGACTGTCAAACCTGATACTACCTAATACCATATTCAAATGAGCTCCTCCAGTGTCCAAAGGAGTTACAACAGGAAAATCCACTGAAGACACAAGGGACTCTTCCAGAAAAGAATAAGACTACTTAAGTGCTCATTATTTACATCTATGGCCAGATTTCCTGCAGAGGTGTACATAATATAAGACTTGAATATTTCCAAAAGCAAACGTTCCAAAGTGCATGTGGTGTAACACAAGTTCAAATGCCAATACATACAGGTATCTACAGTAAAGAAACAAAAACCCCTAAAATCCCTTACTTGATGCAAGGAGACTGGGCCTCTTTTGGCCACATGTGGCAAGAAGGTACCAAGTTATGATTTGTTATTCTAGTATCTGTATTTCCATACAGCAGGTGTCAAGATTTGTTCATCATGCTGCTGGCCAAGGACTATAGTCTGTGCACACAGGCTCAAATAAAAATACACACATGAGCAAGTGACTGAAGTGATGAATCACAGAATGAGATTCCACATAACTTTTATCATAAGTTTCCTGAAATAACAGCTTCTAGACATGACAGTGTGTACTAAATTGCTATTTGTTACTTAAAATAATTTGAGTACTATATGTTCCAAAGCATCTTTGCTTGGGTAACAACGTAATATATTAGCAGCTTGACTTTTTCCTTGCACCCTTATTTTCTGCTTTTTTTCCCATCCCCTTTTTCTTGTTTACTTAAAGATGCAACACATCTTATCTTTCTTGCCATGTAATTACCACACTGCTCTTCTCTATATTTGAACTACTTCCTCTGCTTACAAATTAATTTCTCAAAGCATTAATTTTCTGTCTCCTACAAGTTCCTGCCCCTATGGCACAGGAGTTACAAGTCATAAACCATGTTCTTCAAAACCAAGTAGTCAAAGGAATTACAAGTATGACAAATGGAAAATAAATTTTCAGGGTTTATCACAGGCTGAGATTGGAATTACATAAGGCCCCATGGCTTTGCAATGACACTGGTCCTAGCACTTCTTCTGGACTTTCTTCCCCTCATATCCTCTTTGTTAGTAATTATCTGCATATTCCACAGAAATACTGACAGACTGCATGAAGAACAACAGAAACAGTTTCATCATCTCAGTTATCTGAATGCATATGGAGCTGATAAGGAAAGTTTTGATTTCAACACAAGTTCCTGCTGCAATATAATTGTTTACCAAAACCTACTTAATTACCACACAGAAGAATGTATCAAGATACAAGTTTATGCTTCTGAAAGAGAAGAATATCAATAGCTATAAACATTTTGTCTGAGATGAAAACTTACCCCTTGTGTGTGAAGATATTCAACCGTTTTTGTTATTGTGAACAGAACAGCACTGGCTTCTCGTTCTGAGAAAAATTTTTGCCTAAGAATTTTATCCAGCAGTTCTCCTCCTTTCATAAGCTCTGTTACAACATACACGTATTTTCCATCATCATACACCTGCAAAATGGAAATAAACATTTAAACTTCCAAATATTTATTCTCTGCTGTCTTCCTGTGAAATACACAGAGATAATGCAGGTATGTCCACAAGCTGTTTTCTTCAATTGTTTTCCCCATATTTCACAACCCATACACTATCCAAATATTGTTCATCTTCCAAAATGAACAAAAAACCTTTAAAAAAGACAGTACAGTACCAAAATAGCATTCAAATACTGGCATGTAAGTGTTTAAAGATAAAAAAGGATAACTAACAAGTAGTTTCCCCACATAGTTTCACTAAAACAAAGTAAACTAGACGTGAGAAATTTAGTAAAAAATGGAAGTGGGTCTAACAAAGGCAAAACGAGAGCTAATTCAAGCAGCAATTATTACACTTTTACAATTATGAACAGAGATCATTCCAACAGTCAAAGAAAAAGGAAAAAATTAAATGTAAGTTTACCTCAAATAGCCTCTGTGAACAGTGAAGTGAATGCATACAAAGTTGCTATGATAAAAACCTACAACTTATACATTACTCAGTACATAAAGCCTATACCAAAGTCTAAACATCTTAAAATATGTATATTTTATCCCTTACTTCTAGTTATGGAAAATGGCTTAATTTTTGCATGGCTTTTGTTGTCCAGGGAAGCATTTAAAAATTTTTTACATTCTCACCAGGGGGCACTACAGACCAAGTGATGCCAAACCATGTTTTAAGGCACATACACTTCAGCATTTCATTTCAGTTGCACTTTCACAGAATCATAGACTGGTTTGTGTTGGAAGAGCCCTTAAAGATCATCTCGTTCCAACTCCCCTCCATAGGCAGGGACATGTTTCACTAAACCAGGTTGCTCAAAGTCCTGTCCAACCTGGCCTGGGAATTCCAACTTAACCCAGAAACAATTCCAGCTTTAGTGAAACCTTTTACAGACTGTTCCCTTTTATTTACTTTTATGGTGATGTTGCAATTGTTTTTTTCAGTAAAATGTGTGAAATAAAAAATAACTTGTGTTTAAGTAGAAACAATTATCCAAGCTGTAGTAAAATAAATTTAGGAATATATATCAGCTAAGTAACAGAATATAATAAAAAAAAGATTTTCATCCTTATGCCCTTGTCTTAAGCTACCTGGGAAAAACATGCTAATAAAGTTCTAAGCATCAAAGTTTTTGTTCTTCTAAAGATATTAAAAGGATTTATTTTCTCACTAAATAAAAAAAAAAAGAATGTTAAATAATCCTGTGGGCTTTACAAACTTAGGATCTTAAGGACATGAAGACATGATGGGTTTCTGTGTTCTCATTTAACAGTAATTTTTCCCCCATGAATTATAAATGACTGATCATCTGAATGTGTTTGTATTAAGACTTTAAATATTACACAGTGTTCAAAAGCAGAATTATCTAATTCTAGATACTAAACTAGGTATTTCTTTTGATAGGCATGCTTCCTCTAATCCTGGTATAACATGAGGAAATCATCTTATTTTATTTGACATGACAGAGAAAACATGTCTCAGGAATGCAGAATTCAAGGGAAATTTGCATTTGGTTACTATTTTATCTGCTGGTCCTGTCTGCCTGCCAAAAAAACCCCACAGATAATTCACCCCAAACAAAACCATTCCCCTTGCACCAGTTTCTCTAATGGTATTATCAACTAAAGTTGTTTTTGAATAAATACTGATGACGTTTTCTTCACAGCTCGGTGCACAGTATCATCCTAAGATCACAAATGTGACACTACTTTTTAAAATTAACTCTGGGCACAAGCCACAGGTCAGTCAGTATGTCTTCTCTACCAGGTAAAGTGGAAGAAACTATAGTGAGAAACAGATGTAAGCACATGAACAAAATATAAAACAATGGAAAAAGAAATAAAGGTTTTTGCCAAAGGAAATAAGATTTTACAGACATATTATGAAGATTTTTGAAATCATAAATAAGCACTTGGACAGGGAGACTGGATATCTTGTATTCAGGTTTCTAAAATGTTTCTGAAAAGATTATTCAGGCAGTGCTTTAAATAACTCAAACCAGGACAAAAGTTCTGTTACAGAACAGTAACTATTACATAAAAAGGGTAAAATACTTATAATGGTCTGGCACAGGAAGTTTCTAGGTAATGTTTTGTTGGAAGCTGTGTGCTTCCTCCCTTCTTATACTGTTTCCTAGGCATCCAGTAAGGGCCTCTGACAGAGGCAGGATATTGGATAAGAAAGAACATCTGATTTAGCACAATATAGCTCCTTTTGTTTATATACTCTGTAACTGAAAAAGACCACCGATAACAATCAGAAAGTAAACCCCCAGAGGACTGTCCACTGCAGAAAGAATTTGGTCTCTCGAATATCCATTGTTTCAATCCAAACACCTTCAGAATTAAATTACAAAAAAAGGCTGAACAAGAATGAAAACTTCCATCTTAAGCAAAATTCAAATATTACTGCATTTCTTCTTGAAATAGAAGAAAAGAAATTATTTCTCACAGAATAATAATTTCCAAAGCAGGCACTTAAATGCTGAAATGTTTTATTTTGGCACTTCAGATCAGAAACATTTAAGTTTTGATGTGGAACTGAATGAAAAATTGAGCAAATCAAGGATGAGTTATTTTTATAATAGTACACAATGCTCTAGAGTTTGAGACCTGAAGGCAAAATACTCCTTATCTTCTCTGAAAGCTGTAATAGCACACCACTATAATGTGGGATATACAAGCAATCTGCCCCATGGGTCTGTATTAGGACAAGGAAAACTTAATGTTGAATTCTTACAGATTTATACAAGATTCTATTACATATGAAGTGTATATCTTTTTTCTTACACTGGACATGCTTTCTTAATTTCTGCTTGGGGAACTGATCTGAAGCAGAAGTGAGTGAAAATTACAGCCTTTCTTCCTCTGTGGGCTTTTTTGGTAGTCTCCTATTTGTGTATTGCTGTTGCTGTGCATGAAAGATGGTTCCTGCTGGAAGATGACTAATGATGATAAAAGATTAATTACAAAGTGAAATAATTCAGCATATACTGCAGCTGTTTAATGCTGCCTGGATTTCTGTTCTCAATGTAAAATATACATAATGCTCAAGTTCAGGTAAGTACTCACATTCTCATGTTTGTCTTCCCTCTTAAATAACATAAGTTCTGTTATGAATAAAGTAGCACATGAGCCCAGCATGCAGCACTAAAAGCACCATGAATGCTGACACAGGTTCTGTTCAGAACAGCTCCTTTCAAGTAGCTTTACTGTCCAACCACATGGAGCAGAACAGAAAGTGGGACTGTAATTCTGGTATCTTGCTTGCAATAAGATAAGCTCCCTGGTGGGCTCCCCTGAATATCTACCTTATTTTCTTTGTCCAAGAAAGGGCCAAACAATATGATAACAATAAAGTGAAGACAGATTATAGTAGATCAACTTCATGCAGAGTTCTTTAGTGCTCATCTCCACAGTATTTATGAGCTGTTGTTTTAATGACTTCAAAATGTCTGACAATCTCCTTTTAGCTGAGCTCAGCTTCCTGGAAATAGTTTTTGCCTGAGGTTGGGTTTGAGGGACCAGAATATTTCCCTGCAGTCTAAGAAAGTCATTAAGCATATGCCTTTTTAATTTTTAATCCTCTTTAATGAATAATCAAGGAGAGAAAGACAATTTTCTTTTTCAGTTGGATCAGAATATACTGTTCACTATGATATTCCTTGCTTTTCATGGACAAAGTGTTTCCATGGTCAGAACAAATAATACAAGAAAAAAAATACCTAGATAGTGTTCACACAGATAAAGATACTGGGTAAAAAAGAGTGGCAACCACGGACATGAAAAGATTTTGTCTACTACTGAGTAGTACTTGCTACTGTCCATGAAAATTACTTTGGGTACTGTGCCAAAACCAAGTCCTTTGTTATATAATAACATGCATTAAAAATGCTTTTGATTAATGTAGGCAAAAGCAGATTCAAAGTTAACTAAGCAATCAAAAACCTTCCTTGTTTCTTTAAAAATACAGCCAACGTTAAATAAATTATTCTTGTGCTAGGATTTATGAAGGATAAATTATCTGATTCCTTAGAATAACACTGTACCACAATATAAACATCTTTAAGAGAAATCACTGAGACATCTCAGTAAAAAAATTGGATACTACTGGATAAATTGCATTGGGACGTTGTTTTATTTTTAATACTGAAAAACATGAACACAAATCTAAAACATGCAGCTTGTCATCTCTCAAATTAGAAAGTGATTCACAATTACACAAATACACTAAAGGATGTCTTTAAAAAACTACTTACATCTTTTAGGGTAATAATATTTGGATGCTGTCCATAGCGCAGCAGGATTTCAATCTCTTCTGTTGGATCTCTTTTACTCTTGTCAATAATCTGTAAGAGCAAGTACAGACATAAACATTTACTTTTGTGAATATTATATAGAATAATGCTTTGGTAGGCTTATTAGCATCAGCAGTTAAGCAGTATTTATTGTTGCAAAAGACATGGATTATAACTAACCCCAAATTTGTTAAATTGGAAAAGCAAGGCAAAGCAAAAAATGTTGGGAAAAATGAAAAAATCTCTTTTGAAAACAGTTTTGAAAGATAAGTGATCTGATTTCTTTGGCTGTGATTAATAATGCAAATCTGTTTAGTAGATAAGACTTTAGTGATCCATTATTTAATAAAACAGGAGGTTCCCAATTTAACATGAGATACTGGCTGGATGGTGCTAATGAACTGATTTTCACAACTCTTATCTAAAACAAGTATTTGGTACAGCAAAAGATAAAGCAAGAGAGTAAGAAAATTAAAAAAATTTTCAGAGTTAATTCAAACACACTCATTATGAAAGTCCATTTGAATCTCTGGCTCTAGAGCTCTCCCTGTGCAAAGAAGTGAAATATTGATTTGCCCTACTTAAAAAGTATTCTTGTGATTCTCATATTTGTCCGTTCCTGGACTGCAGAATTTCCATTTATGTCTTTTCCATCATTGTGTTACCCCTTCACTGCTACTGGTCCCCTGCTAATACATCAGAAACTGATCATCATATTCTTTTTTTCAAGATTCCTTAAGGAAAAAAATGCCCTAACGGAGGCAATAGAAAAGTGAGTGAATCTTCACAATAAATGTTATAGCTGAGGGAGTTATCAGCTATGCAAGGAATTTCTTGCAGTTTCAAGAAATTACTTCAAATTGAAAGCACCAAAGTCAAATCTGTTCCTGGCCAGAACTAGAATAAAATTAAGTATTTAACTACCAAATTGAAACAGCAAGATTTCCAGGAAGCAATCTACATGCTTAATTCATCTTTGTATTTTACATAATTAAGTAGTAAGCAGTTCAACAATGCAAAAAGAGAACTACCTTATAGGGTAGGATTTAAAGACTACTTTTTTTTCCCCCCACTTATAAAGTCTGCTAATCCATACTCTTGCTTTCATAGCACCCATTTGGTCCCAGGTTATTACCAAGAAAGACAAAAAATTGTATCACTGCAGCTCTGGGAAATCTGCTGATTTCAACTGAGAATTTAATGCCATCAAAGAAGTGCTAGAAAGCCCTATAGAATAACATAAAAACAACTTTAAAAACCTTGCTGAAAACCAGGAAGCAAAGACAGAGTTGAAGATTATTCTGGAAGTTATACCAGACTGAAGACTGAAATGAACTCCTTACCCATCTGAGAATTTACAAATTTACTTTCACTGTTGCATATAAAATATTTTTATATTAAAAAAAATAATCTTAATATGTTGCTCTCTGGCAAATAAAAGATGCCCAATGCTAAAATCTGAAAAGTGTGGTTTATAACAAAGTAATTACCTTTACAGCATATTCCATGTTTGAAGCTTTATGAATACATCTCTTGCAGACAGAGTAAGAGCCAACTCCAATATCTTCCTTTACTTCATATCCATCAGTAAACTGAATGCTGTTCCTGTGCAACTGCTACCAAAATAACATTATCAATTGATGAATATTCTTAATATGTAACTGATCTTTTTATTAAAATAACTTTTTCAAAACTCCTACTGATTTGCTTAAAATTTTAAACTGATGACTCTACTAGGCCAAAGTGACCTAAATCCCCATTACCTTCTGTTCAAAATTAGTATAAGACAAATTATATATTAGACATATTGTAAATAATGCACACTGTATTTTAGAAACTGACATTTTTTTCTGACTACTGCTTTATTAATTTAAAGACAGAAATTTGAAACCAAAGAAAAACCAAAAACTTCAAGATAAAATAGTGATACAACAATGGTAAAGAAGTATCACTGTTTCTATTATCTGAATAGACAGATAAATGCCAGCTGGAAAATTTAGAGATACTGAATAGAATCAGATTGGCTGGAATTGCATAGAATGGCAGTCAAAAATCCTTTCACAGAAATAAAAAGCTGAAAGGAGGACAAGTGTTCACTCTTGCAAGGGAAGGAAATGGTGTTCTAGTGCATGGAGTTTGTGCAAAGGATGCAAAGCATTTGCAGGAAACCATCTGGGTATCCTGCAGCACAGAAAAGAGGAAATAGGAGTGAGGAAGTTGTTGAGGGGCACAGAGGAAAGGCAGCAGAGAAACAGACCTTTGAAAGAGAAGGAAACCATATACAAAGAGAAATAATGCCATCTACAAAACCGTGCAGGAAAAAAGCAGCACAGAGACGCTTGCAGAAACTTCTAGCAAGGTATCAGGATCAGAAATAATTCTGATGCACATATCAAACCAGAAAGCTTCTTGAGAATAAAAAAGGACCTAAAGTTATATTTTAAAATAATGTTATTACACATCAAACAGTAATGTGTAGAAAAGCATGTTGCGACAATTCTAGACATAAGAGTGTTAGAGAACTAGAAGGGCTATTCATGTTCTGTATAAATTGTGGGTTTTAAAAAATTTTCTCAGGCATTTGCAAAATTACCAGTGTGGAGAAAAATACAAATAAACCAAATCATAACATACCTTTTTATTCCTACCTATACATTAAGAAGCCTTCAACACATTTTAGATCATGAGCTGGTTTTCATGACTCAGTAAAAAGAATTATTAAAAGCAAAGAGGAGGTAGAAATACAATTTTTGCAGAGGTGTGATCTTCCAGCTGACAACCTCACAACTATTAATACAGGAGACTCTGCTGGAGTCATTCAAATACATCAAGGAAGCCAAAGCTAGAGCGTGCACTGTAACACTGACTTGGATGATAAACCGGAATAAGTCATAAAATAGCACAGATTAGCAAATTAACTTAAAGTGGCTTGGGAGGGACAGACTGTCCCGGGTCATGGATTCCAAGAAGCAGGCCAGAACATCCAGATACAACTCGCAGCTGTACTCCAGTGCCTCCTACTAGTGCATTGCAGGAATCAACTGACATTTTTGTGTATGGGGGTAAAAACCCAACAAATCAATATATCTCTTATTCCATTCCACCTTTTAGTCAGGGCTTGATATTAAAGAGTTAATACAGTACAGATGGTAAAATGTTTTCATTTAAGGCTGAAGCCTATTTGGACCTGCAGCTGCTCAGTAGTCAAACAAGTCCTGCACCTTCAGACATTTTGTTTGGATAAAAATAACCTGATCTTTACTTTTCTTGTATAAAAGATGACAATAACTTTGTCACAATACTTCATTCTGTCACAAGGAAACAATCCATCCACCAAGAGACAGCACTGATATTTTTTTGTAGATGTACCCACCTGGACAATTGAATGCACTCCAACCGTCTGCATTGCTTGACTTTCATCATCTGATGCAATGGCTACAAAACTAAATCCCCGAAAAAGTTGATGTGCATTAGCACTGGGTGGGATCCCAGGTGAATCTGAAAAACACATCATCTACTTACAAGCAGGGTCATTAACATGTAGATATGAGACTAAGTGCTGAAATTTTGGTAGCACCTTAAATTTGTAAGGACAACCATTTTTAACAAATTTTGAATGAAAAAATTTGAAATGCAAATTCTATTTTTTGAATATGTAAATTGTCTTATTAATCTCTCTTTACCTTTTGGAGTTTTTGCTGTAAACTCAGGGTCAAAATAAAATGTATCTTCAGGTCTGCCAGTTGCAGGTTTAAAAGGAGGATGAATTTCTCTCCGGTACAATTTCTGAAAAGAAGGAACACATTGTAAATGGAAAAGTTATATGATACCATAAAAGACTTAACCAAGAAATTTACTGGATTGATTTTTAATTAGATACTCACATTCCAATCTATTTTGGAAAAGAATGCATGCCTTTTAATTTCTTCTACTCCATCTGGACCTGCTCCTTTTATAAGGAAGAAAAATGTCTCTGAATTATTTTCCTCTTGGTCAAAGAAATGGGCTAGCAAAATTATATTTCTTATTTCTTCTGCATTAATTTTAGATGTATGACTAGCAGAAATGATAATACTTTGGTGATCATCTGAAGAGCAAACTACATTCTTACTTAAAAGCCTATTTTACACAAGAAACAACATTTTAGTCAGTTTCATGATCACTGATGTTACACATATTAGGATCAAATTTAAAATATTCTGCTAAAAACTTTACCTAATCTGTTTGCTGGGTTTCTTTTGAAGAGCATTCGCAGGAGACTCTGTGCTTCAAGACTCAAGAACTGGGGCATTCCAAGTTTGGCCCTATAGAATAAAAATAATTAATAGTATACAAACATATCTAGGTAAAAATTAACTCTGCATTCCCCCTGTCCTTTGTCATTCAACAAGTCCATAATAAATGAAGTAGCATCATAGAGAAATTGCCTTCAGACATCAGACACAGAGCAAAAGTGCTGTCAGTCATGTAAACATGTTTGATTTTAATTTTTTTTTTTTGAGTAGTATAGTATTTTCAGTAATGACTCAGGAACTTAAGGAAGAGGTGGAAAAATATGTAGAGAAAAATAGCTTTAGGATAGCAGTTTTTAAACTTGTAAATTTTCTTAATATGTTTTGATCCACTTATTGGTCCAGTTACTAGCACATGACATCAAACAAAGCATTCTGAGTTACATAAAAGACAGTTTACAAAGAGTTAAGAAAACTACCACACTATGACACACACCAAGAACACCCAGCAAATCTAAACTAGAATACAGAACTTGAATTAAGGTAGGACATACCTTGCAGTAAAAACTGGTAAAAAAACCAAGAAAACCCCCAAACCCACTCCTCTCTTCCTTTTTGCTTCTCTCCACAATCTATTTCAAATATTACTTTTACAATTTGCCAGACTAGAATTTTTAGATCTAAGTTTTTGTACTTCTTTAATTTCATTTTGTTTTGTGATCCTTGCCATATTTTCTTACTCTCCATTTAACGTTCAGCCTCCATTCTCTCACTGTTATTAGGGCTCACTTTTTCTTGTAACTATGATAATGGTAAGGAGGGATATAATTTCCTCCTTTCCATCACTAATTCAACCTCTACCTTGTGTTTTTCTGTAACAGTCCATGACACAAGCTCTCTGTGTTTGTCAGAAAACCTGATTTGTCTTGTATTCCAAGTATTTGTAGATATTCACCTCTGTGTCACTTCAGTAAGTGCATATGTGTTGCCACTGATTGACTATTCATTAATTTAAAACTGGAATTTACTAAATTTTCCATTCCTTTCAGCATTAGAAAAGCTAGGGGCAGGGAGGAGGAAAATCTGAAAAACTTTGGCTTCTTTGGGCTCTTCAATAACATGGTACAGACAGATCAAGGCCACCAAGGGAGAGGAGGAATGGGCAGTGGGCCATCCAGTGCTTCCTGACTGGCATGCACCACTAGCAGCTGAATCTTAGTCACGCACTTCATATTCTGTGAGTTCTGTGCATGCTCACTTGATGTCATTTCAGCTCGTAGTCAAGTATCACAGAGCTGCACTGAAAGCAGGAAGCAGGAAATACAGAGAGGAGAGGCCCTACAGTATCATTCACAACGTTACTGAAGGTCTGAGAACAGACAGCTACGAAAGGACTGTGTTGGAGTGAGTGGGATTGTTTGTCCTGTCATAATCCAAAACAGCTCCAAAACTAGGATGCAGCTCTGGAGGTTCAGCACAGTCAATTACCGAGAAGAATCTAAAACCAGGCCAAACACATAAGTACAATTAATCTAATGGAGAAGTGACACAGTAAACAGAAACAATATGCAGAAGAAATTCTAAAGAACTGGTATGTGCTGCAGTCCACAGTGGAGTGAATGAGAGGCCCTCATGCAAACCACTGTGTTTTAAGACTCATTGCTCCTTCTCAATCATGAAGCAGCACCTTTCACAAAGTCTTGTATCAGGCATGTGACATAGGAGAAGGAAAGGCAATTGCCAGGTCCTCAGAGTTCCTATATTATGCAACTACATGAGTGACAGCAATTTTTTTCTGACATTCCTGATGGACAATAACAAAGTTTTGTATGAAGGCACACCTCTTCAGTAAAGGAGAAAAGATATTTAAAAATTTAACTTCATTGCTGCAACCTATGATTTTTTCAAACTGCAGAGTTTCCCAGTTTTAGGTAAAACACATAAGAATAAACAAAAATTTTTCTTGATAACATTGTGAGAAATAAAAAATCCAAAAAAGCATTTGTTGTAAGAATGCATTTTTCTGTTGATTTTCAGGAACAGAAGGTAAGAAAAGCAATATATCATAAATATACACTATGAAAACAGGAATTCATATGCACATCTGTCCATTTTAAAGTTTTATGAAAAAGTTAAGGAAATATGTACTAGGTATGCAGAAAATAAAAAGAAAATATAGGCCAGGAAAAAGTTTGAACTTATCAGAAAACACTTTATTAAAATATCTTCTGGTTTTCAGCTGCTTATATTACCAAAAGCAAAACACTTCTATGCAAGATAATATTCATATGTGTACAAAATATTAAAAGAGGATAAAATGTCTTTACATCATAGCACACTTTCTGTGCAGCTATTTGAAACTAGCAACAATTGCAAAGACTAGAAGGTGAAAAATGAAAGAAGGTGGAAAGGGCATTAAGAGATACATTCTCAAATGAAATCTGAAAGTAATTACAGGCTCATAGAAACCTATAATTGCTTAGGTTGGAAAAGACCTTTAAGAGTATCAAGTCCAACCATTAAGCCAGCACTACTCAGTCTACCACTAAACCATATCCCTAAGTGCCACATCTTTTTAGAAAACCTCCAAGGATGATGACTCAGCCAGTTCCCTGGGCAGCCTGTTCCAATGTTTTGCAACCCTTTCAGTGATGAAATTTTCCCCAATATCCAATCTAAACCTCCCATAGTGCAACTTCCTCTCATCCTGTTGCTTCGTACTGAGGAGAAGAGACTGATCTCCACCTGGCTACAGCCTCCTTTCAGGGACTCGTAGAGAGTGACAAGGTCTCCCTTGAGCTTTCTCTAGGATAAACAAACCCAGATAGCTCTCTCAAACACTCCTCACAGGACCTACACTCCAGACCCTTCACTGGCTCCCTTGTTCTTTTCTGGACTTGCACCTCAATGTCCTCATGGTGAGAAGCCCAAAACTGGACACAGGATTTGAGGTGTGGCATCACCAGTGATGAGTAAAGAGAAACAATCACTGTCCTGGTCTTGCTGGCCACAGTATAGCTGATACAGGCCAGGATGCCATTGGCTTCTTGGCCACCTGGGCACATGCTGGCTCACGTTCAGCAGTTGTTGACCAACACTCCCTGGTGTTTTTCTGCCAGGCAGCTTTGCAGCTACTCTTCCCTAAACCTGGCGTGTTCCCTGAGGTTGTTGTGACCCAAGTGTGGGACCTGGCACTTGGCCTCACTGAACCTCATTTTTTAGCCTCATCCCATCAATTCAGTCTGTCCAGATCCCTCTGCAGAGCTTTCCTACCCTTCAGCAGATCCACTTTCCCTCTTATCCAGGTTGGGGGCATCTGCAAACTGAGGGTACACTCAATTCCCTTGTTGTTGATAAAGATGTTAAACAGAACTGGCCCCTGGGGAATACCACTTGTAACCAGCTACCAGCTGGATTTCATTCCATTCAGTGCCACTCTTTGGGCTATGAATGACTATGAACTTCAATTACCTGGAAAGATGCAAAGATATTCTAAATGGCAGCTGAATACAGAAGATATTTATAGCAACAGTGAAAAGACTGTTGAGGAACAGAGCGGAGTCACATGCAGGCAAAGAGAAGAAGAGAAAGATGTGACTCATGAGACACAGATAGAAAAAAATGCATGGCTCCTGAAACAAGTGAGAGTGCAGCAGAACTATCTCAGACTAGCTTCTTGTAAACAGGAGGTGGTCAGAAGGACTTTATGCTTGCTGTGAATAGATAGAACTTTTTAGTTAAAGACATTGAACAATCACAACATGAAGATTTGATCTGGCGTGGTGCTGAGGCAGCAGAAGAAACTAGCACCACTAAATATATTTGCAAATAAGATGAGGAAGAAAAACAAGGGCAAAGAGTAACATAATATATGCATTATGAAAGCAAAAGCAAGGAAAATAATGAGTGTGTTTTCTAGTGGTTTTCACGTTCTAATTACTCAGAGAAAAAAATGAAAGATTTCCATATATTTATTTTTCAAAACAGGTTGTTGGTGCAGAAGAAATTCCATCTTTGATATATGGGTACACAAGTGGTTAACAGTACTGAGAACGATAAACAATGAAGCAGGAAACAAATGAGAAAACTAAGATAGTCTTAGGAGCTTCCATGAAAAATAATGGTATTAGTTAAAAATAGATGGAAACAGAGAAGTGAACCTGTGATATGAGGAAACGGACTTGTTTGCACAGTGTTTGGCTACAGTCCCAAAAATGGGGCAGTTACACCATAGGTTGTATTATTTTAGAGAATACGTGGGGAATTGGCAAGGAAAAAAGCAGATCTTCATTAGCAAAAACAGGAACATCAACTGCATGAAGGGAAGCAATTCCCACAATAGAGCTAATGCAAAATCTATGCTGAAATTAGCAAAGGGGAAAATTGGAGCCTAGGCAAGTCATAGGAGAGTACAGAAGGGAGGAGCATTGGGGAGGCAAGTTGTTGGCAGCACCATTAATATAAAGAGGTAGGGTGAGGAGCTGGTAAGATAAAGAAGCATAAGGAGTGAAAATACTTTCTCAAAAAAACCCCAAAAGCCTAAAATAAAGGAAAAAAACCCAACAAGGAAAAAATGCACAGGTTATCAAAAAGGATAAGAAAGTTAAAAAATATTATGGAAATAAGATGGGCAAGATCATATGGCTGGAGAAGTTATTACAGATTAAAGAGCTGCTATGAAATTCTTTGTACCTGGTATGGTGGAGGAATAGTAAAGCAAATTAGATAGGCAGCAAAGGGAATTAATAATATGCAATAGGGAGTGAGGATTTACCAGTACCTTTGAAAATGAGGGAAGAGTAGAAATTAGATATTGCAGCCCGGAGGGCATCCCTGTAGAATACCTGATGAGATATATAAATAAGAGTGTACTCACTTGAGAATCATAGTCATGGTTTCTTTTCTGTCTTTCCCTTGGAAAGGTAGAGTACCAGTGAGCATTTCAAACTGTATAGAGTAAAACTTTCATCAATTACATTACCTGGACAAAAACTGATTTTTGACAAAACTACTTAGCATCTTAACCTTCCAAAATTCATGCATGTTAACAATCAAGTCTGCACAAAACAACTTCATTGTACAGTTTAAATTGCTAAGAATGTTGAGCAGCCTTTGCCATTCTTAAAGCTGCAAAATATTTTCCTATAATGATACCTTGCTTTACATGCTTTTATTGGAACAATTTAGACTATAATGTTCTGTATTTTATTTCTGCCTAAAAGTTTGTTCTAGGAAGACTTTATCTATACAACTGTATTTTTAGTTTTCAACAAAAGGGAGGGGGGATAGGGAAAAAGGTTTTCCTTTCAAAAGTTAGTGATGATTTCTCCTCATGCAGAAATTTTTAAAAAGATCAAAATTTTGAAAATTGGCATGTACATAGCCTTCAGTGGGAAGGGGAAAAGGTTAGCTGATTGACAAAGACATGCATGATGGAAAGTGGTTACTGTATGCATACAGTGGAAATAAAGCCTGAAGGAACATGGAAGAGTTACACAGTACGTGCATGCACATTCTACAGTGCCTGGCAGTAAGCAACAGACACTGCTAAAATACTGATTTGTTCTGAAAGTGACTGAGTAAAAATAGATAAATATAAAGGCACTCTTGTAGGACTGCAGTATACTGCAGGGGTATCACATATAAGTGAGGCAGTGAAAGCAATCTGGCAGCAGTCATGGTAGTCAGCACTTAGGCAGAAACCTGATTTTTTTGGTTTAAAAATTGCAAAATAATTTAGTTCAATGCAAGATCATGGCATACAGTTAACAACATCAAAATTAAAACAATTAAAAAGGAACCCTCTGAACAGCTTATGCAAACGTAAGTCATCCTGAACACAAGGTATCCTCCATCCCCTCTTTTCTGGTATGACCCAAACATTCAGCCTCCTAAACATAAAAAATGTATGTCGGTAACTTGAATAAATAATGTGTGACTGTAGTATTTCTAGATCTACAATAAGAGCATGAAGTTGCACTAATAGTATTCTTTAAAACATCATTTTATTGAAGTAAAATTTGGATTTCTTACTGCCATCTTTTCCCTACCACTAGATACTTTATACTCTAAATGATATTTTTTACAGATCTATTTTAAAAAATGAAATTTAATAATCATGCCAACATGAAAAATGCCTGCTTTTAACTTTAATGCTTAAGACAATTGTCAGGAAGATGTGAGAGGGATAAGCCAGAACTATAACAAGAAAAAAAAGTTTTGTTTGTTTTCGGTTTAGAAAGATCTTCACAAAGTGCACTTGTAGAAATAAAACCTTTTTAAAAAGGTAAATTTGGAGTGCTCCACTTACATTTGCTTGAAATGACATTTCTTTAGCAAGCTCCCAATTTGTCACAAGCAAACACATTTGTATTAACAGGTCAACACATGTATTCTTTGTCACCCCTCCCAAATACTATATTCCAACATTAACAGCCTAATAGTACTTAAAGAATAAGCCATCACTGGCCTCCCTACTTATGTTTTATTTCAGGAGGAGAGTACCTCAGTGCTTTTGAAAACTTGAAATGAATGTTTTTGCTTGTATGGCATCCCTTAAAGCTGTCATTGTTTTAAAGGACAAATCGGAATATATTTCTTAACAATGGCTTAAGCATATTTCATGTCTAGTAGCACAAGAAAAGAAGCCAAATGATTTGAAGAAATATCTTTAAAGTCTCCTTTGCTGTGCTGTAACTTCTGTTCACTCTATTTACTGTGTACTTAGACTACACAACCATCACTTGAATTTTTGACCAACTGAAGAATGAGCTAGAAGTGGATACTTACAGATTGTCTATGAAAGTTACAAACTATAAATGCAAGCAACAAAAATATGTCCCAGAGAAAACTGCACAATGTTTCATATACTAATTTACTGAATTTGGTTTTTAAGGCCATGCTTTTGTATTCAAAGTAGAAGCCAAAGTATTTAACATGCAATGCACTTAAGACTGTGAAAGCCGTCCCAGTCACAGCTAACATCTTTCAGCAATTTTCAATTATACCATATCCACTTGATGAACACCAAATTATGTTTTCCAGCTTTATAAATTAAAGCTGAAGTTTAATTATATTTGTGTTATCAACAACAAATATTCTGCAACTACATTGTAATTATCTTTTAATTGTTCTTAGTGATAAAAAACGTGGTTATGAGGAGTGTGTATGCGTGTCTAGGGAGAGTTACCAGGTGCTACTTTTACAAAGTCAGTTTTCAGATCACAACAGCATTCTAGTCATCATAAAGCAATAGGATGACCTATTTTCAGACCCAAAAGTCCTTCTTGTTCTATAAAGCACACATATTACTTGTACTGTTACAGGCATATGTAGCAGAAGCAGTAAGAAATGAACACATTGATAAAATTATTTAATCTCCATATCAAAAATGCATACAAATATTTTAAATATGTAGTCTTTCAGCATTCCTTAAATACCAAACATGATCTATTATTCTTTTCCAATTCATACTCCACATATATACTTGCCCTGACCCTGCAGCTTCTACCTTCACAGAAACACCATAAGCAACTGAGCAACTATATCCTGTATCAGCTCAGTACCATTCATATAATTTTTATATGTGAGAACAACAGTTGTCATTATTCCACTAACATGTAATTACACCGTAGACTCCAACTAGAAAGTTACTAATCATCTTTTTCCTCTTGAATGTAAATTCAAATTTAAATTTTGGATCTAAATTTCTTGCCCACTTTGGAATAGACAGTATTTTTCTGTATACTTTCATATTCCTCTTGGTCCCCAAAACATTCAAGCTATGACAGATGTAAAGTACTTGAATTAAATGATAACAAAAATATGGCATATTGTTGGTGTTGATATGATACCTAGTCCATGTTCTTGATCCAAACTAATTAATTTCATACAATTTAGTCTTCCTTTGTAGTTAAAATTTATGTAAAGCTCACCTTAGGGGTTCAGTGTTTGATTTGTTTCACCAGACCTTGCAAAGCACAGTTTTGCTATTATTTACATTTACCAGAAACCTACCATTAAAACACCAAAAGACCACCAGTCTGCACTCTGTGTATGGCCTCGTCTGTTAACAACTTCTGGTGCCATATATTCCACTGTTCCACAGAAAGAGTAGGCTTTTTTTTCATGATCAATTGACTCCTTACTTAAACCAAAATCTGAAAGAAAAAAAATAGTTCCAAATGTAATTTTTTTTTAAAAAAACATTCAAGGTTGATACTTTTACCATAATGTGAAATGTTATGCTTTTATCATTTGTATATACAACCAAATACCAATATGGGATTCTCCTTCCCTCCCCACATTATCATAGGTCCATAACACCAGATATACTTGTAAAGCAGGTATCTCATTGAAATATTTATGCATTTCATTTATTTTAAGCTAATTACACTACTTGCTTCCACAATTAAATTACTGATCAGTTAAAATTATTTATTTTATCATATTAGTTTACCAAAAGGAAAATACAGATTTTGCTGTGAACAGAAATGATCCTAGTATTGCAATTTTTTTATTCACCTGTCAATTTGATATGTCCTTCCTCATCAAGCAGGATGCTAAAAAACAATAAAAAGAATATAAAAAACTAATTAAAATACTTTTAAGTGTTGTTTCAGACAACATACTGACAACATTTAGGAATAAACAGAAGAGGATACACAAAGATAGGGAAAATTAAACATGCATGAAAATTAATTTTAGAAGACACTTTCAGACTACACATTTTCTTTTCCTTCCATTCTTTCTTTTTAAAGATTAAGAAACAGTCAGTTTATCATAGTTTTATTCGACCAATTGATTAAATTCAGTATGTAGAAACATTTATACTGAACTTTCAGTTTTGGACATCCTGCAGCACATGCAGCACTACCATAATTGTTAAAAACAGAGGCATAGTTCTGTTTCTCTTATACCAGGTATGTTCTAATACGTATACAAAACAAGTATTAATTTGTAATTACCACTTCAAAGGTTGTTGACCACTTCAAATAACATCAAGTAATAAGTATTCTCATGTTGTAGGAAAGGACAGGACCCACAGGTCCTATACCTGGAGCAGACCTTAAGCTTCCACCTTTTCACTTCAATCACAAGAAAGGCCATGCTCCTCCAAGATGCCAACTGTCCTTGGCCACCACTGAATATCATAGCATATAAAGTATCCAAGAACTGGATTTTTGTAACACGCCCTACACAGTGGATTTAGTTCCTCCAGCTGCATTTCACCCTGGGGGTAAGACATGAGCCAGGCCCCATCCCCTTCCTTTTTCACTTTGCACTTTCCATGGAGGGAAACCTTAAAGCATGTCCTCGAGTGCCATATGCAAATATTGCACTCCTGCCCTGCAGCAGATCAACACTTCCACCCAGCTTGGTGCTGTCTGTGGACTTGCTCAGGGTGTACTCTATCCCCTCATCCAGGTCTCCAATGAAGAAACAGGACTGGTCCCAACAGAGAGCCCTGGGGAGCACCACTGGTGACCAGCCCCTGGCTGGATGTAATTCCATTCACCACCACTCTCTGGGTCTGGTCATCCAGTTTTTACCCAGTGAAGAGTGCACCATGGGAAGCCAATTTCTCCAGGAGAATGCTACGGAAAACAGTGTCAAAGGCGTAGAATCACAGAAGATAAGGGGGCTAATGTGTATGTCTCAAACACTGAAAGTCATCCAGCTGTGCAGCCAACCACAGATTGTTGGTAACAACAGATAAGAGTTGTTAGTAATAAGCAAGGATTGCTGGTAATAACACGCTGTGAGAAAGAACAAGATGTGCCCAAAGAAGAGGCCATGCAGACATAGGGCACCACTTTTCTGGGACAAATATCCTTGTTCTAATTCCTGAAGATAAGCCCAACCCAGTACAGCACAAGTGCAGCAATGAGGTTGAGAAGTGGGCATGGACTGTAGGGGAAGAAAAGACCACCCAATATCCCCAAAGACCTCCAACTCATTTCCAGAAAGGTCTGAAAGAACAGACTGTACATAACACCTAATTTGTATAGAAAATGAGAAACTTACCTTCACAGCAGGGAAACCTATCTATAAAAACATACCCTCACTAAGCCCAGGTGGTGCCCCCTAACTCTGGATATCCCATCAGCTAGACCGACACTGGAGCCAAGACTGATCTTTTTCTCTCCTTCTCTCTCTCTCCCCCTCTTTAATTCACCTTTTCTCTCTTCCTTTTCATTTTACCCCTTTATCCAAACCCCACAACCATGTGCTTTTATAGCAGGTCAGGAACTAAAATACCAATTTCCATGCCAGGTACATAATTTACTAATAAAAGCTTGTGATTTTTTTCAGACCCTCTGACTTTTGTTATTTCTTTCCACCATGAGAATTTACAAATCTTGAGTGCTCCTTTCACCTTAAGGGTGGTCACAAAATGCTCTACTAAAGTCTAGGCAGACAACATCCAGACCCTTTCCCTCACCCACTAACAGGTCACCTCATCACAGAAGATGATCAGGTTGGTCAAGCAGGACCTGCCTTGCATAAAACAAGGCTGGCCTGGCCTGAACTCCTGGTTGTCCTGTACATGTTGCATGATGGCACTCAAGATGATGACTCCATGACCTTCCCTGACAATGAGGTCAGGCTGACATGCCTGTAGTTTCCTGCTTCTCCTTCCAGCCCTTCTCACAGATGGGTGTCAATCGCCAACTTCCAGTCACCTGAGACCTCCATCGTTGACCTGGACTGCTGGTAAATGATTGAAAGTGGCTTGGTGAGTTCTACCAGCTCCCTCAGTACTCTTGGGTGAGTTCCATCCAGACCCATGGACTTTTGAGGTTCTAAGCTGCATAGCAGTCTGCTGGCCATTCCATACTAGATTATTGGGACTTAATTCTGCTCCCATTCGATGTCTTTCAGTGAGCTGGGTACCTTGACAACAACTGGTCTTCTTATTAAAGGCTGAGGCAAGAATGGCATGAAGTACCTCAGCCTTTTCTTCATCCTTTGTCACTATGTTTCCCCACATATCCAACAAAAGATGGAGATTCTCCTTGGCCCTCCTTTTGCCACTGATTTTTACAAATATTTTTTGTTGTCTTCTGCTTCTGGGATTTCTAACACATCGATATTCCTTTTATCCTTGCTGCTGCAAGGACCTCCATCCCCTAACTCCACTGCTATGGCAGACCAAAGGACCTTGGTAGAACACTGTCCTTCAAAGACTGGTGTGCCACACACAGGCTTCTATCTGGTTTTGTCCCCATTCCCCTTCAAACAGAGTTTAAAGTTCTCGCAACAAGCCCCTCTAGCTCCTGAGCTAAGATCCTTCTTCCTCTTTGAGACAGGTGAAATACAACCTTCTAAATGAAAATAGCTCATAAACCTCCCCAACCTCCCTCTGTTCAATTTATTTAGTAAATTACTGAAGTTTAACAGTTGGGAAAAAGTGCATAAGTAGAAGTGCTATAGAAATGAAATTAATACAGTGCATTTCTCACAGAGGAGCCTTACTTTTCAGGTTTTAGGTCCCGGTATATTATTCCAAGACTATGTAGATGGTCTAAAGCAAGTGCTAATTCTGCCAGATAAAATTTAACATCATCTTCTGTGAACATCACCTGAAAAAGTAACACAATGTATTTCACATATGAAACCTGTAAAGGTTACACCAGCACCAACTAAACAATAGCAACAGTGTTTTTTCAGAAGGCTTTCTTATAATACTTGAATTCATTTCTATGCAAAACACTAGAAAATTCAAATTTCTTCGTTACACAAAAACTAGGATTTAATAATCCACACTATTTCATACTTGAAATACCTGGACATACTTGAAAAAGTACTTTTAAAGGCAAGATATTATTCTTTCTGCAAACCAGGAGATTATCTGTTTCTGATTGTTCAAGAGAACAGACACATTGTAGTGAAACTGAAATACTTTGGAAGCACTTAAAGAATGAGACTACGTCTTGTTTGGATGGGATTATTTCATTTCCAGACAACAAATGGACCAAAGAAGTCCAAATGCCTGAATTTCATCTACAGAGCTAGAGGGAAGAAAAGTATATGTAGCTTGGGTTTGGAAAGACTGTCTCTAGGTACTTTGAGAAAGAAGTTACAGCGATGGCGATGGTAAAAGGCACAGGGTACAGCCTGAGATGTAACTGCAGAAAAGGCAGATGGAAGAGTAAACAAAGTAAACGGCCTCTGTAAGAGCACAGGGAGAATCCCAGGTAGCAATCCCACCTTTTGGATTAGGAAGATAAACTAATCTCTGTTTATGTTCATTGAAATGAACATATTGTCCCAATATATCAGATGCTGTGACCCCTGACAAAATACATTACAATTTAACTCTTCTGAGATTGTAGAAAAAGATAAAAATAAAAAAAGATTCTGCATGATTTGATTCTATTTCAGTTACTACTCAGTAACTTAATTTGCTTTGTTTTTAGAACCCAAGACTAATACCTTAAGTTAAAGCATACAGACCTGGAAAAAAGAATGGCAATAGGGAACAAAGATGAACATGATTTTAAAGCAAGAGTTAAGAACAGAGGATATATTTTCCCCTTCGTAGTTTCAAGAGAGAAAGCGATACTAAAGCTTGTACAAAAGGTTGTTGCTGATCTTACTTCTACAAAAGAGTCAATATTTAGTGCAGGCATATTCAAGAAGGGAAATCTCTATAAGAAACATTTAAAAGCTCAAATAATAAAAGATCCCATGAGGAGGATAATACACCCACATGACATTCTTTAAAACCAATGCATGGGACTCATCTTTCCTAACCTTAAACATCTGCAGACATCTAGCTTTGAATTAATCCCTTTTCCATTTGTAGTCAACAGGAAAAAAGCAACAACTTTTAGTCCATCTGATCTCTTTCAAAATCACATGGATTGGTATGAGGATGACATCAATAGCATCCAGCATACCCATTTCACTCACCAGTTATGAACACTGCTTAGATTCAGCAGTGTTCATAATCACCTATAACGAATATTTCTCATGTAACCACATTAAATTTCATAAAATGTGAGTGGCTCAAGATGAAAAAGTCCTCAGCAGAAAGCTAATACACATTCTTTTCTGGGAATCAAAAATGAACTATGAATTTGAAGAGAAAAGTATCTCAGTTTTAGAGTGCTAATAACTTATTCGTTATCTGTGGCAAAACAAACGACATAAGGCAACTTGAAACAGATGGCATCATCAAAATAAATGCAATAATTTAAGTGGTTAGTACAGAAGTAAGGATACATCTATACACAAAGTAAATTCCATTCTACTCTCCTCTTAATAACAATAACAGCTTTGCAGTGGTGACCCAGCTGTCCCAGATACTGTCGTAGCAAAGGAAAATGGAACGCAGCTACGACTGCAAGTCCAGACTACCAGATACACCTTGGATAGAATCTCTATCCTAAAAGATGTTTTTTGCAAGTTTTTGAATGTGAGTAATGGAAAATAAAAACTTCAAAAAATATAGTGATATATTAGATGTTGACATTTATTTTAGGAATTATAATCAAATGAAATTGAGGTAATGAAACTCTTCAAAGCTGTTATTTCCTATATCTACACAGACATATTACCATCATGACCGAGGCAAAACATTCACTTTTTGAAAATTACTAAAAAAAGTGGAACACAATTCTCGCTTTTTAAATATTCATACATAATGCAATTTTGCATTCATGGGTAAAAAATACATATCTTATCTGCCCCTGAATTCTGGCTATTACAACCAGACATAAATTAGTTAATTTGAACACATTCACTTTGTATAAATCCAGGCCCTGAGTCTTATATTTAAATATGGTAGTAACAGGAGAAGAAAATTTTGCCAGGTATAAAAAGCAGTACAGAAACACTACTTGTTTATTTTTTTCAGAAATAACATAAATTGCCATCAGCTCTTCCATGAAGTGACTATTCTGTGCAAAAAAATCCAACCATACAAAAAACATACCTGGTTAAAAAATGGAAAAGGAATTTAAAATGTAAACTCTCCTAATACAGACAATTTATAGTCAAATTCTATCAACAGATGATTTTTCAAATTTAAAAAGTGTACCTCTTTGGATAAACGTGTAAACAAGTCTCCTCCCCTGAGAAAATCCAAAATAAGATACAGCTTCCCTTCTGTTTGAAAAGCTGAAAAGGTAAATTAAAAAAAAAATATTACCTAACTTTATCTATGATCAGGAGAACAACATACCAAATAATTCACCATTACTTTCATTATTAAAATTAATTTTACCTTCTCCTTTGTGGAAAAATGTATTGAAATAAATTAGGTAACTGATCCTCTACCATGGACGAAGTAATTCCCATGCAATGTGAAAGTAAAGCAAATCACCATTAAAATTTCTTAAAAAATAAACTTTACTTAGGATAGCCAGCATTTTATTCCAGATTTTAAGGTAAGAAGCCAGATTTAAAATGGCAAACTAGTAACTAATGCACCTTTTAAAATATCTAGAAACTCAGCTTAACAGGGACATTTAGTCTAGTTTCCAAAAGAATGGCACATAAAATAGTGAAAGGCCATAATTAAAGCCACATCAGAAAGTGAGACATGAGGTTTAACCATAGGAAAAAACAAACCATAAAAGAAAAATATGAACTGAAAAAACCCCAAACAAACCAGAAATTCCTTTTTTTTTTTTACATGTTAAGAGTACTGATATCCTCCCCCCTTACACATAAATATTCTATTACAGCTGCTCATACTATTAAAATTAAAAGTCTAATTTCCACCAATTTTGATGCAAGTGGAATTAATGCCATTGCATACGTTTTCTATAGAGTAAACAAACCAACTGTAGGAAATAACTTAAAAAGTGTACGTCATACAAAAGATTAGCAGAAAATAATGGCTAGTTATTAATAAGTAACTACTTTTTAATAGCACAAAGGGCTACAGACTTAGTCCTATGAAGATTTAACACTGCATGAAGTCAATCACGTGCTTATTTTGCATGAGAATTATTACAGAGAAAGTCTTTGCACAACTGGGACTTGACACACTGAAGTTCTATGATTTTCTGAACCACAAAGCAAGTATTAGGAACTACCTTGATAAACACACATTTTCACGTTGTAGAAGTGAATTTTTCTGCAACTCACCATAATGTAACTTGACAATAAAAGGATGGTTAACTTCTACTAGGATATCACGTTCCATTTTTGTCCGAACCCGATCTCGAACTACAAAAGAACAGGAGCAAGCAAGATTAAAAAAAACCCTAAAAACCTCCAAAAACCAAAGCAAAACACAGTTTTACATTATGACTCCTTATTTCTCATATGTTTCCTGATATACTTCCCATTGTGTCCTCTAATATTGTAATTGTCTGCAAGCCATTATACTGCACACAGCTGAGAACTGAGAGAATTTATTCCACATTTTTTTCTGGTAAATATCTTTAGGCATTTCAAATTGCTTCAGCTTTTCCTATTGACAATACCTAACACTAGGCAAATAAATTTAACATAACCATACTTCAGCCTGCTCTACACTTAGCTAACCTTTTAAACATTACAGCAAAACTGACACAGCTCTGTACAGAAAACATTCTACTACTGCAAAGCATAGAGAATTAAAGTCATAGCAAAACAAACAGCATAAATATAATCATACAATCATAAAGATGTTTATATTGGTTTAATTCATTTGATAACTCTATAACACTATTAAGTCCTATACAATTAAAAAGGGAATTTTTTTTCATTTCCCTTATTATTAACTTAAAATAAAAATGCTATTGATTCAATGTAGTGTATACTTCAGATTATCTTTTTGATTTTAACAACATTTACTGAGAGTAAATGTGCATGGAGAAATAGATCAGCCATTAGAAGCAGTTGTTGCTCAAGCTGCCTGTGCTGTCCCTCCATGGTGGCTCTGAAGGGGACACAGAAGTGCTCCTATGCCACGAGAGATTAAACCCAACCGAGCATCACATGCCAGCAATGCAGGAATAGAGGCAGGGAGGTCAGCTGAGCACAGCACCTGCTTCAGCTGTTCTCCACAACGCCCCTGCCAACTCCAGTCACTGCACAGTTCCCATCTGAAGCTCGGAATCAGCCAGGACACAGACAAGATTCAGAACTCTGCACAAAGGAGAGCTGTGAAAGTTTGCTTTCAGTGGTTTAGATGCTGCATTTTTCTCTTGCCCTCTATTCTACATTTTGTTACTGCTCCTTTCACGAATGTTTTATCTTCCTGAAGGCAGCACCCCAGAGCAACGAAGTCCCATCCAAACTTTAAGTTGACACCATTCCTTGTACAGTTAACAAGCCAGAGTTCTCAGATATTAAAACATAACAAGGCAGGGAAAAAAAAAGAAGACAAGAAGCAAAGCAATGTTTAAGCATTTATCTATCTTTTCCCAGAAACAGGCACTTACAACCATACAGGTACTTGTGAAAAAGTTATATAGATACATTTTTATGAATGAATACAACTATCAAGTTTCCATCTGCCTCAGAACACATCCCTAAAAATGGAAGCTCATTAAATAAGTGCTCAAACACAGAGCAAACATCACATTTGAATGTTAACCTTTGCGTCGAAAGCCATTAAAATGTCATGAGATAGTTGTGCAGTTTAACTGTTTCAGCAGTTCATCAGAATTACAAGATTGAAACTCAGAATATTCTTTTTTTTTAGGCAGGCTCAGTTGAGAAAAAAATCTGAAAGACCTTCACATGCCTGCAGCTATGCAACAGTAACATGGAAAGTACAGACTTATAAAACTCCAAAAAAAAGTGTGAAGAACGGAGCTAATTTCAGGCATTAGCATCAGCCATTATTTGACTTGACATCTGAGTTTGGTTTGACTGTAATTTCCGTATGCATTCTACAGGAAGCACCAATTTTTTTCTTAATACATTTGATGGCAGATGCTCTTGCAATGTTTTGGCTCTGTTTCTCTCTCCCCATCATAAAGGGGCACTGAAAGATAACACCTTCCATCAGAACGTATTAATAAACTAGTCTCTGCAGTAAACAAAATTATATGTCTACATTCTTAGATTTGCTCTAAACATTAAAAAGTTGGACTGTGTAGTTACATCAATGTGTTCTGGCTAATACAGCTGCATTCCTATGAAAATATCCTCTCTGATTTTGATTTGTGGATCAAGTACCCGTGTTTTCAAGTGTGGTCTTTTCAACTATAGAGCACAAAAATATCTTTATGAAATAGATTTGAAAGAGCTAAAGAAACACAGACGAACCAAGTAATACACTGTATTATTTAAAAGTATAGTATTATAGATATAAAAAAGCTGCAATTATGAAAAATAGAATTAATTCCAGTTAATTTCATATTAAAGTTTCAATAGTAACCTTAATTTGCTTGCAACTCTGTTCTTCCTAAAACATGAATCACAAGCAAGCAGGGCATGAAAAGCATCTGATAATCCAGATACAAAGTGCTGAGGACTGTGGCATCCTCCTGATGGTGTCACCTTTCTGCTTAAACCTTTTGCATCCTTGAATTCTTAGTGCCTCAAAGAATCTCCTTTCCCAATTAAAAGCCATGTTCCCAATTTCAGTATTTATCAGTCTCTGATACCTGTAGGCAAAACCAGAACCACAGCCTGGACTGTAATTTTTACACAAGGTTAAACTGCAATCAAAAGCTGATGAAGAGAAGCCCTCGAACATCTTAAAAAAGCAACTGCTGAGTGACCTTTGACCAGTCCTGAGCTATTAACAGGCCAGGGAATGAAAGGCTGTTGAGGATATTAACATACCTTAAATGAGTGGAAATCAATTTCAGAAAAATAGGAAGTAAATAATGAGAATGACATGTGCCACAAAACACAAAGGAATCAAAATATAGGAAATTGTTCAAATACACACCCTCTATAATAGTTTCAAGTGTAAAATCTTTGACATTCAGCACTAGATCTTAAGTGAAAAAATGTCAACATTTTAGCATAAGTTGATAATCCAATGTTTTTCTCCCTCCACCGTTCTGTAAGTATTTTGAGATGAAACTACATGTTAAAACTGAAATTCAATATAATAATCAATAACATAGGTAAAGCACTACAAGCTGTTGGAACCCTCCCAAAACTATAATTTCAATTTCAATACAGTCATGAATTGGAAGAACTTCACATAAACAATGGCATGAAAGAACAAGTATACATCCTAGTTAAGATATTAATATGAAAGATGACTTTCATTTTGATCTAAGGTAAAAAATAACTTATTTCTTTTTGTTGGGATACCTCACCCTGAGGTCCTGGGGGTGGGAGGGGGCTCTGGATGAACGTGTTTGCCCCTGTCCCCATGTCACATGTGCCCCATACCTGTTCCTGGTTGGTTGGGTTTGGGGCCTGGGCCAGGAAGAGAGCAGGGTCCCATGACTGGGGGCTGCCTGGGAACTCCAGCCATGGGGCTGGAGGAATAAATCATCTCTGAACATCTACAGAAATATCGCTTCATCTTTCCTTCCAAGTTCATCGCTGTCTTATACTTGTTGTAAGGATTCCCCATTACAACAAATGGTGGAGAATGCAGAAATTCAATCCCTAAAATGATTTCTAAAGGTCTGGGGTACACCAACATTAATTTGTGAGTAATTGAACTTTTCTTATTGTCTTAGTTTGGCTGTACTTTCTGACCAGATGGAGAAATCATGGGATGTCTGGCTGTCTGAGCCACAGAAAAAAATTTACTTGGACATGAAACAAATACTAGTGCAACAAAATGCAAAGCTTTTGGACATTTAGAACACTTCTTTGACTGGCTTTTCAAAAATTTCTTTTATGTCACTCAAGACTTAATTTCTTATGTTGGCTTTCCTGTAACTAGAGGGGACACTTTTTGGAAAGAAATCGATGAAGAGATAATGATTCAATCAAGATGTGGAATGGCAGTAGAATTGATCCTAGCATCTTAGGTCTGGCAGAACTCTCTGAACATCCATCAAATATCACTTCATATCTCCTTCCAACATTCATTGCTATCTTATGCATGTTGTAACTATTCCACATTACAACATCTTTTTTCTTACAGAATTCTCTGAGACAGAATTGGGATTGTGCAGGCTTAAACTTATTTTGCCACTGATACCATTCAAGATCAAAAGCATCCAACAAACAGATCAATTCACAATTCGTTTTTGCTCAAGTAACCTAGATGATTAACTTAAGATTTTATAAAATATATTTCACATCAAGAACATGTGCCAGAATGTACTGTATATGTCTGTTTTAAAAAAAAAGACTAAGTCATGTGCTTAGAACTTCTAGAATAAAATAGCCAACATAATGCCTTTTAAATATCATGACCTAATTATAAACTGAGCAAAAGGCATTAGCTGTATCCTTGGTGACACACAGCAAAGGAAAAACGGAAGGATATTAAGTTTCAAGTAACAGCTCAGGAGCAAGTCAGGTGGCAGATGTAACACAACCACTCTATTAACCCACCATCATGTAAGGAAAGTTGCATGGGAAGTAACCTGTTTTCCTCTCTAACTACCAATACGGTATTTTTAATCCTTAATCCTTCCAGGTTTACAACACAAAGCAGAGGATTCTGCTATTTCTGTTTCGGAGAAGAAAGCTGGAAGACATAATCTGTAGAGCAGCACCTGTGTAAAAAGTAGGTTTTGGTATAATGTCCCTGATTTATCTTTTTTATTTTTCTTCCCTTGTTCTAAACAACACTTACCTTTCAAGGTAGCCTTTTTCAATACCTTCATTGCATAAAGCTGTCTAGCATCTGATCCTGAGATTTTTTTGACAAGGAAGACCTGCATTAAAAATTTGAAAGAATTCTTAGAAGAAAATAAAAGCAAGTCAGATTAATGTATTTTGCTATGAAATTCAAGTAGCCAGTATGATTTCAATGAAACCCAATTTGGCAGTTTTAGATTCTGTAAAGCCAAACTTACTTTCATTTTTTCCTTCTATTCCTTCATTTCATAATCTAAAAGAATTATTCAAGATTTTCTGCCAAATTAATTCCAGTTTAACTTAAGTGCTTTCAGTGAGTTAAAAAAAATTTGGATTCTTTCAGAAGTTCATACAAATTTGAAACACAAAAATCAACTTTTAAAAATTAATCTCTAGTTTTATCTTACTGAAATTCATAGGATGGCACAGCAAATGTGCTAATAAAATAATTTTCAGATATGACAACAAATATGTCAACAAAATTTGATCCAGAAACCTATATGAATCAATGTATAACTAAATAACTTTCAAAAAGTAACCTAGTGTTGCATGTACCAATAAAGGACAACCAGCCTCAATTAAAGGGTGTTTCATTTCCTCCTTCATTGCCATGGGATTTCTTGACTGATACTGTTTTTAATACCCTTAACACAAAATTAATTCCAGTACAGACAAATTTTAAATTTAGAATTGAGAAAAAAACCCAATCAAAACTGTCACAGGTTTTCTGGCTATGTACATGTATAGGTACATACTGTGGTACATGAGAAAGTTAAACATTTTACACGATATCGGTTTGATGTCTGTTTCTGTGCCAAATTCTCACTTATGTTAACATCCCTTGCATTACCCAGAGATTACCAGAACATCATCAAGAGACCTTGAAAAACAAGCAGATTTACTTTTGTAAAATTAAATGGGAAATAGTGACATCTTCACAAATTATTAAAACAAAAGGATTTATAGATTTTTAAAATATTAATATTTTTTTTCAAAAAGGCTAAGACAACTGAGGACAAGACTGGCATTTCTGCAGAAATCTGAGTCAACTGGACAGTTTCTTATTTTTGCTTTTTTAAAACTCTCATTCCCCCCTTCTCTCTCCCTTTGTAGCGAATTTAGTATTATCAATAAAATAATAGTGATTGCTGAAATGATCATTTATTAGCTTACTTTTCCTTGCCTTTAAATGATCTACTTCTCATGATCTGAAGACTTCCAAATAAAAACTTGGTTATGATCCTGCAGTAAATCAAACCTTTGGAATCAGGTTTCTCAGAGAATTCTTACTAGTATGACTACAAAATTTCACAGTTTCTAAGCATCTAGATTTCCAAACTTAACTGGAACAATAATATGACTAACAGTAATTTACTACCAGCAAAAGAGAATTGGACCTATTTTTCTAACTTTCCCCCATATCTAAGGTGGATTTTTTAAGTGCTAGAGCTTAACATCACATTCAGAACTGCAATTGTGGCTGAAAACAGATGTAAAGGCTCCATTGTCTTGCCATACATATTCCATTCAGTCCTGATGAACTGTTTTGCCATGTGAACTTAATATTTTACTTTCAAGTAGTATTTGGACAACTAGAAATATAAAAAATGTATGCCTAGTGAGATCTCAGTACTCATGAAATGCTAGAAATATTGAGTCTTTAATAGATGTTCAGATAAATATCAAGGTACATTGCACCTTAAGCAAATTATGACAGATAATGAGCATGACTGGGGTGTAAAACATTTACTTAAGCAGCCATTATTGCCTAAAATTTGTTCATTACAATTGCAACATGCTTCAAAAACCAGCTTCTCTACTGGTGATGTCCTGCCATTAGCAAGCAACAAGGAATACTTATCAAAAAAACCTTTCAACCCTCACCCTCTCAAATAGATAGAAGAGTAGTTAGAGAAGAATAACATTCCATTTTAACAGTGAATACCCAATTATTTCATACGGAACCATTTTTTCTATTGAACTTTGAAATCCACATATCATGCAAACATGAAAAAAAAGATACTGCTTTAAAAAGATCTGCCACAATTACAGTTCCTAGTTAGCACTAATTTAGAAAGCAGTTTCCACTTGCAACATCGCCTTAATGCAAAACCATGGCTGTTCTAAATATTTCACTGCCAATATTCAATGCCATATTCCTAATAATTGTCTCCACAAGAGTTCAGTTACCAACCTTTCCAAATGATCCTTGTCCTAGTACTTTCAAAAGTTCAAACTGTGAAGGGTCTGCTTTCTCATGTCCTTCCTTTACATGGTGAGTTATTGCAATTTCTTTGATACTTCCTTCTTCCTGGCAGAGGAAAGCAGAGGAACAAATTTAGATTAATGGTTTACAAATGTTTACAAATTCACAATATGTTGAAAAATACCAGTGCCATTGAACTTAGATGATCACAAATACAGGCAAAAACCACTTAGCAATGCTATTTGCATAATTAAGACAGACATAACTAGTTCAATAAAAATGTAGCTTAAACTTTTAGAGATGCACCAGGATCCAGACAATAGCAGAGTTGATGAAAGTCAGCAATTCTCAAGCTTTTTCTCTTAGGACTACATTACTGGGTTCATATTTCTGTTCCAGGTTCACAACCCATTAATGGAAACCAATCTTCTGAAGAATTTAGTCCTCTTAAAGCACACCTAGAATGCACCCAATAGACCAAATGTCTTTGGAAAGCCCTCTTTTTAACATTTGAATGAGGACCACTATGCTGCAGCAATGCTAATGCTCACCTTTATAAGGTGACAGTGGAAGACTCAAGACATTTCCACACAAAGAGACACTCATAGCCCCCACTTCAGCAGCAGCATACCTGCCACTGAGGAAATTCTGTTGAAGAAATACTCTGCCTTTCTTATCAAGGAGAGTCTATCTTATAAAAGCTGCCCAGTATTCATCATTTCCCCTTGTGTGAGAAACTGGTCACTTGAAAGTTCTAAGCAGCAGTGAATCTTATCTTTGTGCTCTGCACTAAATTCAGAGTTTTCTGCACTGAATTTGAAAATCCCCTGAAAACTGACACTCCTTGCCACACAAGGAAAGAATTTCAGAGCTTATCAGCATCAAGTAAAAAACCTGCATTCTTGTTAATGTCATCTGTAGATCTATCTAGGCATTACATACAATCCAATCTACTCTAAGTTAACACAAAACTGACTGTTAATTAACATACAGAAAACAATACAGTATCTACAATTTTAGCTTCTTGTTCATTCTCTATTTCTTCTACGGATTATAGTGAATAAAATAAATCTGAGTATACTTTTCATCTATTTAATGAGGAGCTCCTAGCCTTGTTTCACATAATTGCAGACTGGTTGACATTGAAAGGGACCTCTGGAGATCATCTTGTCTAACCCTAAACCCCCTGCTCAAGCAGGGCCATCCAGAGACAGTTGTCCAGGACCTGAATATCTCCACAGGTGGTGACAACCTCCCTGTGCAGCCTGTGCCAGGGCTTAGTTAACCTGATAGTGATAAAGTGTTTCTGGATGTTCAGACAGAAACTCCAGTATTCCCCTTTTTGCCCATTGTCTCTGGTCCTGTCACTGAGCAGAACTGAAAAAAGCTCTTTGCATCCTCCCTTCAGGCTGGTCAAACATCAATTCACCATTGTGAATCCATGTTGAATAACCCAAGCTACCTTTCTGTCCTTCATGTATACAGAAATGCTTACTTTTTCCATTATTTTCCTGGGGGGCCTGGCTGACAAACCTGTAGTTACCTCCTTTTTGCCCTTTTTGAAGATAGGAGTTGACATTTGCTTTCCTTCAGTCCTCAGTCATCTCTTCTGGTCATCATGATAATTAGAAAATAATCAAGAGTGGCCTCACAGTGACTGCTGCCAGGTCCCTCAGCACTCATGTGCATCCAGTCAGGGCCCACATATTTAGGTATATGCTGTTTACTTAAGTATTCTCTAACCTATCCAGTGGCAGGACCCAAGGGAATGGCCTGAATTTGTGTCAGAGAAAGTTTAGGTTGGATATCAGGAAAAGGTTCTGCACCAAGAGGGTGGCTGGGCACTGGAACAGGCTCCCCAGGGAAGTGGTAACAGCACCAAGCCTGACAGAATTCAAGAAGCAATGCTCTTGGGCACATGCTGTGACTCTTGGTGATGGTGGTGTGCAAGACCAGGAGATGGATCTCAATGATCTTGGTAAGTCCCTTTCACCTCAGAATATGCTATGATTTTCCTCCAAGAGTATGTCTTCCTTGCTCCAGTCTTTCCCTTTATCTATAAGCACCAAAATGTGTACTAATTAGTTACAGTGATAGGTTAGTAGAGGCAGAATTCTAAAGCTGTGTTTCTGAAGCACTCATTTGTAAGTTTTACAAGCATTCTGCAAAATTTATGTGTGTGAATTAGTGCTGGAAGTATACTTTTGCATGTGATCATTTCAGTACTGTATATAAATGCATAGGAACTGTCCACCCAGGTCAGCATGTTCCAAGATTGATGATTCTTTTTCAAAAGATTCTTTTTTTCAAAAGATTACAGACAAAGTTGGAAACAAGATGCACATAAGAAATCCTGAGCATGTATGTGTCAAAGTCAGTATATATTAAAAAACTCCAGCACATGATTTGGAATAATGCACAGAACATGCTGGCAACTTTTAAAATCAGGGATTGAAAGAAGATACTTTAATAGTTTTAAGAATAGTTTTAGAACACCCAAGATGAATCCAAGATGACCAATAAGTTTAGGGTCCTGTTACTGTTTTAAGACAGCAAAATTCTGCATGTGTGTGCACACAGGCATGCCGAGTACTCCACTTAGTAACCTAAACTTCTTTGTCTTTTTAGGAGAAAATGTTACCATCATTGACTCCAGACTGAATCTTTACAGAGTCTGAAATAAATATTGTTTCCTTTTACTTGTCAAAAGAATAAATTGCTGGTGGATATTTTCAGTTTTATCTTTTAAATTAGTATGTGATCAGTTGGATTACATACTACATAAACCACCCACTGAATCTCAGAGAATCCCAAGGGAAGAAGAGAATAGCTCAGCAAAACAGACTGCCAAGTACAGATTACTTCAGATACTTTGATCCATTTCTGCTTAATTGTTTTATCTATTTGCTTCCTGGCAATCTTGTGAAAGTCAAAAACATATGAAACAGAACTTTCTCAAATTGTTTTTATCTACTGCCGCCAGGGCAGACAAAGCAGTCAGGTGGACATAAGAAGGACATGGAACTGCTGGAGGAAGTCCAGAGGATGACCATGAAGTTGGTAAGAGGACTGGAGCACCTCCCCTATGAAGACAGGCTGAGAAAACTGGGGCTGTTCTGCCTGGAGAAGTTTGCATGGAGACCCCATAGCAACCTTCCAGTATCCGAAGGGGGCCTACAGGGAAGCTGGAGGGGGACTCTTCATCAAGAACTGTAGTGATAGGACAGGGAGTAATGGGTACAAACTGAAAGAGGGGAAATTTAGGTTAGGTATATGAAAGGAATTCTTCACTGTGAAGGTGGTGAGATACTGGAACAGGTAGCCCAAGGAGGTTGTGGATGTTGGCAGTGTTCACAGCCAGGCTGGATAAGGCCTTGAGCAACCTGATCTAGTGGGAGATGTCCCTGCCCAGGGAGTTAGAACCAGCTGACCTCTAAGGTCCCTTCTAACCCAAACTATTCTATGATTCTGTATTGCTTTAAAAGCATTACAAAACTCAACAAGAACAAGAAAAGAAGAAAATATATTAACTTGCTCTCTATACACAAACAAAAATTATTATTTTTGAATGCAATGCAATTATTATGCAACCAACTTTCCAGTGGTTATTTTGAGCACCCTCTGAAAAACAAAACAAACTCCAAACCACCACTTCACATTCCTGATACCAAGAGAATATTCCCAGACTTTGCATTTTCTCAGGGCTCAGATACTCTTTAGTCCATAAAAGGCAGACCTAATAGAACTCTGTTCTAAATGAAAAGGAACTCAAACAATACCAAACTTCAATTTGTCCGTAACACTCTTTTGGGAGCAAGACTTATGATGAGTGGTTGCCCACAAATTTGCAGTTTCTTTTTCTGACATAACTGCTGAATGTTTATTATTTTAACCTGAACAGTGTTCTGCAAATGCAGTTAAAAATACAAAAGCTAAGTCTTTTATAGAAACACAAATTATATGCAGAGGTAATCAACCCTCACTACCTACCGGAATTAAAATACAAGTCTTACACCTAGTAGAAAGAGATCTCTATTCTCAACCAACTGCACTAATTACATCAGATGATAGATGTCATCTTGCAGTAAACTGGAAGAGAAGCCAGCTGTTCCTGCTGGTAGTGAATTTTCTGATCATTCCCTGATACTTAGTAAAAACATCTGTCCCATGCAATGAATTCAAAATAAATGAGATGCTGGAATACTTGGGTCCTCCTCTCTCCTTTCTTCCATTCCCTGACAATTTTCACGCCTACATTTTATTTCTGTTGTTTATAACCTTGGAAAGCTCCCTTTTCTCAAGTGTCATACTGCAGCAAGGTCTAAATAAAAGTCTCAAGACATGATTTCCTCTTCTAGGCACACAGATCTCTCAAGGCCTTCTTCACACTACAAAGCTACATTGTCTCAGAAAGCCATTCAAAAAATCCCCCAAACAATCACATTAGTCAACTTTAAGTGGTTGCTACTGGCTTCCACTACAGTGAAACTAAATACAGAATACAAGGAACAAGGAAACAAACAGAAGGTAACATTACTCTGAGTTTCCTTAACAATGTAATAGTGTTAAATCAACACTGGCCTAGAAGGAAAATGAGTGACAAACAAGTTTAGGTATGAATTTAAAACGCCACTATTCCAGAATAATTTCCTGTACTGATATAGACTGCAAGTCAGAATTATTCTATCTCAGAATAAGTAAGCTCACAATATATGTCTATGCACAATAATGCATACATATACACAGGAAAGAACACCAAATGGACCATATTGCACAGACAAAATCTGAAAGAAAAGCTTTAAAAAAAAAAGGGGGGATTCTGCAACACCAAGGGCAACTCATTTTTCTCTTAAGGAATTGACAAATTAGAATATGAAACATGCTTGCCAGTATAAAAAAAAAAGGACAAACACCTTCTAGGGAAGCAGTGAAAATTTAATCAGTATTAGGCTATAAAAATAAATAGCCTAATCATGTTTCTGGAAAAAAAAATTAGCTACTTAATGAACATTAAATACTGATTTTGCTTCTAGTAATTGAATTTTTGTGAATTTCTTTTACCTTCACTTTTTAATTCAAGTAAATGAACTATGCCGCAACAAAAAATACTTATATCTGTTTCTGGGATCTTATTACAGGAACAACTATTATGGTTTGAAGTCTGGTTAAAAGGAAACCAGACTTCAAACCCTAAAGGAAGTAGAAGCAGAGCCTTACTAGCTACATATTTCTCAGTAGTAATGAAAAAGCCCAGAAAAGCAAGAGAAAACCATGAATGTATCTACACATAGACTATTCTGCACTTTACCCTGCAGAATTCTGAATTTTCAGTAGGAGACCTGAAATCTGCTCTGTTTAAAGAAGTGTCCCATGCAGAGCTGGATGGCATAAACTCATCAGTGCAGAACATAATGTGTGTTATCTGCAGACGTTTTTCTGAGCAGTATGTTCCAGGCACAGCTGAAAAGCTGCTGTAGGACTGCTAAGCCGGGCTAGTATCTAGGAGAACTACCAATAAAATCCAGAATACCATTGCAACACTCGTTAGTATTTAAATAGCACCTCAAAAAATGGAAGCATTCTCAGTCTACAAATTTTATATTAAAAGGACAGAGAAACAGTCAACTAAAGATCAAAATAATTGAAAAAAAAAAATATACGCTCCAATAACAGCAAAATAATTCAAAGGGAAACAGCTCCAAATCATCTAAATAGACAGCACAGGATCAGATCTGTGCTCTTACTCGTAGCAGGAAGAGCAAAGCCATTCAGAATAAGGAATATTAGCATATCCAAACACCATAGGAGTCTCACTGCACCTAAAATTCTCAGTCTCAGCTTCCTGAATAAATGCATAAGCAAAGTGTGAATGTGCACGATGACAACTGCTTGGCAAAGAAATTCCAAAATACTGGGGCAGAAATAGGAAACTCAGCAAGAATTTACTCTTGAAGAGGTGTAAGAATTAGATGTGAATTAACTTAAACAGACCATCAAAGAACAAACTGCTACGTCACGTATGGAATGCTTACTTAGGAAAGGTACTCTTGGAAGACAGATGCCTCCTTTTCTAGATACTCAAAATTATGGGAGTATGAGTAGAAATATTTTAAATACTTAAATCTTAATGACAGTTATTAAAAGAATAATTAGTTCATCAGTTTCACAACGAGTGACAACAATTTGACTATATATTTTTCAATATACTGAAAGTAAAAGTGAAAATTATGATAGGCACAAATTACTCCAAAGGGAAAAAGCAGCAGCTATCTAAAAAATGTAAAGTTTTAGTGCAATAATAATAATGGAACGGTGTATTTAAATTGTTCCTACACACAGGTGACATCTAAGGGGTGAAAATTCATGAAGTGACATAGAATTGGAAAGGCAAGAAAAAAAAAAACTACAGGGAAACATTTACAGCTTAAGACATCCAAAAACTAGGGTCAAATAGAATGTGACTCTAAAAGTAAACTGGACCCATCCTGAACAGAAAGACTGCACAGTCTCTGCTGTCAGCATCAGTGAAATGAAACAAAACAAAGTTAACCAAAAGTAAGATACCCTAAACTAAGATCCCTAACAAAGATGTACACGCACTACAAGATTGGGGGTTGGAAGGGTCTAGGGAAATTTTATTTGATTATGATAGTGTGGAGTTTAAAAAAAAATTTAAAAACTTTCTGGTTAACTATGCAGAGAATAACAAAACACCTGGCAGGTTTAATTTATCACACCAAGAGCAAAGATAGGTATGTGCAGTACATGCTACAAATACTTATAGATTAAGGCTTTTTAAAAGAAGATTCTATTTATGTTTAACATGATGAAACATTTCAAAACTATTAGGCATTATTTTTTTATTACTTTGAGGCCCATTATTTTGGAAAATGGATGTTCTTATTTGATGACAATAAAGAAATAACAGCAGCTAAAGGCTGAACAAAATAAATGGCTCCTTCACCATACCCGAGCTCCACCTGGAAGCTACTAACAAATTCAGAAACAGATCTCTGAGAAGGTTATCTTTATAAAAAGTTGATTTAGAAAATCCCTGAAGTCATTATTGCACGAGACATGTGATGAATAACTATCCTATCTTGAGTCCTTCGCAACAGGAAGGGGATACTGAAGATAACACACAACATCCTCGTGCTGTTACAAGAAGGGACTCGAGTGCAAAACAAGGCTGGCTGCATGCTCACTTTCCCACGAAATGAACATTACCCAGATGAAGGTGAAAATCTCCCCAGAAGTGCAATTAATTTCAGCTGGTAGATCAAAACTGATCAAAAAAACTTCCTCTCTGCACACTCTCGGCTATACAAAATATAGCAAGAAATAGAACACCAAACCTGTAACATTGGAACAAAAGGTTTCACGGTTGAAAAAGTAAAAGGCCTCATACTGATCCCTTCTGCATCTAACAGAGAGGGAAGTTATGAAGTAAGGGACATAAAAAAAGGAACAAGGACAAAACATTAACCTCACACTTGTTTTAAATAAAATCTCAGAATTTTACAATACAGTTTCTGGACAGAAAGAAACCTGTGTAGTAACTTTGCTTTTAGAACTGAGAGAAACAGTAGAACTTTTAAATAAGCTGCCGTTTTCTAATAAGCACATGTGACTAGGACAGATGTGGCTATACATACTCGAGCTCATCAAAACCCAGGGGGAGGGAAATCTGACACATGCAAGAAATCCTTGGATGGATCCAGTAATCATGAAAGTTCTTCCTGGACAGCAAACATTGTTGACATGCTGACCAAAAACTGCAAAAATGAGGTTAAGACTTTGACTTAAGGTAAACATTAGATAAAAAGATTAACAAATTTTAATCTCAATAAAAGTTAATATCATTTATAATAGCTAAGCCATTTTAAGTAACGGCTGGAGAAATTAATTTAAATACTGATAATCCTGATTCCAGCATTACCTAGGTTTTACCTTTACCTGTTAATTCTGGACCAGTCTTAATAGAATAAAGAAGGTACAAAACAGAACCATCCTTGACATATAGTTACTTACAGACTTAAGTCTTAGTTATGACTTACTTTGCTCCTTAAGAACTTTTTTCATATTTTTCACTAGAAAGTGATTTTCCAGCTCCTGCCCTTAAAAAGTCTTCCCTGAATAATTTATTTTTACAACTTGATTGTTCAGAAGTTATTATGGAAGCCTCTGCATCACTGATTTGATGCTGCACATAGAGCAACAGCTCCCACACTTCCAGCCACAATCCTTCTGCCTCGACCTGCAGGGACCACAGCTGCTAAGGGACCAACCATGGGGCTGTGTTTCGTGCTACTGAGAGTGCTTCCAGAGTCACTGCCTGACAAAGTCAAGTCACTCCCCCAAACTGTGCAAGATTTTTTAATTAATACACAATTTAGCATGTATATTAATGTATAACTCTGCCAATATTGTGCCTTTAATACTTCTTTTAAGGAGACCTTATTAATACATTAAAAAGTGTTGCTAGGTTTCCATCAGAAACTCTTTAGGGAACTATTTCACGAATATTTTCTGTTTAAAATCACATGTTATAGCAATTTCTGTATCTATTTTATATGGGGATAGTCTACACAAGACAAACAACCAGAATCACCATTAGGAAAGATCACAGCTCTCAAACTTCTATAGTCAGGAATCAGAATGAGAGAAAAAAAAAATCCTTTTCCTAGCGTTAATCACAACAATTAAGTCAAAACTATATTGCCCATATCGGTGAACACCTCCCTCAAACATCAGCTATTTTTCAAGATAAAACCATAGTCCCAAAATCAGCTTCTGCTGTTGACCATACAATTTTCAAAAAAGCAAATCCAATGAATAAACAGCTAATTGCAATCTTATTTTTCTCTTGAAAAACATGCAGCAACAAAGATATTACTTTTATAATTTTTCATTTGTTAGTATTGATTATGTAGCAACACAGATTTTTCCATTTTCATTACGGAAGTAGCAGCTTTGTTTTCACCACTCTCAATCTCTTTCCAGGAACGTTTTGCTTCCTTTGGACAAATGCACGTTCCTGAGGCACACGTACATTCAGTACAAGCAAAGATAAGGCTGAAAACAGAAAAATGGATTCCCCAGCAGTTTACTTAACGCTGCACCAATAACAGTTATAGGTTTCCTTTTACTACTTTGTTAGCCTTCAGTGTACCAGAGTTCTGCTGGACATGGCTGTGTTTGGCAAAATATTTGTCTCTCACAGGCACCATAATGTTGATCCCCATAATCAAATAAACCATTCCTGAAGTATTGACTATGATATTAAACCTTGGTGCTGAAGTTACATAAAGCAGTTATGTCCTATAAGGACAGTAAGCTTATTGGATATCAAGTGATTTTAAAAGGATGACTCAATCTTGGCACAGTTCCCCAGCTCATATACAGAATTTCCTTTTCCTCCCCCTCCCTTGAGTCAGGAAGTCTCCTAGATGCATTTTTACTTTCCCAACTTGTTATGAACATAGGATGAATTTTCAGCATTATCTGCAGAAATGAAACCATCCTTTTGAGCTATTCTTTTTGAAGTAATAAAGAGTCAACCAACTGGAAACCAATTACTTTCACGTGTTGTATAAGAGCTTATAGAAATCTTCATTAAGGTAGAAATGGGAGTTAAAAATGTGAAGAGTACCCCAGTCTAGATATTTTAAAATATATTAGACATATTTTGTATACATTCATACATTCTGTACTTTTTATACTCCTACCTTTAAATTCAAAACTACCTTAAAAATAAAACTCACAGTACAACAAGTACTTCACAATCTCCCATTACTTTGGTAAGCAGAGTTAGTGAGCTAAATCATGGACTTAAAGCCATTCCCTATATCTGTGACTAATATTCAATTTGAATCCCTTAACAGAAATAACCACTACTTATATGCTCATACACAAACAATTGTTCTAAAAAGCTGACAATAATTCTGCCTTTGAAAGGGGCAATTATTCTAATACAACAATAAGCAAAGCACTACCATGGATGAAATTAAGTCAAGCTGACCTAAGGATATTCTGCATCTGTTGTCTGTTTCACACTACTACCAAAGAAAAGCAAGTGTAGAGCAGAAGTTCTAATTAACATGGACATCTGAATTCAGAAATACAGGCTTTCACAATTTATGTCTTTGCTTCTTTTCAAAAGAAAAAGATGGAAGAACTTAAAATTTCAACTAACATCAAATCGCTTGTTGCAGACAGCATCTGCTGTTTTACCTGACAGAAAATAAGATTTCCTAAAAGAAAACTCCATTTGTAAACGTTTAGTTTCAGGTTGTTTTTTTTTTTTTTTAGTTCCTAAATTGTTAAGTCTCTCAGAGAAAACCAATTTGCAGAGATAATAAAGAAAAAAAATTGTATTTATTCCTTACTCTCTACTCTTTTTAATTTCTGGCCTGTTACTGCAGCCATTTGGAGATCTAGGAGGATGCCTATGTCTGTATTTGTTCCATGTGTCCAAATCATAGAATGAAGATTGCAGAGCTGGTTACTGAGACAGAACTACTCCCATTCTTTTGGTTGCACAGATGAAGCAAAATAGGAGTTTGAAGAATGAACCCTGTCCCAGAGAAACAAGACAGAGGACAGGTAAAGCCCTATGGAAAAATGTGGTTCACCAGGCTGGGAGTATAATTCTGAAAATGCTTTCTTTCCTTAGAATGAAAACATGAAAGGACAGAACAGAAGTAGGACACTACCTCTTCCTTCCCAAAGGAACTGTGAGCAGTAGATTGTTTGGCAGGTAAGCTGAGGAATTCCTGTAAGTGTGCTCAATGGCACCAAAAGCAGTTTTGCAATACAGTTCTCTTTTGATCAAATAGCAAAAAATTATCTCAGGAACTGAAATGTGCTCGTCAGCATAGGAAAAAAATACTCATTGGGTGGGACTTTCATTTCCGAGTAACTGTGATATAAATTTTTTTCCTACTTTGTAAGCACTAACATTTCAGAGTATTGCAATTAAAAAAAAATAACTGAAGGTTAAAAAGCCCCAAACTATTTAGATTAGAAAATAATACATGAGCATATTCAGCACTAATTTATGAAAGCTACCAAGCCTGTTTTATTAGCATAATTTCCTAAACATATGCCAAAAGCTATATGGGCTGACAACCTTTAGTTTGGCCAGCAATATCTAGCATTTTAAAATCAACAGAATGTTAAAGACAATCTAATCAAGCTGCTGTAAGTAGAAAAAACAATGTAATTTTTAAACCAAATTTCTGAGGAATACCTTTCATATTGCCCGTGGAAAAGAACTATAATTGAGGACTATGAGTTGATAAGTATTTATTTTACAAGATTTACATTAAAAAACCTCTTGATTATAATGCAACCTATGTGCCATTGTTTTACATACATGTCTTGTTCTGGTGTTTCACTTATGGCAACAAAATTCCATTTCATTTTTAAATACACATTGCAAAGTTTAAACCAGTACACAGGCTAGCAGGTGTTAAATTACTATTGCTTTTACAAGTCAATAGACCCTCATTTAAGATGTTATTACACAAGAAGGTCATCAGGTTTGGGATTTTTTACCCCCTTACTGAAAAGTATTTGCAGACTTGCAGGAGGATAAATGTGAAAACTGATTTAACTTCCAATGACAAAATGTTCTGTTCCATTGCATGCTTACATGTATTGTTAAACAGTTCTGAAACAGTGCTTTGGATGATTCAGTACTCCACTAGTAATTCTTCTCAACTTAAACCAAACTTTTTAATGCTTAAACAAGACAAATTATACGCCCAACAAGACAAATTATACAAATTAAACATTTGCTGTGACTAAATTATCATTGAAAAGTTGAAATAACCCTAACACTGTTATGCAAGCATAACTACTCTTCATACCATTTCAAAAGTAAATGCAGGATATTAGTAAGACTGAGTTACTTTAACTACCACCCCACAGAGCCACATTTTATAGTTTAAAGTAATACATGAAGATATAACTATTAAAAGAACCACTAGTATTAAAAATACAAGTGTGAGAAAACATACAGCTAAGTTAATATATTTCAACATCCCCCACCAACCCCCTGAAATATAAGTTTTACATTATTTACTTACAGGTAACAATTTCCTAATAAGGCTAAATCATCAGCAGGTATCTTAGAAACTTCTACAACAGACAAACATACCACAGACACATTGTTTTTTAAAGAAATACAAAACTCTTTGTTTCCAAACAACACTGATGCCTAAGCAGTGAAAGACTAAAACTGCTTTAAAATTAGAAGTCTTAATTAAAGTAAAAGTTCCCCCTTTCCCCCTTATTCTCTTAAATAAGAAACTAAGCTCACCCGGACAGAGCGAACACGCAGAGCCAGAAACTTAAACATGACTAAGAAACCATGATGTTTGGATTTTCTGACTGAGTGATCATAAGTCTAGCAGGGAAGACCAACCCTGGCGTTTTTGCTGTGACCAGCTGTTCCGGCAATTAGAAAATTTCCTGTCAGGCAAGTCAGACACAGTTGGGGGGTGGGGAGAGAGAAGGGGGAAAAAAAAGGTCAAAAAAAAGAAAAGGCATAAAAAAAAAAGACACTGATTCCATGCACACACACACAGAGCCATGATAAAGAAAGACTGGGCAGCAGTGGTACTCGTGTTGCTGATGCTTATAGAGATCAGCACAGGAAACTCAAGCAGATTGTGCCTGATAGCAACAGGCTGTTGCAGATGTTACTGATTCCTGGTTCCCAGAAAAGAACAAAAGAACATCTATTTCAGAAATCACACTACTATGCAACATTTCACTGATTAAGCACATTTTAAGTCTATATGTGATAACTGTATTTTTATGAATTTTAACTTTACAAAATATTTTAAGATCTCCCATATCACTACCTTTTAGACTACAAAGCACGTCTAAAGATTGTTTTTATGTACAAGAGTTTAGTTAGAGGACCAAAATGGCCTTGCACCTAGTCCTTTGAAATTCTGCACATAGAAAATGCTACACAGATGTTCTAGGCCAAGGCAGACTACAGAAATATTTCAACTGGATTGACCAGCTCACACGTCTGACTTATGCACCAATATTGTATTGCTCTGTAGTGAATGAAAAAAATTCTCAAAGTGAAAAAAAATCCTACCTAAGCTTTCTTTCCATGTTTGAAAAGCCCCCAACACTTCAAATGCTTATAGGAATTGGAATTCTATCTAATTACTTCAAAGAGTAAGAGATGAAGTTTTTATCTGGAGCTCTCTAGATTTAGAATGGGAGATATTTTTCTGAATATTGAGACTATCTTTAGCATTTTTGATACTTATTAAAACAATGAATTCCAAAGTGCATGTTCCTTTAGTGGAACAAGACTGTTTTTCAAGTAATAAATAAACAAAGGCAAAGAAAAGCTTTTAGTCAAAGACATATACAAGTATTTAGCTATAAACATATCCAGGTGATTCCGTTTAGTGACTCCATATCAAAGGAAACATACAGCAAAATACTGCAGTCCTGCTTGCACAAGACATGAAAACAAACTCGCCCTGCAAACAGCTTCTCTTGACTGGATTCTAACATATATATCTGGATTACTACATTTTTTGTTATATTTTAATTCCTCTTCAGAAGACAAAGCCCACAATTTAAATGACAGAACACATTGCTGCTATCTCTGTCCCACATCCTGGCTGTCTACAGTATCAGTTTCTAGCTTTTCCTTTAAATTGGGATTACACATCTCCTCAGTGTGAGCCAAGACCTTCTTGTCAAAATGGAGAGATGAAATAAAGACATGACTTTAGTCATGTCCCACAAGCAAAATTGTGCCCTTTTAGTGTTCTATTGTACTCCTCTGTGTCTTTGTGTCACATCTGCAGGGATGATCTTTCAAATTCTGTGTTCTGAATATACATAATTATTCTTATTATTGTAAGTTACACAGGCCTTCAGGAACTACTACAACAGAGGACTTTGTGACTCAACTGAGGGCTCAAATTCCTCAATGCCAATGTGCTTTTCACAGTTCAGCGTGTTATAGCCTTTTTGGAAGAAGCAGTCTTTTCTACAACAGCAGCAACACAGCATGAAGAATTGTTAAATATTAATTCCAGGATGAATAAAGCTTCTTGAACACAAGGAGCTTACTGCAACACAAGGATTTCAAATATTTCATAAATAGCATAAAAATTACTTGAAGCTTTCCTCTCTTCAGTTGTTTCAAACTTGCAGCTACTTCCCCCTTCAAAACTGAAAGGCCTCAAGAATTGCAGTTTAACAGCAATATAGTTATTTGCACTTTGAAAACATAAAAGAAATTTAAATAAATAAATGAGAGACCATTCAAACCCTCTGCATTTACCTTGCCAAGAATAGATACAATTACAACAAAAGCAGGGTGACCAGGAATCTTCAAGTAACTAAATTAAGCCTTGTGGTAGCAAAAAGAGCTAAAGGCAGAAATGGAGAGTAAACAGTAAGAGCTGCTCTAACTACAATGTTCCTTAAAGATGAAAAGATACTGTGGGTAAATAACATTTGCCTTATCTTTCTGCTGCAAAGGTAAGAGTGTATTTGCTGTATATGCTAAGGGTGACAGAAATAAGGAATTTCAACTGAAACATTTGTACAATTACCGACTACAGCTCTCCCAAACCTTTTATGTGACCTCCCAGTGAAGTACAAAGCACAGTGCTCAGGGGTCAGTGGGGTTACTTCACAACAATAGCTCTCCTATAACCGGCATGGGTCTGTGGCAGGTGGAAGAAATTTCTTGTGTTCTGGGAGAACACAGCCTGCACAGTTCCCAAAGAGCACCAGCAGCCAACCAGAAACACTGAGATATAAGCTACACAACTCTAAGAATCTCTCAGAAGAGAGCTTGCCCTTTTAAATATTCCTTCGTATATGAAGAAGACAGGTTAGAGGACAGCAGTCCCCAGCAGGGAAGTCTCTCATAACAAGAGCAAATGGCTCCAGCACATTGCTCCCCTTACCTTGAAATCTTTGATAAGGATTTGTATTATACTTGTTTATCAGGAGACACAGCTGTCTCCAAAACAATGGGCATGTGGTATGCCTGTCATTCACAGTTCTGTCAATTGCAGAACTCCACTTGCACAATGCATTTCCTCCTCCTCCAGTACAGAAATATAAAGTGAGTTCATCTCCCATCTTCCTCTCCTCATTGTTCAAATTGGATGCTCTGAGTTTACAAAAATAAAGAGAAATGCTGTCTAGACTTTCAAGAGAAGAGGACTCACAGACACTACAGAGAGCAGGAGAACTGAAAAACGCTGAGGAACTCTCAAAGCAGTACAGAACATTTGGGAATCCATGAGTTTTACTGAATGCTGAAACATTTAATCAAAGTGGAGTCCATCAGGCGGACTGACAATCTCCCATACCCTCTGTTCGAGAAGTGCAATAATGAAAATTAAGTCTTTGCTGCGCTAGAAAAGCCAGGCTCTGTAGCATGGATTGCTTTCAATTATCTGCAAAAAACCAAAGAAGCAGCACACATAAGGAATGAAAAGCCCTTGTTTGACAAAGGTCAACAGTTGAGGAACAGAGAGCTAATTTTTTGAGATTTCATAAGCTGAATAATATACTTTTCTTCATAATAAATATGTTTGTATAGCCAAAGCAGCAATATTCTATTAAACAGGGGGTGTGGCAGCTTCCATCTGTTAGTTTACAGGCTTTGCAGAGCTACCATCTGTTTTCTCTCCATGTAACAAGTAAGCAGCTTGACTTTGAACGTTGCTTACGCTCTCAAATTATTCAAATTTTCTGATCAAGATCCAGAGAGTACCCTGCACCTAAGACACCAAATGCAAAGTCACTCAGAAAATCCATTAGAACACATCAATGGAAGTTTTGCTGTAACCTTTCTTCAACACCTGATAACATCTTGGGGGAAAAAAGTATTGCAAAGCCTGCCTACTTTATATATGTTAGTTTTATACCTAAGAGTTAATATCAGACCAAATGCTCTGCACTGTTTACAAGGATGCTTTAGCTTCTTACTTACATGAGGACCCACACGTTCATTCTGAGAGGTAAGGTGCACCATGTCACCCAGCTGCTAACAAAATTCATTCATGTTGCAGCAGTATAGAGTACTTTGGATGATACTGAATTTCCAATTTCATTATATTAGACAAAAAAAAAAGGGTATTCTGCCTTTTATGAAACACAATCTGGGCACTGAGAAGGGAATAACAGCATTTAATTTTTACAGATGTAAATGGTTTGCCTGAAGAGCTTATCTGTTCAAGAATCAAGTTATTTGACTGTAAAATAGAATTAAATACATGAGTACATATACCCAAGTATATTTAGTAGAATATACTATAAGGAATGTAAGAGTTAGTGAATATTTTCAAGTACAAGTTTAGTATTTGTAACCCAAGCTGTTACAAATAGCTACAAAAGTAGCTGCTTCAGCTACAATTAGGTATTAGTCTGAAAATAATGAGAAACCCAACACTTGGTGGACTATGAACACTTGTGAATCCAAGCATTTCCCTAATGTTTAAGAAATTATAGCTATGTCCTAAAACCTCTACCACAGAGCTAAGAATTTTAATAAAAAAGCTGACAAAAATGCACATACAGAAAAGTAAAACAAACACATCAAAACAATCATCAGAAATGCGCTCATTGTCATGTTAATACACGACTGTTCTTAAACAGGGAAACTGTTACTGATCACCTGAGCAGGAATATCCAGCAGAAGTTTAGAGCAGTCCTGAAATGGTGCTTCAACTTGCCAAAAGGCAAACAAAAGTTTCTGAAATGTTGAGTTCTCACTAGTACATAGTACTAGAAATTGAGGTAAAACTAAAAATCAGTTAAATTCTCCCTGAAATGTTTTAAAATCTAAAAATGTCCATTTAGTTATGCTTTTCTTCCCTGAATTTTCCTGAATAACATTCTCATCCTACATTATTTTCACAGATGAAGATATAACAAATGAGATTACCCTAGATTACTCTGGATTTAGCATTACTGCTTGAGTGATGGGGCCTTGCCCATGGCTGTAACTGGTGAATTATCTCCCTCTCCTTGTCCTGACATCCCCACCCCAGTGCTTTAGATTTAGTGTAAATTGTATGGTATATATGCATGTAAAATACAGAATCTCAGCACTGACCAATCACATTTATTACTTCAAGAAAGAGACAGTATTGTCCACATGCTTCAGATTATTTTTCCAATGTATCCTGAAGCCTTTTTGAAGATCACACTTTTCTTATAAACTTTTTTAATAAAAAACACTGATTGAGAAGACAGAGATTTTAATTTTAATCTCTTCTGATTCCAAACAGATGTGTTATTTAAATTCTACCAGGAAAAAATAAATGAAAAAGCCCTTTTTAACTACTGAGTTCTCTTTGCAAGCATTTCTTACTCTACCTTTTGACTACTCACTGACTAGTCACTGTTACCTTAGTTATATATTTTCAGTAAGAGGATGACAGCTACTGAGATTTAATTTTTTATCACCCAGATCATAATATTTTAATATGATTTGTTTTTATTTAGTTTTAGTTCTATGTATGCTTTAATTCTGCTTGTTTAAAAGTACGGCCTTGTTTGAAGTTTTACCAAAGCATACAAGAAATCAAGGGTAGGAATATGACCCCACCATCTGCATTGGAGAGAGGTTCATTGCAGGTTTGAGTCTGAATAGATTTCACTTCTGCCTGTACCGAAAAAAACCCAACTTTTAGTCCTCGCAGGTTACCAAAAAGAAATAGACTGTTTTTTTCTGCAACTTACAAAGTACTAGTGAAAAGAAAACTTTAACAAATTCTTAGAACCTAATATTTTTCATATGTTTAATAATTAGGCTTAAACTAGTAGAATACAATGGTAATACATCAGCTGTACTAAGTGTTTTATCAGCTAAATAGAATTCAGATAACGAAACATAAAAAAGAACACAGCACAATATGCTCTTCACATATACTCAAAATGGGAAGCCACCTGCTAGACTAACTGCAGTTTCTGGTTAGCTTTAACCAGCAATAAAGCATGCAGCATGATTGCAGCAGCCCAAAACAATTAATTTGCTCAGTTAATTTACTCAATCTTTATGGACACAGAGGTACAAAAAGCAATGGCAGACAGCACAAGAGCGAGAAAGGTAGCAAATAAAAGGCTTTAAATAGCTTCCCCTTTCAGTAATGTTCACTTAAGCTTTTACATTAGGTCAAACTTCAGCCAGCTGCTCTTACATTTATTTCCTGCTGGTCCCAGGTCATTTATGAGATAAATCAGATAACAAAATGTTGACAACAAGCTATAAAGTCAGATATAATCAGCATACTTGTTGCAATAAAACCAGACTACTGAATGAGTCCCCGTTTAAAAGAAGCAAGACTTTGAACCATACAGCATCTTGGACTCCTTAAAAATGAGTATCTTTATAGTTCCTGCTTTTCCTAAAATGAGCACCAAATTTGAATCACAGACATGTAACTCTGGTTTTCCTGTTAATTAACTTTACTTCTGACTAAAAGAACACGTGTGTAATGAAACAACTTATCTTTTGGTACACAGAACACTAGAGAGAGCTCTTATGTACACAGAACTGTGTTAACTTTTAATATTTATTTTAAACTTCCCATCTCATTTGCATTATCAGCATACTATCCAACCACTTAGGATAGCAAAAGGATGCAATATTTCAAGCTTTCACCTTCTATCTCCATGGAAGTATGGCAACTTTCTATCCTGAACTTTCATACTTTACACACTTAGCAAAGTATTTTGTCTTCTTACCTGATATGCTAACACACCCTAGGCATTCTACTGTCCTCAGTTACAGCTGAGAAATTTCATAAATTGTCAGTAACTGTGTAAGTGCCCCATGTCCATTTAAGTGCAAAGTTAAACAGAACTTGTATGAGTTTCAGTGGTAATTTAAAATGGTCTGTATCTTGCACCCAAACAGATTATGAAGCACTGACTGAATCTCACATCCCAGCTCAAGTAGTATTTTATCATCTGACTAACAGCACTGGTTAGCTTCCAGCTATAACTGACTGAGCAGCTGTAGTAACGTCTTGTTTAAAAACCCCTAGATTAATTTATACTACAATTGGCAAACTTTTACTCACCATAGCCTAGAAATAAATGCAAAATATATTCCTAAAATACTGGTCTGAGAAAAAAGCTAAAACAATCTTAACCAAGCAGCTCAATCATGACAGAAATCACATTAGAGAAATGTTTTAATTTTTTGATGGTTATACAGTATTAAAATCAGTTGCTTACCAAAAAAAGCAGTAGTTTGTAAATTTCCAAAGGAAGCATAGGGAAACATTTGTAAGCAATTCTGTAGTTATCAAATATTGAAAGAGAAGTTTGATAGTTTTGAGGAAAGAACCTTAGCTGGCTGCCAGACACCCACCCAGGCACTCTCTCAATCCCCGCTCCTCAGGAGGAAGAAAATCTCAAGCATTGCCTTAAGAACAGGGACAGCACTCACTAGTTACCACCATGGGTCAAAGAGTACCATTTTAGGGAAAATTTATTTCACCTATTTCTAGGATAGTGAGAAACAAAGATGAAATGAAAACCACCTTTTTCTCCACCCTCCCCTTCTACTCAGGTTGAATTTCACTCCTTAATTCCTCACTCCTCCACAATCTCCCTCTTAAGAAGCAGAAGCGGAATGGGAATTGCAGTCAGTTGTTAACACTGTTTCTGCTACTTCTTCCTCAGTATTCCCCTGCTCCAGCACAGATCCTTTCCATAGAGTCCAGTTCTTCAGGAACAGACTGCTCCAGCCCAAGTCCCCCACAAGCTGCAGAAAACCTGCTCCTCTGTGGGCTTCTCTCCCTGGGCTGCAGTTCCTGCCACTAGCCCTAATCCAGAATGGGGTCTCCTCAAGATCAAGCTCCCTTCAGGGCTCATCTACCAGCTCCAGTGTGGAGGCCTCCACAGCCTGCAGGGTGGAGATCTTCTCCACTGTAATCCTCCAACAGGCTGCAGAGGACAGCCTGCCTCACCATGGTCTTCTCCAGGGCTGCAGGGGAGTCTCTGCTCTGGCACACAAAGCACCTCTTGTCCCTCCTTCACTCATCTAAGTGTCTTCTAGAGCTGTTTCTCTCACACTTTTTTACTCCTTACCCTCCCAGATTCAACACAGCATTTTTTACCCAAAACATGCTATCACAGATCTCAACCCACATGGTTGATGGGCTTAGGTTCGGCCAGTGCTGGGCTCATTTTGGAGCTGGTTGAATCTGGCTCTGTCCTAAATGGTGGTGCAAACACCCTGAACCCTTCTCACAGAGGTCAATCTCCTACTCCTCCCTGCCCTGTCCCCCCAAAAATCTTGCCTTGTAAACCAAATACAATAGATACATTACAGACTCAAAACAAGGAAACAACCAAGCAATGGCACTAGTCAAAATAAACTAATAAACAAACAAAATTCAACACTTTCCCAAAAATATGTTCTAGTTTCAAGAATTCAAGTAAGGATTGTAGTCTATATTATGTACACTATTCGAACCATCTCCTAGTGTTGCCTTCTAAACACAAATACTGTTCTTTTCTTTCTCTTTAACACTGCACTGGCTTCAGTCACCTGTCAGCAGCTGCCTTGTTTTCTTCATCTTGTGCTAAACACAGCAGAGTCTTAATGCTATGAGGAGGAACCAAGAGCAGCTATACAGTGCAGGCTTGCAATCACCCAGTTTTCATGTCAGCTTAAGAGCTACAGCTATTATGGGTACATTCAAAGACAAACATGGAAAAAGCAGCTTATTATCTCAACTGTCTCTGTGCACAATTTTAGCAGAGAGAAACTGCTTAGGTGCTGCAATTATATCCATGCTGTAATAGATGGAAACAGCTTTGACCATCTACTCACAACCTGAAGTCTGCACAATATGCAATAGCAGCATATGAACCCTGAAATCCAACCGAATACGGAGCTTCAAAAATTGCTTTTATTGGTAAAACCATTTATCATCATTTTAACATTCAGATAGCATTCTCTAAAACAAAACTACAGGTAAACTTCATGTTTGACAAAATTCACAGGCACTGCAACAAGAAAACTGAACTCAGTGGTATCTTTACATAAAGAAATTCTGTAAATTGCAAGTTTGACAAGAAGACAAGGAATCTTAAACATTATCACAGTTATGAAGGTTCATTGATCCTCTTTAGTAACAAGCTTAAGAATTCCTTCGATGAATGCCTTTCAATAAAAAGCACAATGGAAACACTTTCACAGTTGCTCCGCACCCCTTGACCTTCCCTGAAACACTATTAAAAGCTGAGGAATGAGTTTTGAGAACAGTAGGATACCAAACTAGACCAGAGCAAGTGAGAAAAAACCTCTTTCAAAAATATTAAGATCCTAGAGCGCACTCCATGTCCAGTAAACCTAAACAACAAAACACTAGTGTCAAACACCTATGAATTAAGTGATATCAGTGTGTTCCAATATTGTACTATCTTTATTACAATCATCTTTTACTCACAGTTTGTGGGTTGATATCATCTTCTCCCATAGGTTCATCCACAATTTGCTGTCCATTCTGTAAAAAAGACACAAAGTGAAAATAAATACTAAATCCAAGTACAGAAATAAATATATTGGTGATAGGCTATCATAGCAGGTTACTGTACTCTCGTCCTCATATTCTACAAAAGCAGGTAATTGAAAGTAAACATGGAAAACTCCATATTGCTGGCATGTAATTCCACTCCTGCTTTGATCCTCATATTCTCAGCCCTGATGAAGTCACAGTAAGAAATATACAGAACAACCTGGTATTTGCAGCCTCCCTACTACACAGCTAGACGTTATTTTCCATTCTGCTAAACAGTTAAACCTGATGAAAACTGAACAGCAAGAAGCCACAAAAAAAGAACAAATAAGCAGGTTCTTTCTAAGAACATGACCTTACAAAGCAGCTCAGCCATTATTCCACCTTAAGGATAATTTGTAACTACAGTATGCATTTAGAGAAAAACATTGAATGCAATTCTAATTTTACTATCAATTTGACAACATTTACTATTTTCTGTACTTTCCATAGGGCCATTCTAACAAACCATACAGAAAAAGGCTCTTGAATTTGAAATTTAGCCATAAAGATTTTTAAAATTATCTTAAATACCTAGTTGATAAACAAAGAATTTCTTATTCTTGACAGTGATACTATACTTGGACATGTTCTAAGAGATATTTTTCCCTGAAAGACTTTGAATGACTTTGCTTACACATCAAACATGCCCAATAGCAAGCTGTAAGGAAAAATATGTATTTCCTAAGCTATGGTACAAGGCATCACCTTGGACATTAATTCTTACTTTTCTCCTAAAGTTTAACAGCAATTCTGTATCATTTTAGAAACAAATGAAAAACTATTAAAAATGGTTACCATTTTCCATTACCACTGGAGACAGAATTTAAGTTCATTTGTGCATTGCTTACCTAGAGAACCCAAAGTCTAATTAATCTATTTTTTTCAAATCTTAATTTACTTAATAGTTACATGCATGTATAGATAGTTATTTTTTAGATGTTATAAAGTTCATTCAGAGATTTTAGCTTCATTCTATACCTTCCTTCCCACTACTTGGTTTTTCAGCAGACTTACTGAGAACCTTCCTAGCATTCTTCTGTAACAACTTCTGATTAATACAGTCTTCTAGTCTGCATATGGCTGGAGGAGAGTCTTTCATATGGGACACATTAAATCCTAACCACTTATCAATTCTAATTTTCAAATATTGCAAGCACACAATGTTCAATCAGATGATTACGAGCTCTCTAACAACTTTTCTCCTGAGCTTTTTTTATTTTTGCTAGAAGATGCAGCTGGAAAAAGCTAAATTATAGGAATTAAGGATTTCCCAAATATGACACAGGTGGGTTGGGTTTTTTTGAGGGGGTGTTCCTCTGGAGTTTTTTTGGTTGGTTTGTTTAGATGGTGGGCAGGGGAAGGAGGCTGGGCTTGCTGATTGTCTTTCTACTGCAGAGATCTGGTGTGTGGTAGCAGTGCTATTTTCTCATCTTTCCTGGCTTCAGGAAGATCCCAGAGCTTTCTGGCATGACTCTGGTCTACTCTAAAAGGCATCCCTCCATGATGGAGGACTAGTAGGAAATCAGTGTCACGTGCTATATGTTACTACAGCAGTGAATGCAATCTTTAAAAGCTGTCTCAGTTCAGGGCAGTCAATACAACCTATCTGTACAGCTAAGGGTAATTTGGTAAGAGGATTTCTCCAAAAGGCCCACATTCCCCACATTGTAATATCTTTCACTTATAGTGTACAGGCAGTGAATATTGTACTGTACTAGCCTTCCTTAAGGTACATAAAAAGTTGAGATTATCAAGTAGAAGACCAGAAAAATACCAGCTTAGCTAAGTAACAGAAATGAGTGTTTTTAATAAAGCTTGTTTACAGGGAAACATATTGTGTATACATATATCATTACTATCAAGGCCACAAGTCACATACTTTCTCCTTTCTCAAATGTATGACATAAATTAACATTTGTATTTTAGCTAGCTACAGATCTCTACATTCTGTTCATGCTACAAGGTAGCTTCCTTAGTGTCTTGTCAATTGGAAGAAAAAGGAAGAAAAGAAAATCAGTAAAAGAAATAAAATAATTGACTTTAGCTGAAAAGAAGGAGTCTATAATGTCCTAACAACAAGAGCTAAACTCTGGGGCCTAAAATAGGGCAATTTGTATATCAAAACCATGTGCTCTAAACTGACTCCACTCTACATGAAGATTTTCAGAAACAGTGACTCCTGCTATAACAGTTATTCTGCTAAATAACAACGTACGTTAACTGCAGGTTAAATAAGAATTTACCACATAATAAGCTTTAAGTTTTCATATTTACCTATTTTAAGACAACTGAAACTAGTTGGAAGTGAAACCCACTCTCAGAAACTTCAGACAAGCCTCCCTTCAAAGACAAAATGAGGAGATCAACCTCTGTTTTTAAAAATACTCTAATCTTCAACCTCACTGACTTTTTCAACAGTTAGCCAGAAAAACCACAGCAAACTTCTGCAAAACAAATAAACTGTTCTGCACAATCTGGTTTTCCTGTTTAATCCTGCACTCCTTACAGTTACTTTTCAGTTGAATTCAAGCAGTGCATTCAAAACACAGTCAATGGAACTAGGAACAAACTCAAGGAATCAGCATGAGCACCACACAGTCATGTCTGAGCCAGAGCACTGGATTAGCAAGATCTTTTTAAACAGGTATACCCAAGCAATGATTATGCTAAGGGAATCACTAGATGGTAGAACCAGTTTTTCTCAGAACAGTCTGAGCCATGTAAGATAAAGTAGAATATGCATATATGATTTATGGTTTGCTGGTATATGATACCATTAAATGGAAAGCAAATGTGTATTTGGAAAGGCTGAAAAGCTCACTGACTTTCTTAGGAGTTAAAAGGTAAAGCTCAAAGGTTCCTGTTGGAAATGGCACTATTGAAACCACTGTGGAGCGAGGAGGTCAGCAGTATGCTTAAGAGGAGAGCAAATAAAACATGTTTTGTTTTGCTGGGCATAAACTCCATCTAGTTTTTAACTAGCACCAAGGGCATGCCTTGATGACATAACAGACGGGGAGTATAATAGTCTAATGAATACAGACTAAGAGAAGGCTGAATATTTATCTGTCACATTCTCAGATTAGCCTAATTCAAAAGACAGACTCTAGACCTTGATTATTCTTCAGCTGCTCTCCTCCCACAGCAGGGCAACTAAGTAAGCAGAATTGATCCAAGATCTGGCTATTCCCAGTACTCTAGTTCCAAAAGGAAAACATATTTCAGATCGCAACACAAGAGAAATATAAGAAAAATAACAGAAAAGATCCACAGAAATTTTCTACTTGCATCTGAACACATAAACAATCAATTTATGCCAGGAAAAGGAGGGTGCACATCCCTTATAAAGGCAACCTACAAAACGGTCTTCCAATCCACTCTGATTCAACTTCCTATAGTGTTTTCCAGTGGAAAAAGTCATGTTAATTTAGGTATAAATTTGATTCCCCAAAGCTTTTAAACTTGTTGACAGATCTCATTAAATTAGTAGAAATCAATATCTAAACACGGCTGGGTTCTGGCAGTTTTCCTGAAGGCACACAGACAGGAACACAGAGATCCCCCAGGTTCTCTACTAGGCATAAAGCAGACAGATATCAGGGAATCTTTATTAGGCAGCTGGTACATGAATGTCCCTCATATGATCTGACAGAACCTCTGACACAAAAGTCAATCAATCATCAATATTTCCAGCAATCAAAAACTGCAGGTTTCAATCCACTGAACTCTCAGGATACAAGAACTCTTAGGATCTTCCTGGCAGAAAGACAGTTTAAAGAAAGCTTTTCTAAAATTCAGATTATTTAATTTCTTGACCAGTGATGCACACCCATAAAAACCACTGCAGGGATGACAAGGTCACAAGTAGCGTCATATGTTAAGGTACTGGCATCAAGAAAACACAGTCATACCAAACCCTTTGTAAGAAAGAAGTACACCAAGAAATGTAGCCCACATCCCCCCCACAATCAATTAACCACTTCCTTTGAAGCAGTGAATATCCTGCACTTTACATACTACAGTTATATATTGATCTGCAAGTCATAATGCCATTTAAAAAAAAAAAAATTATGATTCAAACACTTACTGCAAGAGATCCAATTAATCTCAGAAGTCCAGCAAAACTCACCTGCACAATAAACCTAATGCTTTTCCCATCCATCCTTCTGATTAGCACTGGATCCAGATGGGTAATTTTGTATGCAAAATACAGCACCTACTGTCCATAAATACAATTAGAATTTAGCAATCTGGGGCAGGATATCTTGTTTTAATAAAATGTTAGGTAACCATCATTCCTATTACACAGTGTTTTTAACCTGTATCTAAACCATATTAATTGAAATACTAAGTGGGCAAATCATTATATTTCCTGTTGTACTCATTTTTCCTATTTTCACATTAGTTTAATCAATAATATTATAGATAGTATACACTTGAAGCTTTTAGATTTAATTTAGCATCTCCATTCTCACAGTCTGTTTGCAAATCAAAGTTCCACTGATTTGGACCTACCTTGCTAAATACTTCTTTTACACAGTCTAAAAGGATTTTTTTTTCTGAAGGTTGTAAGTTTGTCCCCAAAGCTTCTTTGATATTAGACACAAATATCTTCTTCCACCCCCAGAATCTCTCTCCTTTGCACTTAGATTATTGTTAGACTATTTTGCGATGTTTAAGTATTCTTTCTGGCAAATATTTTAACTTCTTTCCCTATGTTTGTCAGCTATTTTAAAACCCCTTACAAAACCAATACCAGTTGCATCTTTTGGAATAGTTCTTCTACCATTAAACTCAACATTTCCTAATTATTAATACTGGAATTGAGCATATAAATTACTAAGCAGTCCTTTAGCAGAGTTCAGTATACTTGGCAACTATTGGCTTCTCTATGTATCTGGTGCCTTGTAGCAGAACCATAAAACTCAGTAAAGATAAAAAATGTTATATTCATAGACTTAGCAATCAATCAAGACTTAACAAGTTAAATCAAGAATTAAACTGTATATGAATGCAGAATGATGCTTTGAGTATACAAATAAGAAAGATAAGACGCCTGAATCAGACCCATTACAAATTGTTAGGCAGAAGTTTAACATGCCAGTGAGTAACGTAGGTGATGAAGCTTCTCTCAGGTAACTAACTCCTAGTTTTCAACTCCCAAAACTCCCTGACTTACCCAACAACTTCTAAATACAGCTGTAGGATTTAAACACATGAGAACTTCCAGTATTACTATTTAGTCATTAGAACACTGGGTATATATAGATCTGAGCTCCTTCTCTCTGGTGTTTTCAAGGAACTCTCAACTGACGAAGCCCAAGAATCATGAGGTCCTTGGATGGAGAAAAACTGTAACAATGCTTCTGGCTTGTTTCAAAGCAGCACAGAATGCAGTTTTCCCACTGAAACATTCATAACAGATTTGCTGTTAGCAACACAAGGTCCTGGTGTGGAACCACATTCAGTAAAAACCTTTCGAACTGTGCACACTCAAACTTGCTATTCTAAGCAGCAATGAGCTACCATGAGAAAAAATTTGTAGGTCTGCAAAAATAGTTGAAAACAGACTGAGAGGACCTTAAGAGGTCATCCAATCTATCTCCATGCACCAAAGCATGATCAGTTATTCCTACAATGCTGCTCGCAAGACATTTATGTCTAAGCCCTTCTTAAATCTTCAGGAGTTTTCACGATCTATTCCAGTGCTTAAATAAAATATAAGGCTTTAATAGGATCTGAATTAATGACTTGTGCCCTAACTTCTGAACTGTGAAGCCACACAGATCCAAAGCACTTACCTAAATCCTGACCTGATTAAAATTTACTAGATGTAAATAGCAGAAGTGAGCCATCATCTTAGACTGCTTTAGCTGCTCTCTTATAGCACTAACCCAAACTATTTGGCCTATACTGTTAAAAATAGTACATGTATTAAAACTTCTTATTTAAAAAAAAAAATCAAAATTCCCACAAGTATTTTTCTTATATAAAACTTTGTTAACTCAAGTACCATGAATTCCATATAATTTATTATCAATTTTATTGTCTAAGATGATTGACTTATTCCTTTGCTGAAACAACAGGATGTTAAAACTTTCCTCTCCATAGAAAACCTCAGACAAAAGCCATTAACTTGCAGATCATTGAGGTAAAAAACCAAACTTGTTTAAATTAGGATACTTGGGCAACTTTAACTACGTGATTTTGTAAACCCTATCTACTTTGCCACCTTCTTCCTATCTAGTATGACTCAAGAGTACAGTTTAACAACACAGAGAAGCAGTCCCCTTTCCTGCACTGCAATGCTTTCCTTGGATGGCATTTGTCCAGCACTGTTCCAAGTCAGGTTAGAAAAGACTAGTAAAAAGGCTTGCAGCTCTCAGCAAGTTTAATTCTTTGAATTAACTCATCTTGAAGTCAAACAAGTGCCACAACATTATTCAAGATGCTGTACATTTACTGTTATAAAATCTTTGTGTTGGACAACTACTCCATGTAGCTAAAACCAGCTCCAAATCATGTGTGGTAATGTGTTCATGAACAAAAACCAACCAAACAAAACAAGAAAATAAGAAAAAGACAGGGAAGCGAAAGTATCATTTAGTTTCCTGCCTGCACAAGTGGATGGGTGGGTAAATTATGACACTTAACACATCAATTCAGCAGCCTTAGTAAAACAAACCCACAACCCCACAGCACCTAATCTCTATTCACCTCCAAAGAGGAAGAAGAAATACACACATTAGAAATCACCTGCCTCAATATATCCAACCACTGCTGCACACATGAAAATAGAAATTCCTCCTGCTTGCACACAATCTTAATAGGCACCTGCTAGTGTACAAATCTTATTGTTAAGCCTGCATTTGCACGAGAAGGCAGGTGCACTTCACCTTCCCTGCCTCCTGCAGTTCCAGGCCCATGGAAATGCCCTGTGCCTTCCTGGGTTCCTGCAAAAGGACTGGGCACACACAGGCAGGACATGCCAGGCCCCTCCCCAATGAGCAGGGGCAGCCAACAGGCACAGCAAGGCTGTGCACTGCAATTCCCTGTGTTGCACTCAGGGGTCCTCAAATGCAAGTTGGTTTCTCAGGATGCATGACAAATTACAAAGGCTGAAATTTAATACTGCAGTGAACTACAGCATTATTCTTTACATTTATTTTATGAATTAGTATTTTGATACAATTTGCTAAGAAGAGAGAACAAGCTGTGGAACAACTTCCCTATTTCCTAAAATTCAGGATTTCTGAGGTGACTATATAACAAAATCATATGGTACACAAGAGGAGAAAGACTCCTGATGAAGCTAAAAGCATTGTTTCACATGTAAGTATAAGTTCTAACAATGACTAATTTTGGCAAACACGTCATGCAAGAAATGATTCAAATAATGTTTACATCCTAAAAACACCACCTTTTGAATTTGCAGGACAAAGACGGTTTTATTTTTCAGAGCTATGTATTTTTGGACATTTAAAATAACATTTCTTCGCATCATCTGCATATAGCTCTGCATGTTTCAATAAATTAAGGCTTTGATTAAATTATTTAAGTTTGTTTTTTCTTTTTTTTTTTAACACTTTAAATTAAACTTAGAAACTGTAAGGAAACAGACCTAGACAATAATAATGTATTTTTAAGATACATACTCACTTATACACAATTGAATGGCTTCCCTGAATAAATAAATTAATTAATAATTTTTAAATGGTAGCACGTTTCCTCTAAAAATAGTTGAGTGGAGCACTAAGCATACCACAGGGGTTTCTTGCATCAAAGGCAACATATGGTAACTCTTACTGATAGGAAAGAACTAGCAGTAACTTTGTGGTCAAGTCCCTGGAGTAGGTCCCTGGAAAGCAGAATTCATCTAGTTCTACAACAGACTCCATGAAGGCTGCTAGATGGAGCCACTAAGCTGTTGAGCCTCATTTTCCCATCAGCTACATAGGATTTTTTTCCCCCTCTATTTCCAATAGGGGAGGCATTTAATCTTATTTCAGGGAATAAGGAGAGAATAAGACGCACAGTACCACATATGCAAGCATCTAGCACAGCAACTGTAGTACTCAACCACTTCACCCAAACTTAAAAATTCCCTGAAGAGATTGTAACTTTTTCCAGTTTTGTGGATTAAATTGTTCTCCTCTTGGAAGTCACCAAGATAAAAAAACCCAAAAAATTACTTGAATTCACTCTGGCCTGAAAAACTGGTTACAAGTTTCACTATTGGAATATGGCTATGACTTGTATCTGGTGAAAAAAAACCCAAACAAAAAAAGCCAAGCCCCAAACCAAAACATCTCTCCCAACCAAGTGCCACAGAAAAAAAACACAATTCCAAACCCAATTCCAAAGTATCTTGAACAAGGTCTTAAAGCTTGCAGATCTGCCAACATCAGTCAACACACAAAGCTGCTATTTCTGATGTGCAGAAATAATTAAACTCCCCCCTCAGTCTATATATCGTTGTGACTCTAAGTCAAGCACTTCAAATGACAAACAACTACAGTCAGTGTGACAGACCACAATCAATTCAAAGGCAATAGACACTCCTTTAAATGTGTCAATCTGCTTACATCTACTTTGTGTTACCTGTCTTAGCTGGAGCAAGAAATATTGCCTACATTAAAACAAACAAAACAAGATAAGAACTGCTGGTGTCATAAGAAAACCAACAGAACCATTCAAAGAAGTTAAACTCAACACCTTCTCAAGGAAACCAAGAGATGCAGAGCGCTCACAGTAGTGCGTGAAGGTACTGAATTGAACAGAGTAAGGCTTCTGCCTTCTCCTGCCCCACTCAGCTGACCACAGGACATCATTACTATGTCGTGGACTGGGATTGTGTTAACCAAAAAACAAAGCAGGTAAAATGGTAACCAATAAGGATATGAAAATGCTGAACATCCTTTCCCCACAACCTAAACATTTTTCATGCAGATTATGTGTTTCTCAAGACAGTATTTACATATATGTAAGATCTATTATCTGGCTATCACAGCAGTTTGTGGAATATAGGGTATACTACCTACTTAGATGAGAATGAAATTACCAATTCCCATTTTTTACTCAGTATAAGAAAACATCGCCCCACAAATGAGTGAAAAACTCAGATATTGGAATGCACTGTGCTGACAGCAGTTATGCATGAGAAGTGTCAGCTGAGTGCTGCACAGAATTCTGTCTAGAGCGGAGACACAATGGATGGTCTTCAACACTCCCACAGACCAGTCCATTTAGGTGATTCCACTTCGGCTTTAACTATTTACCTGTGTTGGCTATACCAGAAATGACAGTAAGTCTTGCCTTTGCTCCTGTGGAAGACAAGTACAACACTGACTACACAGACTAGTACAGAATGTGAAGAGAGAATCACAACCACAGGCTCAAGGCTACAGGTGGCAAGACATCAGATAAATTTCAGCTTCCAGGCCAGAAGTATATACTGACATAGAGAATGCCATACTGACATCAGAATGAAATTACAAAGCAAAATTTTTTTCTTTCTTTCTTTTTACAGTTTCTTTTAAGTATCAGCATGACTGTTAAATGCTAGCACCCCTTGTCTCATGCAAAGTTCAAATAATCCTGGACACGGAATATAATACAAAGAAATTTGTGAAGGAAGATTCATACGATCTATTCAAACATCTGAACAAGCGACCGTAAATCCTGTTAAGGGCAGTGGAAAAAAAATGAACTTTTTCCACAAGCAACTTGGAGCACCTAAATTAAAATTCCCAAAGATAGCTGTCACAAATGCTGCCCAGAAAGTCCAGCAAATGGCATCTACTTATGATGGCCATTTCTTTCAACATACCGGTGTCCAAAATTTGGCTGCCATAACTGTATTCATTCTCCTCCAGTTGATTTGACCACGCATAGCTGGGAGTACAGATCAAAGGATCAGGCTAGTTATTCAAATGCAAACTCAAGTCATCAATACTTAATTTGCTCAAAAGCAGATGACTTGACATAACAGGTATATTCTCACCATGAAAAACAAACCAATGCTTGTTATGAATCCCTAGTAGACGCTGAGTCAATAAGAGACAGCATCATTCCACAGGCTTTAAAGGTGCTGTGATTTACAACATGAAACTGAAACTACACATTATATAATACAGACAAAATATTTTAAAAATAGTGTAACAACTTTACACATTGAAAAAGCTGTCAGAGATGCAATGTGAATCACTGACCTATTTGCACTTGTAGAAACAGAAGTTCTGAAAAATACTTTTGAAAACTATAAAGACACATTTTATCTAAAAAACATTGTCTGAATTATTTTTTGAGAAAGAGTACATTCTACTGTTCTGCACATCTAAGTTACAGTAGCTGTTTGTGGTTAACCACACTTCCAAAGTAAAGAGAATACTAAAAGGTATTCTAGTCCTCCTCCTAAACTTGCTCACCCATCACAGAATATCACCCCCTTGGTGGTACCACTATAACTACAGGACCGCACCTGGAAATAAACAACAACAACAAAAAAAGTAAATAAAAAACTCCATGAGTTGTTAAGACAAGGAAAGTGCCTGAACTGAATTTTAGAGCACAAAAATTTGTAATTCCATACATGGATAATACAGTGTTACAAGAATGTTGTCAGCAAATCTGAGAGGTTAGCGGAAATGCTCTACTCAGAGCTACAGCTAAACACATTATTAGTACCAAACTATGACTGAAATCACAATGAGTTTCAGGCAAATGTAAGAATACTTTTGCCCAAGGATACTCTTGCAGAATAGGGTCTGTAATTAGGATATTGCTATGCTACAGGTAAACACAACTCATGCAAATCAAAAATCTAAGTTATGTATTTAGGTCACCTGTCTATGCATTTGAATTAAACTTATCTATTTTCACTAAAATATCTTTTCTTAAACAGTCATTTCACTTAAGCAGCCTTTCTAAGTAACTTCTTCCTTTTGAGTGTCATCTGAGAAGCTTTTGCAGGTGCAGCCTGGTCTTTTCAAGAATTATTTATTCTAGACTAGGGCCTTTGAGTGCAAACCTGTCAATTCATGCTGTTTCACATTTTATTAGTGGTCCTACAAATTTTTTGGTGATAAACTACCGTAGACTCATGTCAATATAAAAGTTTAATTATTTCTTTGGAAGTGATAAAATACACTTGTTTCAAGAAGTTTATGACAGCAATTTAAAAACATACGATGCCTGAAATACTCTACAACAACTAACAAAGTATAATCATGCATACACACACACTTTAAATAATGTACTCTATTTTTCTACCTATCCAGCATATACACTATTATTGAAGTTAGACTGCATGCAGCGAGCATCAAAGACTAAAGCAACAGTAAAGCTCTTTTCTCTAAATGATTCATCTAAGCGTTTTCCCCTACCACCTTCTGCCCCACCCTCAAGCATCACAGTATTACTGTAGTTACTCCCAATTTACAATCATCTAAGACCACTACTCCAGAAGTCAGCGAATAACTAGCAAGAATTTAAAAGTAACTACAGTACCTGGCAGCAATTCAAAAGATAGACATGCCTGTCAGATCTGAACTGTAGGTTCTTCTGAATCCTTGAGATACAGTGACTTTCAGCAGGATGACAAGAAAAAGATCAAAAGGACAAATCCTGATACTGCAGAAACTCTGCATTGGTCTCTTTTTGCTCCTTTCACTAAGGAGCGAGTCCTAACCTTGCGACTAATAGTCGTGAGCTGGCCTGGGTCCACACCGTTCCACATCAGCATCACTTGAAGCAGTCTGGCTTCGTATCAGCTGGAGCCGATTCAGGTCGAAGCTGCACTGTCAGAAGCAGCTTTTTCTTTTCAGATGGAATCTGGTCACAGAGTAGCACACGCACTGTGGACTACTAGGGACTCACAGAACAAGCACAGACTGTGTAGGTGCAGTGTTTACATAGATCCAAACCAACATTAGTAGGAAAAAAAATACCTAAAGGCTTCTAAGGTCTCAGTCGCAAGTGACTCTAATTTCCAGCCGCTCTCATTATTCTAGCCTAGGAAAGCTGACACGCGTCCTGCCTAACAAGGACAGGCACAACACGCACTCCCCGCTACCACAGCGGGAAACCCACACTGCGCGGCACCCCGGGGATGTTCCCGGCAACGCCGCCGAGCGCAAACCTTCACCCATGCTTCACCACCCTTCACGTCCCTGTGGTTTCCCAAACGCTTGCGAAACTACCGGCAACCCCATCCTGCCGAGATAAGGGGGCAGCGGCACCGGGCGGGGACCTGCACGGGGAGCGGCGGCAAGGTTAAGGCACCGGGCAAGGCGAGGGCAGGCCTGACCCTCCTGCCCACCCCCAGCCGCGCCGGCAGAGGCGGCGGGGCCGCCCTGGGAAGGAAAACTCGCCGTGACAGTAACCAGACACCGCGCTGGAACAAAAGCGCCCGAGCCGGCGGCCGCCGCGGAGGCAGGTTACTCCCTCCCAGGAACGGGGCGGAAGGGGAGGGAGCGCGCCGGGAGCAGTCCGGTCCCGGGAAACACGCCCCGAGCCCAGCGCGGGCGGGGGAGTCCCGGCCGGTGCCGGCCGTGAGTCAGTGCCCTAGAGAGGAAGCGGCATGCAGGGGCCGGCACTCGGCGCGTCTCCCCAGCGGGCCACTGCGGTCCTGAAACCTCGCAGGGGGAAATTCTGCCCGTTCCCTGAGCGAGGGCGGCACCGGGAGTCCCGGTCCCGTCCTCTCCCCAAAACTTTCCCCGCACCACCCCCCTTCCCGCTCCATACCTCGGTGCTGCTCTCGGCCGTGCTCTCCACAGCCATCTTCTGCCAAGGGTCCGCCAACTGCGCCAGGGGCATCTTCCCCGCCTGGCTCCCACAGCCTCCGCGCTCCGCGTTCCCGCTCCCCGGCGGGGGCGGCCAGGCAGGTAGCGAGCGCTGCGGAGGGCGCGGGACAGCCCGGCTGGCTCCGGCGGCGGCTCCTGCGGCGACTGCTGCCCGCTGCCGCCGCCGCGGTGCGCCCCTCCCTCCCCCGCGCCCTCCCCGCTGCCGGGCGGGGCCGCCCCACCGCCCTCCCCCGGCCCGGCTTCCGCTCACGACATGGCGGCGGCTGGGCCCCGCCCGCGCCTGCGCCCGCGCCCGGCGGCTCCGGCCGTCGCCGTGCTTTGCAACGGGTGACCGTGGGGAGCTGCAGCCCCAGCGCCGCCGGGGCGGGCCCGGCCCCACCGAGAAGGGCTGCGGGAATTGGGGCTGCCTCTGCCCCCCCCCGGGCTGCCTCTGCCCCGCCGGGCTGCGGGGAATGGGAGACACGGAAAATTTGTTTGCATGAACAAGCGCGGAGGGAGAAGTCGAGAGGCGGGTGAGATGTATTGTTGTGCAGAATATCATTAGGCTAAGAAGGAAAGGAATTAAGGTGTAGGAATTTGTTTTTGTAGCAACACCGTTCAAGTAGTAGTTGGGCTGCGTGAGTAGGAGTTGCCTCGAAGCGGGAAAATCATACTTCCACAGGCCAAGAGACATGAAGCTAAAGCTGTCAAAAAACCCCCCACAGGTTCTGAAAACGGCCCTTATTTGACTTTCTATTCAAAGCTGTTAGCTGGTACGAAAACTTATAAGCTGAGACCCACAACGTATGGGGTGTTACATGGTTAAAATGCTAAGCATTGTCATAAACACGCATCGTTTTGCAACGTTAGATGGCTTGGCTGATGCTGAAGAATCCTTGAAACATGAGACCAGCAACTGAAGGTGGGTGAACGCTGGTGTCAGGCTTCTCGCTGTTGAAACCAAACTTTCCAGAACTGTTTGAGAAGGCTACTTAGTTGTCAACAGCCCCCACTGTCCGGGAGCATTTCTTGATTTTGACAGATCACACGATTTGTTCCATCCTTTATAAAATAAACATACTTTAAATATTTGGAAGTTTTTTTGGAGTGGGAGGAAGGGCAGAGCGCTGGTAATTAAAAGTGTGCACGTGCATGCACACACTACTGTGATGAACACAGGCTTCTTCTGTTTCTGCTTGGTAGCATTTTTGATCCCACTTTATATTCATGTAAGCATAAATACCTATCTACAAAGAGGTACAGAGGAGTGGATAGGCAGTTACTCATAATGAATCAGTCTTCAGCTGGTCCTGCAGAGACTTCCATATCTGGAGTAAAAGGTCATAGTTGAATGATCACCTGAAGCCAGGAGAAGCAGATGTGCCCTCTCCGTGTTCACTGCAGTTCAGTCTGGCCCTTGCATCAGCCTCTCTTGTGAAGTGGTGCAGTTGCTTGTGCTATCATGTGGTGAGTTAGACCGGGGAACAGATCCACGTGAAAACTTACCCTGCCCTTTTTACCTTTTGTTGTCCTCACAAAACCCCCACCAACCAAGCCACACTATTAAAGGCTGAAGAGGAGCTGAGACTACTTCTTTCCAATGTGGTCAATTTCTAGAACTCTGGCTGGTTAATGGTATGAAATTTAGAACAAGGCAATAGAAAACAGATAATTCAGTAGTGCTTGGCAGCCTTTATGCTTAACATCATAATGTTAATAGCAAGGAATAATTGTTTGTAGTCTGATCAGCACCATGTGACTTGAGTCTCAAACTGGCTGCTGGAATGTTGAACATAAAACTAATTTTTTACAGGAGTCATACATTATATGGTTGACACACAAATCAGGACTTCCTAAAAATGGCTGAGTTCATGTAAAAATTCATGATGTTAGAAAAAATGTTACTTTACATCCCTCTGGAAATACAATTTTCTATTCCCTCACAGGGATATTTCACTTGACTTTATCAAAGCTCATGCATTTGTACCTACATCAACACGTACGTCTCAGATGTGCCATTAGGGGGAAGAACCTGAGAATCAAAAGGTGACAATCACGACAAGAAAACTGCCCCAAACCTAAGCTTTCATTTCACATAGTTCATAGTCCCTTCTTAGGAAAGACTTCCATCTTCTAAATAAAAAACTACTTGATCTCCTTTTCTCCTCTCATAGTTGTTCAGTCCTTTCTTGCCATAGGTAAATATTCTAAATAGCTTGTTTGAATTAAAAACTCCTTTAAGAAGGGGAGCGGGGATCATGTTTGGTTATCATTTCTGAATTTTTTACATAGATGATCTTTTGTCCTTCCCTGTATGCATCTTACAAATGCAGAATAAACAGGGGCAAAGATCTGCACTAGCAGGTAAGACGGCTGCAAGCAATAGAAATCTGAGCTTTTCTCAGGCACTGAAGTACAGAGAGTAGGTAGAAGTAGGCCATTTCATTGTTCAGGGGTTTCAGTATTATCACACCACACATTTAAATTTTATAAAAGAGAAAAATGCATCAGGATTTTAATAGGACCTACTATGCCAGAACAGACTTCAGGGCAAGAAAATCATCTGGAAAGTGTCTCCATGGGGAAGACAAACATATCAGTTAATCTCTGGGAGATGTGGAGGATTCTGACTTTCAAATCCTGCTAAGCTCAGAGTTGGATCCTCCTCCCAGCAAGAGGTAAGATGCTGAAGATATTTTGCCTCAAGACAGTAGCTGCTATTTTTCATTCCTTTTGTCTCAGGCCAAAGCAAGATAATGCTTTCACCTGTGGCAGCAGACCTCTCCTTTCACCCTCTTTCCCTCTAGGCACAGCCATCCCTGCTTTACTGTAGTCACTGCTAATAACTGTCTGTCACCAGACTCGGTTGTGGGTGTTGATTTCACCTTTGCATAAGTGGTTGCAATCGTGGTGCATCCACATGGATGTTTTATATGCATTGCAATGGAAATGCATTGATCACGTTTGTTAGGAAAAGGGTAGCATATGGCACTGAAATGGCAGTGTTGTATAAAATCCCATTAACTTGTCATATGAATTAGGTGTGCTTCACATGCTGCACCATTTTTTTTTTCTCTTGTTTCTAACAAATCTCACTAAAATGTCACTTGATTGCAAGGGAGACATCAGCTTAATAGTACTTACCTGTCTTTTCCCACAGGCAGCCTCTTGATATGTGTGTGGCAGAAATTAGGGAAGCTTGCTTGTGGTTGGTGGTATCTAATGCTTTGCTTGGCTTTGAAGTAGTAACTACTTACTTTTTGCAATTAGTACAGAATTAATTGCAGAGTTAGTAAATCACCACAGTCATGCCCCCCAAAATAGTAAGTATAAAACAAAATTAGGTTACTAATATTAATATCAGAATAGTATTTGTGAGCTTGAACTTGGATTTTTAAAATACATATAAAAGGGGGGGAAAAACCAAAGGAAATGCTAGCAACAAACCCCATAATCTGAGACTCGTCTAGAAGGTCTAGTAGTGCATTAGGTGGGAATTGTGATGCAGTATCTTTTGAATAAAATATGAAATAGTAAATACAGTGCAAAAGTGTGAAATTCTGTTTCAAGTATTATGACCATAGCACTGAGGTGTATAATTTGAATTTAATGCACAGGAAAATACACAGAAGGTACCGTCTGAATTTATATGGCAAAAACCTCCAACGAGTTAACAAATAATCAGCAGCATTTATCTGTATAGCTAATAGACAAAGAGAGTATCTTACTCTAAAGACACCTGGATTCAATTCCTAGCAGTACACAGAGGACAATTGTGTAATTTAGTCACTTCATATAGATGAGATTCAACTAAGGAGACTTAATCTTTCTTCATGATGTTTTCAAATTGTGAGGAGGCCTTGATTGGAGAAGTGTAAATACATCCTGCCAAAATAAACTAAGGAAGCCTTAGTGCTAATTAGAACTGGTTACTCTGCGCTTTAGGTGCAGATATAAAGAACATCTCCTTAACCTCCCTGGGATATTGAAAAGATTATTTCATTGATGTTTGGAAAGCTGACAAAGACCAGGGGAAGAGAGACTAAGTGCTGCAGGAAGTTTCCAGCTGGTGTGAATTGTCATAGCAGAGACACCAGAAGGATTTGCTGTACGACTCAGAGTTATGATCAATAACTGAAAGCAGAAGAACTGAAATGAATGTCTATTGTGTATTAAGATTTAACCTGACCTTTCAAATAACATCTGCTGAAGGGTGCTTTCACCATTACAGGCCCCTGGATGATGGAATCATGTAGGAATGCAAACATTTCCTGCATTTTCCTCTGGAAGGCTCTTCTTTGAAGTTCTAATCCTGCAAGTGTAGTAGATGTGATAGTGACAATACGAATACTTCTAAATCCTATATATATTAGAGATATGGTGTCTGACTCACTGCTTAAAACTATAGCTCTTCTGGATTTAAGTATGTTTACATAAAATTGCACTGAAAGGGTAAAGCATAATGCATCAGGCTCGATGGAATTACTTATGTGAGTTTTATCTGTGGTCACTATGCTAGCAGGAAATAATTGTGCCTGTGGTTTCTACATCCTGAGTAGAAATCTGGAATTCAATAAAATATGGTCTCATTACAGCATACCTGTCTCCAACATATGTTCTCATTTTAGTGTTTCTGTACATACAGATAGCTCTGATTTATCTTCTGAATGACAAAATTTATCCTGTTCACCACAGAGTATAAGAAACCTTTTGCTGAGCTTTGAAATCTTACATGGAAACCTGCTGTCAAATACTGAATGCAAGTTGTCACCCCTTTGCAGTGGAACATTGAGAAGGAGATTAGAATTTCAGATTGTGGTATTTTGAGACAAAAAGGAAATGGTAGATTATGAACAAGGATCAGTGTTTGAGGATCAGGGTTCTCCTGCATTAAATACGACACGAGATAGCTGTTCACAAAGAAAAAAAGAAAAAAGATACAGTGGTGATAGAAGTAGAATATAATATTATATTATACAAGATAATATAGCAATAAAAAACTTGTCAGCTTCACAAGTCATTGCTGTAAAACACAGGAGGTTTAGAGGAGGCCATAGCATTATTTATGCACCCTACCTCCTCCAGATCTAGGAATTTAAGGCTCACAGACCCTTTTATTATTGTTATCAAATTAGGTCTGATTTAAAGAGCTACTGACAAGCAAAGCCTAATTTATCTCAGTTTTTTGGGATTTAACCTTACTGCCTAAATTTCCTGATTTTATGTCCTCCCAATTAAATAGTGCCTTGGTCTCTTTGAAAGCTACTCACCAAATCTACTCTAACAACCTTATTCTTCACTTCCTTTTGTAGATTATCCAGCATCTCTTAGCCAAGAGTCACTTTTAAATCTAGAAAGCTTCACTTTCTTTTCACTGACCCTTAATTATGCCAAACAGGATTCTCCAGACTGAGCTAACAGCCGTCCTTTATCCTGCTTGACAACACCTGATGCTCATTCCCAGTATTGGATATTTTCCAAAATATGTGCTGTTGAAATGATCATACCTACTAATAGAGTTTGTTACCTCTAGTGGTTTGAAAGATCCATGTGTTCTCTCAAGGCAATTCACTCACTTTTCAATCAACATCTCACCCTTGTGCCTTGCCTTGCCCTGTGGAGAACAAAGCTGTGTCAGAGGGGGCCCAGGTTTGTAATCATGTCCAAAAATGTTTTCCAGTGATCAGTAAAGCTTGTTACATCATCAGATGTAAATCAGTAAGGATCGTAATTGTGTACATTGTGCAACAGACTGTATAGAGGTGGTATTTTCCTCAGCTCCCTGTAGGAGCCCTGGGCCCCTCTGTGATTTATTTAAATGATGGATTCACACTGTGCTGCCGATACGTGAAAAAGGAGCTTCACTGATGACTGGCTTACCCTGAAGTGTTTTTCAGCACTCAGTATTGGCTGGGAGCTCTCAAACTCCAAAGCATGCTGGCACCCTTCCGTGTGTCGCATGAATGATTTACTGGTGAAAAGGTGCCTACTCTAAATATGGATATTTTAGATGCCCAGCAATCATTTCAGCACCTTGCAATGACACAGTTCCACAGTGAGTGCACATTTCTATCCCCCAAAGTCAGCGCTTACTGGAGGGAAGCATGAATATGATGGAAGACAGCTCATTATCTGGAAGCAGTGAAGAGAAACATGTTAGATGAAATAACCCTGTCCCCCTCATGAGTACCTCACTCTGCCCCGGCTGCATTGACCAACTTTGTCCTAATTGATGGAGCAAAGACACTCTCAAAGCCTTGATCCAGAGTTACAACCTTGCCAAAAAGGGCAGCAGGATGAGGAGGCAGCAACATTTATCCTGTACTGCAGAACAGCTGAAGACTTATGTTAAAATGTGGTCCCTTTAGAGCTTTGGTGTTGCAAAATGGTGCATATGTGACAGGTGAGTCAGAAACTAAAGTCTGTGCTGTCTGATACCTGTTGCAGGTTCTGGGCTTAAGCTAATGAGTGGTATGGACTTGACCTACTATTAGATGGGGCAAGATGCTGGAGGAGGGGAGATTGTGGAAGATTTTTGTCTTGTTGGTCATTCTCCAGTAAGTACCAAGGAAGGTAATGTAAGATACAGGATAAAATGGAGACGGAATGCTGAGAATAGAAGATGGCTTTTAAACAGGGAAAAGAACAGAACAATTTTAAAGAGCACAAGGAGTGGCTATGTCTTGGATGTATGTAGCCAGTTAAATCTATATATATTTGTGTCAATATTTAGTGAATCACAGGAAATCGTAAAGGTTGTTGTGTTAACAGTGGTAAGCCAGAGAGGTGCTTTAAATATTTGTAGAAATCTATCAATATTTTCTTTCTTCAAGTCACTTGATAGAAGATTAATGAACCAAACAACCATTAAGTGTCTCATTAAATCTGTTACAACTGGATAGAATTTCCAGTGGCTTAGCTTAATGCTTGAAGTAAGAAGTAAATTTTTAGCTCATGGGTGGACCTATAAGTTACTCGAGTTTTTGGTATTACATCACCACAGTAGAAAGCAGTGAATGAGTTGTCAGCATTATATTCCTCCTCTACTGATTCACTTTCAGCAAAACTGAAACTTTGTCTGACTTCGAAGAAGCTATTTTAAAAATCACAATTTTCGGGAAGGAGTGACGTTATTTTGCCTGCCTCATCAAAATGAATGCTCCTCTGCTGTGCACAAACTAGAGCTGCTTGCTCTAGTTGAACAAAAGCTACGATGAGGGCTTTGATCAGTGTTGACAGCATTCCTACAGTATTTCAGTGCCTCATTCCTTTTTGCTTTCTAGAACCACTGCTAATGATGTTGGTTAAGAGCGTGTAAATTGTGATAAGATGGCCATGTCCAGAGAGTGCTGAATTGGTCTGTTACAAGGATTCCTTAATTATTAATTTCATTGCTACAGATTTTTTTTTTTTTTTTTGATTTAATAGTTTCTCAGGACAAAGAGATTGTTTATTAGCTTCTTAAAGCATCACTCATCTTTATGACAAAATTTGTACACTTTAGTCTATAGAAACACCTTTTACATTCATGTCATGAATGTTCTTCTCTGAAGTGTGACGTTCCACACTGGGTTTAGTTTTTCCTTGGAGACGAGCAGGAAATCTGTCACTAACTTCCTTCTGGCCAACTCTGACTGCCTTTTCTCAGTCCTGTTAGTCACCTGTATGTTTCTTCTTCTCCATTTTATCTTCTGAAGACAGACATGGTTTTCTTAACTTCATTCTCATGTTTCTTTCGAGGTATTCTTCCTCCTTCTCACACAGCTTGAAGCTGGCACTTGGCAGAAGTGCCTGCTCTCCTTGCAGTATATTAAGTGGATCCGAGGTGCCCGCCTACCTCATGTACATCTATTTCATTGCTTACCATGACTCCTCTTTCCTTCCCAGTCATCATAAATTTTTAATTATCTGCATATTTTATGTGGTGCATCCAGAACTTTGCTTCCCCTTCACTTAATAACTTCCCACTTGCTGCACAAGAAACCAAACTCTCTAATGCTCTTTGTCAAGTCATCAGCTTCTCACTAAATCACGTACCTTCAGGAACTGCATATTGGCAGTTCAGCATTTCCTTCCTGCCTGTTGCCAATGCCAGAAGTTGCAGTCCTGTTGCTGCAACGTTCTCATCACCTCACATCTCATCACTCACCAACACAGCCAGGCTGCTCCCATCTCTCTCGACACTTCCACACTTTCACTTCTTTCTGCTTCTTACTCGGGTTCAGCCTCGTGGCTTTGCAGAACTCTGTCTTGGCTTATTTCTTCATTTTTTTTATCCTTTACCTTGTTCATGGCCCTGTGTACTCATGCATCTTCTTTTCTACTGCTTCTCAAGCTCATGCATTTTTTATGTCACTCTGTGCTTCAGGCTTCTCATGTAGAAAGGCCTGCTTTTCTCCAAATCCCCTCGAGTCTTCCTTTATCCACCTTAATAGTGTCTCTCAGCTGCTGTCCCAGAAAGTCTTTTCCAAGTTAGAAAACTCTTCAAAGTGCAGTTTTTGTACTGTCAAAAAGCAGAAGCTTTTCTACCTCCACTTTAAAAGAAAGCAGTGCAGTTGAGAGAGAGAGGTATTTTTGCAGATGTAGAGCCACATTCTCTACTATCCTGTGGGGCTCACAGGCTGGGCATCTGAAGACTGACAGACTTCATATTAGGTGACTTTGGAACATTTTGGCAAATGGTTTAAACTCTTCCCTGTTTTATTTAGGTGCAGTTCTATAGCATTTGGAGGACTTGTTCCCACTTCATACAAGGCTAAAATTGCTGTAAATCTTATGTTTTGGTGCTTCCTAAAGAAAGAAAGAGAAAAGTTTTATTCAGTTACAAGCTTTTGAAAAATGCATGCATACTTTTAAACACAGAATGACAACAGCAAAAAATACCTGACTTGAGGGAAGGGGTGGAAAGCAAATATATTAGGAGTAGGCATGAGTAAAAAGTTAAGTTTCCCTTTCTCTCTTTTATGCTTCTCCTTTACCGGTGCTGTAGAGACTGAAAATAACTCTGCTCTCAGTGATGTCATCACCATTGGAGGCATGCTGTCAGCTTAATTTGTTTTCTGACTTCTACAAAGGAAATAGAATCTGACTGCTGACTCACTTGTTAGGTGTGAAGTGAGTAGTTAGGCTTATTTCATCTATTTTGGCCTTGAGTTTGGGTCTTTAAATATCCACCTTCTTTGTAGCAGGTACAGGTACTCTTATTCATGAAGGAAAATGGAAATGAAGACTGAAATAATTTTGCACTTTGTTATCATACAGAACATGTTGCCTAAAGCAGGAATATATAAGATTTTTTCAGAGTAGTCCTACTGAAGAGTTTTCTCCTTCCATACGAGGCCACAGTGTTGGTCCAGTTGTTGGTTGTCTGGGGTGGTTGAATTGTTGCCTTCATCTCAGCTGACACAGTGCCAGTAGTGTCAGCAAGCGATGCTTTGGCTGCAGATCCACTGCTCAGATGCTTCCACTTTTCCTTTCTGGCCTGCCCCATAATATCTCTGCAAGCTGAAGTGAAAACATCTTGTGGAAAATGAGTGTGCAAATGGACCTTCCTTTGTCTGTTTTGTTATCTTTTTTTTCCATGTAGCTGCAAGGTTGGGCAGAACTGCTCCTGCTCACAGAGAGAAGTTTTGATTTCTACATGACATATTTTATGCGCATTTTGGGGAAAAACAAAAGTTGCAGTTTAGTTTGGACAAGCAAAGTAGCAGCAAATGGAGACTTTTCCTGACAGCATGCTTTCTTTGGCTTTTCTTCTGTACCTAGGTGTCCAGGGGCCAGATCCTCTGCTGGCAGAAGATGAAAGGGGCTCTAGCTTTCCTGGCCACTTGGCATCTTTCAAGTATGACTCGCCTAAGCAGAATGGAGTTGTGTCCATAATCAAAAGATAAGGTATATTTGAATGCAATGAATGGCTCTATATATTCAGAGCAGGGAAGAACACACACATAAAATAAGAATAAACAAAAATACAGAGATTGTTTCATTTGTGTGATTTTCCTCTGGATGTTTAAGTAGCATTGCCTTAATTTCGGTTTATTTTTCTGTAAGCCTTAGAAGTTATTTGATATCCAAGCTAATCTAATTTTCTGCCTTTAGCTTGCTTGTTTTTAGTTTCTCCTTCTAAAGTTTAGGTTGGAAGCTACTCCTTGCTGGTTTTTCACCCTTTTGTTAGGATGAAGAAGAAAAACATGCTGGCATATTTCTAAATTCTCATGGACTCAACAAATAATTTTTTTATTTGTCTCACTTTTAATCATGTGTGTGCATTTATGTAGGAAAAATATTAAGGAATTCTAGAAATTGATGTCATAACAACGCTAACAATACTCACAGAATCCCAGAATTACAGAATCCCAGAATGGTTGGAGTGCGAAGGAGCCACAGTGGAGTCATCTGGTCTTACCCTCCCGCTAAAGCAAGTTCTGCTAGAGCTGGCTGCACAGGATTCTGCCCAGGCAAGTTTCAAATATCTCCAGAGAAGGAGATATTCCAGTGCTTTGTCATCCTCAAAGTAGAAGTTGAAGAAAACAGCATCCACTGCTTTTCCCTCATCTGCCTGGCCGGTTGTGCCATACAAGGATGTCACAGTGGTCAAACAGGTTTTTCTCTTGGTGAATCCACTCTTCTGTAAGTCCCCCTCTAGAGATTAATTTCAACTGTGGAATGTACTTTCTTTTAAACAAACTGAAAATTAATGGCAATTTAAATATGGGGTACATGGAAAGGTAGTCTCTTCCAACCGAGAATATTCTGTGATTCTCTGATTCTGTAATGTACTAGCACAGTAAAACAATGAATAAATTATTTTCATGTTGAAACCATAAGCATAATTCAAATAAATACATACAGGAGAAAAACTCAATTTGGCTTTTAAACTTTTATTTTAAAATGGCACAGTTCATCCACTCATAGAGGATTGCTGCATAGCATCCTTCAACTTAGGAGCTTTCAAAACAGCTTTCTGGTATAACACCATGCATGTAAAAGACATGTGAAGAACTTTAACTCAGAGAAGCAAAATTTCCATACTGTGTCATAAACGAGACTGAGAGGGACTTCAACTCACATCCCACAGTGATATCTAAAAGGTTCATGCTTAGTCTTGCTTTTTAACTCTTCATACAGTTTGATGGATTCTTCACATAAACTACTCTGCATCCTGTGAAAGTATCTTTCAAAAGGCAAAGACCAATTAAATCTCATGGAAGTTTTGTTTGACAAAGAACTGAGTAAACTTTGGATGGAAACCTCAGGTTCTGGCCCAGAGAAAGCTCAAGTAAATCATTCTTCATTGTTACTACTGGCAATTATTGAGCTTGTTAAACAAGCTGAAGGTGATTTCAGCTAAAGAAACAATGTCTGGAAAATAAAAAAATTATAGAAATAATAAGTAAATGTAAAAGTAAATCAGCAAAAATTGGGAACTCAGCCGTATTGATTGATACGTGTTTTTAAGTTGTTCAAGACCATTATCATTAGTATTTTGTCCACCATAATATTGTTCTGTTATGTATTTGGTGGTGTTTAAAAAAATTGAAATAACTGGATTAAATGTCATGCCTTCAGAGGGGTGTGTTCAAACTGAGAATCTAAAGGCTGAGGGAACATAAAGGACACCAAAGGCATTTCTGTGTTTGATACTGTGAGCATTAGGTGAATGTGCCTATGAAATAAAAGTGAAGAAACTATGGAAGGAAATTCTTCTTGCCTTATGCATTGTGTAATTTTTGCTGTACAAAATGAGTAAAGCCCAAGTTTTCTAAGGGTAATGTCTCAGATCAGGCCCTGAGATAAGCTATGTATTTGTTCCATCCTTCGGTTCCTAGCACATCTATGCATTTGTCCTGCTTGTTCTCTCATGGATTAACCATTTGTAGCAGCAATATTCAAAACAGTACCTGGGCAGCCGCTGATCTGCATGCCTTATTCTTGTCACCAAAGCAAAAGAAATACAAACCCAACATCAGTTCAGAAAAAGGTAGTTCAGCTTGACTTTTTAGCTGGAGGAAGAAGCTAATACTGGTGTTAATTACATGCCTTTAAAGATGCAAATCTTCATTACAGCTATTGTTGCCAATTCAAAGTCAGTTGGATTTACTGTCTGTCACAATTCCTATCTGCAACTGCCTCCATACAAAAGACTGCAATCAAGAACTTGCCAAAATTAAATAGATGTGTGCATTGATGTGCTTATTATAGCATTTATGGTGCATTAAGTGCCAGGTGGATGCATGGACTATGAGAGAATAAAAAATACAGAGCAATCCCAGCTTTATGAATTTTTATTGCTTTGTGAAATGTGTCTAATACCCTATTTTTCAGAGGCATCGAGATTACACACTTCCAGAAAAACTTTTCTAGGTTGGAGAAGCAGGGTTCATTAAGGATGAAAAATGTTGGTTCTTCTAGCATGTCTGTAGCACATTTTAATGGTAAGGCAACTAAACTTCACTGTCTGAAAATTGTAAAGTAGAATGTGGGCATTATCACTGGTGGCTATTTTGTAATATTGGGATATGCATTGTTAACTTCCAACAGTCTTTAAAACACGCCAACAATAGAAAGATGGTACACATGTGGCTTACCTGTAGTTGTACATTGTGTCACTGGCTGAAGATGAACCTGAAAATGTGAGGCAAAATGTCAGCTGCTTGAAATCAAGCTCAGTGTTGTATCTGGAGGGGGCTTTCTGCACTCAGACAGTATTTTCTCAAGTGGAACAATGAATTGTAATGTTTCTTGTGGGCAAGCCTCTACCAAGCTTTTCAAACCCCTGGGCAGCCACTAGCAGGGCCCATCTCTCAGGCTGCTACTCACACACAGACCTTCTTACCACCCTGAATTCCTTGTCACTAGGGCAATGCAGATGTGAGAAAGAGAAACTGTAGCTGGAAGAAGTCATGTCTTCTCTTGCACAAAATCAGTGTTGTACTGATTATCCAGTCACTATAAGGACTTGCTGGGAATCCTTTAGTGTAGTCCCACACAGCTCTGCCCTTGCTTTTGAACTCTTCTTGCCCAGAATGCAAGAGTTGCTTCTCCTTTCTCCTCTCAGCCATGTGTCAGATGCCTTGGTAGGAGATTCCCATCTGCCTTCCAGCCCACTACATCTTAAAGAGAGCCTTGGATGTCTGGACAGACTTCACAGCAGCCTCAAAGCTGAGAGATGCAAGAGGGGTCCAACTACATCAAGTGAGATCTGACCCTCACCGATGGGAGCAGGTTGGTGGCTGCACCTAAAAAAGTCAGCAATATGCTGAACAACCTTCACTCCTTGAGCTGAAATGCTGAACAACAACAATAAGAAAACAACCCCAAAACCAAAGAAATTGATAAAGGGACTCTTAGTGTTTCAAAATGGCAGATCACTTGCAGTGATAAGAATAGGAGAGCTGTGGTCAGGGCAAAGGGTGGGAGTGGGCCTGAGAGCAAAATTTGGAGGAGAGCTATCTGGGCAAACCACAACAACCGGGAGTTGCTCATATAAGCAGATTCAGAGAAAGTCTTGCTTGCCTGGCCTTGGAATCGATGGACAGACCTAGTCCTGCCTTGTTGACCTTCCTGTCAAATCAGACATGACTGCTCAGCTGCTGGGTTTTTCATATACAAAAGAGTCAGTTAATTTCTAACCATGATTTTCTTTTAGACAGCAACAACAGCTTTTTCAGAGATAGTATGGGCTTGTCTCATGTCTGTTCTGGCTTTGCCCATTTCAAACAATGAGAAAAAGCAGGCATGTGCCGTCAAAGGCTGTTTCCCAAACGTTGCTCTAGTCCTGATTGGCCTTCCCATGCTATATTCAGTAATCATCTGAGAAATTATCCTGGAAAAAAAAGCATGTGCTCAGATCATAAAGAAATGCCAGTAAACATTTTTGTCTTTAATGTTTTTGAGTGAGAAAGGCCATGATAGTGACTTTCAATTGTTTCTTTGATATCTAGGAGAAAGTGTTTTCCTCAGCAGTTCCCCTTACCCCTCCTGCAGCCCTGGCTGGAGCTGTTCCATAGTCTATCCTCTCTCTGGTTCACTAAAATTAAAGCTATCTCAGGTCTTAGTCGGTCCATACAGCTGTTCCAGGAAAATGAGCAGTAGTCCAGTCCTTATCTTCTTCCTAATAATCCTTCCTAATATCCTTTCCAAGCCCTGTTGCTGTCTTCCAGTTCATCCTTCTCAATCCCAACTGGTTTCTGTGAAAACACATCTTACATATATCTCTTTGGTGTTGGGTAATTCATGGCTGAGTGTTTCAGTATTTACACAGAGTGAATCTGATTGTCAGTGTGGGAGCTTTGGTTTTCACGTTTGTGTTGGCCAGGGATGGTGTAAGCTCAGAGAGAACTGGGGAGATAGTGGTGGACATAGGGCCAGCATGTGACAAAATGGCCCCAATGTCTTAGGCAAGGGCTGACTAATTACATGGGAATATGGCCCATGTGTCCCAAAATCTGTGTGACCTTTGGGTGGAGACATCAAGTTAGTATTAGAAATCTGTTGGAGATAGATTGGATGAATCACAGTGGGACTTAACTAAGTTGCCTTTGACAGATACTTTAAAGCTGATGAACCTGACCACTAACATTCAAATTGCTCAGAATGAATGAATGAATGGATGAATGAATGAATGATGAATGAATGAATGAGTGAATGAAATTCCTGCAGAAATATCTTGGAGAAAGTATTGTGAAAATGCCAGGTGGGAATAATGGAGAGGATAAATGCTTTGGGCTGTATTAACTGATCAGAAGCAGACTATGAGCTACTAATGAGAAGCTGCCTTGAAGCACAGTGCTTGGATTTGTCAATTGAAGTAATTGTAGGGAAAAAAAGAGACATATTCATGCAGGTGTAAATGACTCTGCCAAAACCTTATCTGGAGTATTGTGTGCACTTCTGAGTATCAATGAGTGAGAGAGAGGGAATTCAGACTGGAACAGGTGCAGAGAATTGATGACAATAATGGAAATGTTTTAGAGAGCTTGCTCAGCTTAGAAAAGCAAAAGCTGAAAGAGGACATGGTTACTCTCTGTGAATGTTAAACAGGTAAAACACCTGGAAGGGAAAGAGCCACTTAAGCTCAAGAACAATACTGGCACAGGAACTAACGAGTATGAAGTGGTTGTGAATAAAACTAGATGGAAAGATGGGATGGCTTATAACTATCAGAGCAGTAAGGTTTTGATTGTTTTAAAAGTACAGTAGAAAAAAGGGAGGACAGAATCTACACAGTTTTAAACCAAAAATTGGTCAGTTTATAAAAAGGAAGATGCATGTTGTTTGCCAGGAATACCAAACAAGTAGAACTTGATGCACTGGGAAATGCCATCCATTGTTCCTGGGTCAGTCTCTAACCTTTATACATGGGCAGATATAGCAAGTGTCCATAACAGAAAAAAAGTAAAGCTAAACTAAAATTGAAATATGGGTAGCTTTCTGTGGAAGAGTGAGGGATTATTTAGATGGTAATATGTTCCTGTAGCTATTAGAATCAAGTTTCTTCTGGTAGCATTTAGGTACTTAGGCATGAGTGCCAACATGCAAACCTGATTAGATAAAGACAGCTAGGGTAAGATAGGGAATAAGCAACAGTGCTTTGTGAGCAGAGATTACATTACAGAGGTGGCCTACCAAACACTATTAACCTAGAACCTTGAAAGCAAAAGAATAAGACATTAGGGAAAAAAATATTTTCTACTCAAAAGACTCAAAATACTCAAGGACTGCAGAATTTCATTCGACTGCAGCAAAGGCAACAAAGAACCACACAACTTCTGAGCTCTGAAAGAAAACCTTATTGGTGGCTGATACATATGACTGGAATAAAAAATATTGGACTAGATGGGCCAAATTGTCTGTTTCTAGATTTCTGTGATAGTTACTCCTGAGAATTACTGGTATTTCTATCCATGTTCAGTGTGTTCTTCATCCCCAGGAATAAGGATCTCATCTTAGGATCTCTGATGCTAAAATTAGAGTTTCGGCAGTGTGAACCTCAAGGATCAAAAAGAATGGCATAGGAAAGGAATAATTAACGTGGTTAGATGATAACAATTAAACCAACACTCTGCACCTTTATTTTTTGACCCTGCAGACCACAACTGCCTAAAACACATGTACCACATTCAGCAGCTCTGACAGAGCTGTTATCTTTTTCTCCTGTAGAAAAAGAAGTCTTAAAATCTTTCACATGGGAAAAGTCTCAAAGGTAACCCCTTTTTCATCATGTTGTAAATTTTTGGAGCTAAATTTCAACACTGAAGATTCCAGATGCTGTAAAAACATTATTGAAATGCAACATGGTATTAAGGTCATGTCTTACTGGTGCAGACTGTACTGGTTTAGACACCCAGCCTGGCAAACTACTACCAGTGCCTAACCAATATATCTCTTTTTCCCCATAATTATACCATTTTTATCCCTGAGTGAGATTTTTCAGACATGCTATTGTTATTAGGGATATAAGACTCCATTTACCACTATGCTGCAAACTTTTCCCCACCCCAGAATGCATTCAAATGTATATTTGCTTTAACAAAACAATAGTTTCATAATCACATATTGAGCGAAGTGTGGTTGTGCTTAATAAAGTGCTTAAGTACAGACATGGTCATTTTCTTAATTAACTCTTAAAAAAAAAAATCTCTGTACAATACTGTTTTGTTTTTTTAACTGCCAAAATCACCTTCTAAGACTCAGATGCTATATCAAAATTTGAAAACAAGAAGTCTTTGACTGGAGCACGTTAAGACATGTGCTTGTCATACCAGAAAATAATTAAAAGTTGAAACAAACTGGAAAGCTGTGTTTCACATGAAAAAATGACATCAGCAATTGATAAGTAATTTGAACTGATATTCTTGGTATTTTCAGAGTAAGGTTATGTCCAGATTTTAAAAGAAATATAATTTTCATTGTACTAACTATCACTGTAATTGATAGAAAAGCTCTCACTTATCTATAAGTAGAGGACCAGCTCGCCTCTTCAGGGCGACTGTTATGGACCAGTCTTATGAAGTTTAATAGTGTCTGTGGCTGGCAATGCGTGGTGGTACAGACAGACAATGCTCACCCATAGCAGAAAGGTGCTTGCTCCTTGGGAACAGGCACAAGCTCCAAACCAGCAGCACAATCCTGCTGGCAGGCTCTCCTCCTTGGGGTGCTGGTTTGACAACCCAGAACCCCACTGATTGACTCAACGTGCCCCTCACAAGCAGGGGAGAGCTGGTGGCAGCTCTGGTCACACAGGGCAGAGCAGGATGCAGTGACACAAGATGCTGGAGGTTGGGGCACAGAGGAAGGCTGAAAGGTGAGCAGAGGAACCTGGTTTTTGGGGAAGCAAACAGGGACTTGTTCAAGGTTTGCCTGTCATGATCCCTTAGGGAGCTGCTGTACTGGGGAAGAGTGCCCAGGAAAACTGGCTGGTTTCCAAAGGTAATTTACTGAGAGCTCAGGAATGAATCCCACCATGTGGGAAGACTAAATTTCTGGAGAAGGTTTGCATGTCCCGGTGGGGAGCGTCTCATTGTACTAGCTCACAGAAAGGAAGTGGAGAAGAGGTAGAAACAAGGGCAGGCAGTATAGATAGAGCAGTGTTAAAAACTTAATGTCAAAATTAGGAAGGCCAAAGCCCAGCTGGAGCTGTAACTACTGAGGGGCATAGATCCTGAGAATATTAGTTTCAAAGTAAATTCAGGACCCAGCAATGGGTGGAGAAGAAGCACTAGTTACAATGGAGCAAAAAAAGGCTTAAGTATTCAGTGACTGTCTTGCCTCAGTATTCACGAGGAAAAGCTGCTTTGAGACTGGTATGATGTGGGATGAAGAAGGACAGCCCTTTCTCAGTGGGGGAGAGATCCAACAATTTATAGACTTGAAAGAAGCTGGATGTACTCAATACCAGTGGGTAGGGCTGGATAGGATTTATCTGAAGGTGCTGGAGAAGCTGGCCAATGTAATTGTGGGATCAGTATATGGACAAAACATTTTTAAATTGATTTTTTTTAATAGCAAAGCTGCTGTAAAGAAGAAAATGGAACAGGCATGTGAGCAATTTTAAATGTAGCTGAGCTACTTTTGTTGCACTGGCTATTATAACGAAAGAAATTCCCACAACTGAGTGTGCCATGGGATTTCATTTTCATATCTCTTGTCCTACTTTTATGTTTATAAGACATTCATATAGCTGCTTTTGTTAAGACATGGGATTTGGTGTATAATATTTCTGAAACAAAAATGAGATTTGCTGAATTTATCATTGAGGGAAGAGGGAAAAATCCAGTACCAGGTGAAATGGTACTTTTAGAAGCTGGACTTGGTGCAAGCTTTCACAGCTGGCCTAGGTGAGAAGCTGGTACCCTGGTGAAATACTCATTTGCCATCTGGGGAGGAAATGCTGTGAGGAAGTGAACTCTTAGGGTCACTGGGCCAAGTCCCAAAGTTTCTGCTTAGATTTAGCTCAGCCAAATGTGTGTCCAACTCATGTGGATTCCTTTTCAGAACTTAGATATTCACAAGGATTGCAAGTCATGATCAAACTGATCCTCCCTCCTCAAAAAATTAAAAATAATAATAATAAAAAAATAACAGAACATTCAGTTTATGAGTTGTCACTTGTGAATCTTAATTTCCAGTCTGACATCCGATCTGCCTAGGGCTCCTATGACACTCATCCTGACTCATCCTTCTGTGTGTTCTGTACTACCCAGCTATCAATGTCGCTATCTGTACTTCCCAAGTAATGCCTTTGCTAGAGGGATTGCAGCCTGGCAAAATGGGGGAGAGTAACAACCCACCTCACACTGCCACCTTTCTCCTAGAGGGATGACTGATCTGGCTGTCTCTTCTCTGCTATTTCCCCAGAATGCATAGAAATATAATCTCTTGGAGATCAGTAGCTCTCTCAAGTTAAAGTACATTAAGCCAGAGCGTTCAAAAGTGAAGGTGAGCAGACAGGCAATGTTGTCAGATAATCCCCCTCTCCTTTAGGAACCAAGGTAAATGTATAGTGAATCTAAGAAGGAAGAGAAAAAAGGAAAGAAGAGAAAAAAGGAAACTGAGGCTGGGAGTGAGAGATATGACAATGTCTCATTTTTCCTTTCATTTGCATCATTAGGTTTGAATAGGAACTGGGCTGGACCCTAATTCAGCTATGCATATTTCAAAGAAAAACATTCAATATGGGCAGTAATTAGTAGAGTTGTAATTTAAACAGAGGAAAGAGGAGACAATATAAAAGAAGCAATGATGCTTGTTCCTTTAAAAAAAAAATCTGTTTGATATTAATATTTGGGCATCTATTGACACACTAATGACTGCTTTGAGGAACAATTAAAGGAAAAATGGCTCCTTTGGGGCTAGATGACAATATACAATAAATTACTTGATACACTGGAATGAGTAGAGAAATTGAGAGAAATGTTGTATTACCAGTGAAAAGACAGTGCAAGAGACTCATTTAAGATTGAATGCATAACCTCAATTTTCCTATTTTCTGTCTTGCTGTGCTTGGGCAATTTCCATGTTTTTTGAATGTATTGCTTTTAATGAACATAGAGATGTTACAGTGTCTGTGTATATACTGAGATAAATTAACTTTTACTTCGGCTATCCACTGTACATTCTGAATGGCTGTGATGAAATGTAATTATCAAAGAGTTTTGGTCTCCTAATATTGAAGTCTAAAATTTTGTTAGCTCTTTTCTAGCAACATCATCCATGTTAACAAATTTTCAACCTGCTTCTTTAGATTCATCACAAAATGAGCACTTACTTTGTTAGTCTGACCACACAATTTCGTAATCATTGACCACTGGGGTTATTAGTCCTTATGCCTTTTATTTGGCAGGGTATGAGCTAAGCAATGGTTAAACGTTTAATTTGGACAAGAGCTTAAAGCTGTGTGATTTCTGCTGGACAAACATATCCCTTCTCGGAGTTGTGCCTAAGGATGCCATGATTCATCACACATATTCAGGCACAAGGAAGAAAAGGCAAAGAGAGAAGGGGAGAAGTTTTTCTGAGACTAATTCATCTTCCTAAGACCCTGAAGTTGCTCTGCAATGTGCAACCTCCAGGTATCTGGAGACAAACCAGGCAGGAATTGACTTGGCAATTTAGTTCCTTGAGAAGCAAGAGAAAACACAGGCTTGTTAAATAAGAATCCATGGAATTTTTCTACTTGAGGTTTAATGTGCTTAAATTTGCAGGCCATAATTTTAAAAAAATCAGGCTAGGCATCTTCTGATAGAAGGTTGTCCACTGGCTGACAATCTACCTTGCTCTTGCTTTTTAATTCCTCCTGTATTTTTCCGAAAGTGGATCTTATGTGTTATTCTCTCCAGGTGTATTAGTCAGGGGCTCAGCATCTTCTTATGACATATTTTATTGCTTTGCTATCACTGACCTTGAGTGTTCCGAGCTTAAAACTGGTTTGCCCTGGCCAAGAGCCAAGGATTTCCAAGGATGGCACATGGAAGTGGCTGGTCAGACTTCACTGCTCCTGTTCCCCCTGTGCTCCATGCAAGAACTGGCCTTGTGTCCTCCCATAGGTTCTGTGTCACCTGGGAGGGCAAACATAGGAAAGGAGGCAAAAGAGACCCATGCTCAAATTGTTTCAAGCCTGGCCTCTGCATGCAGGTGCCTGATGTGATTTAAAAGCCAAATAGAGACATTTCACTGAGGTCTGCAGTGGCTAGGGCTGGTTGTTGGGCTGCCAAACTTCGAGTCCTAGGCAATAAGCTGTGAAATCAGCTGAAGCACAATGTGACTTACAGGGAAGAGTCACTATATAGGATGAGTAACTATAAACGGTAGAACTCCATAAGCTTACAAAAGGTGATCTTGGTTTTGCAGAAAGAGAATGGCTGGGATCTGAAACGGAACTGCTAAAACTGCCACCTTCTCGTCTGATTTATAAATTTCAGTTTTTGGCTTTACTTAAAACTGTAATCAGTGTTTTGAAAGAAGTTTATTCCAGAGCATGAGGAGTGACTAATACTATTATTCTCCTTATAGATTGCACGGAACTACTTTTTCTGATTAGGAAGAGGAATTCTCTACCCAAAAGTCTCATCTACTTGCAACCTCTGCTGCTCATAGTCAAAGATTACTTTCATTTAAGAAATTACTTGGATAATTTTCATAATCTGCTCAACATTTTCCTTTCCCATCTCCCATTTTTTCTCTTGCTTATATTCTTCTCTGTCCTGCACTTCACAGAGTGCTATCCAAAAAAGAGAGAGGTTGCTATGATCTTGCATCTTCTGCTGCAATAGTTACAGAAGGTTTAGTGTGGAGATAATGAGTTTCAAAATTACCCCACTATGGATCTTCCAGCTCCATTTCCCTTACCTAAAGAAAGGGATAGCCTTTATTAAAGAGACTATCACCTCCATGGTCTAGAACTCAGCAATTCAAAAGCAAATAACAAAACCTGTGCCCTTCTGCTGCTCAGGAGTCTTGCATTGGCTTAAACAAAGTTAACAGTCAAAATGATGGGCAGGCAGAAAACACATCCACACATCCATACATCCAAATCCAGCTTTAGACACCAGTGATTCAGAAAAGGGGAAAGTCCTCCTTGTGTTGCTTCTTTTTGTCTGCTTTTAATTAGGTCCCTCTTTATTGCAAGGTAGTGAAGTTACTAGTGGCTCAAAGCTTTAGCAGTTTGTGGCTGCTTTTCTTCTGCTTCCCAGTTTCAGAAGAGATCACTGCATTGGGTTGGGACTTCCCTCCCAGATGGCTGGGTCAGTTTCTCAGTAAGTTGCTTCAGTCATATCAGGTCTAATAACACTTTCTCTTCCTAAAGACACTTTCACAGAAAATCCTCTGGCCTTTTCAGTTCCCTTCTGGGGCTGTTGCAGCCTCTCAGGGGGAGGTGGTGTGTTTGAGAATGCAAGGGAGTAAAGCTTATCCCCAGCTTTGTATCTCAGCCCAGATACAAAGTTTCTCAATCCTGATAATTGTTCCTTGAATGGAATATTCCCATCTTTGACCTGTACTTAGCAACCACTGTGAGCTTAATCTTCATTTGTTATCAATTTTACATCATGAATTTGTTGGGAATTGCAAAGGTTTGATGTAAAACATAATTAGCACAGGAGTATTTTTATAGATTTCAAAGAGCTTTTTATTATTTGATAGTCCCCATTCAGTAGGAGGTAGACAGTTCTGGCTCACAAACGAGTAGCATTATTTTGCTTTTCTTTCGTAAGTAACACTTAACTACTGTTTCTAATAATATTGCAGCAAAACAGTTTCTAAATATGACAGAGTGTTGAAAACACTGATGTGCAGAGGAAGTTGCATAATTGAAAAAAATCTTCACTTCTTGTGCCCAACACTTTAATCTAATCCATCCATTCAAAGACTAGAGGTTTCTTGGCCTTTCAGCTGCACTTATCTGATAAATGAGCTTTTAAAAATAGAGATGGCAGTAAATTCAAAAGGAGTTTCAAACCTCTAAGTACTGGGAAAGCATGAACTGACCTCATATTACAAGCAGCTGCTGTGCTAACAGTCTGCAAAAAAGAAAATAGGCCTGAAGTTGAATAATTTATTGAAATATCATAGTATTTGGTTGTGGTATAATCTGGTTCTCCATGTGTTATTCTACCCAACAAAACCCGATTTCAGTTTAAGATCAGTGTCATTATCTTCTGGAAGGCATATGCTGTTGCTGTGCCTGCTGACAGGCTGCACACATGTGCTAGGAACCGGCTGTGGCTTTGACAGCTGGTCCCAACTAATTGCCTCCAGCAAGATAAATATGGTCTGGATTTTGATCAACTACTTTTTAGGATAAGAGACCAATGGAAGGGAGCTGTGCACTGTGGGAATCCAGGAGACTAATGGGGAAAAGATGAACACTGTAAGAATATTGTATCAAGGCAAAAATACACTTACATATTTTATGCTTATAAGGTACGTTCTATACAAGCAGTTTAGAACAATCTGTGATTTTACCTTTGCTGCCTCCCACGAAGAATATCTCCTTTCTTGCAGTGCCATTTTATTCAGTAATCGTCCCGAGTCATTAGACTTCCCACACAACAATTCACAGTCAGAAATGTAAATGTGAAGGGAAATGCATTGCTTCAGTTTGTGGAAGAATATATACCCCACTTCCACTTGGCCATGAAATTATGACCTAATTTATTTGCCACTGCCCAAACAACCTGCTCTTATTATTTAGCTTTCCACATGAACTTGTATCTTGAAGAAAAATTTGCCTAATTGTTTATACTGCTGTTGCACAGGTACAGACTTGACGATGCACCTCTCCCTTCTCATGCCAAACCCAAGTGTCAAGAAGAATAACATGAAGAATGCTGAAATTTGTTTTGAGCTAGATGTGGGTTTGTATTTTGTGGCATACACTAAACTAATATTCTGTTAAGGCAAAGCAGAAAATTCAGTTTTCACTGTGGATTTGTTTCAGTCACATGCAAATTTCTGGCTGATGAGGCTGCTATGACTTTTCAACATCTATAAAGAATAGAATTATCACAAGATAGAACTTCGAGAAGGGGAAACTCAGAAAAGCTAGCAAATTTAACTTCAGTGTCATCTGAATTGGAGAGAATTAATGCTCCTGGTTGCCAGCTATCTTGTGGTAGTTCCACTGTTAGCTGCCTTCTGTGAAAACCCAGAATGTTTTCTCCCCAAACTACGTGCTAAAACTTCCCCAAGGACAGACGTTAATAAGCAAGATGAAACATCCCTGCTCTGGCACAGCACCGAAAGGGTGACACCAGGCTCACAACAGCACGAGTGCCAAGTACGTGAGTGCGTTCACGGTACAATTACCCTGTTTGTGCTGCCAGTTGCAGTAATTGGATAATTGGGTCCACAACTGCCTAACTACATTGGTAACTACTCATTGCTAAATTATATGTGAGCAATGTGCAAAAAGCCCCAGTGTCTAAAAGCCTTTGTTACAGAAACTTTCATTTCATGAAGGCTCATCCTAATTGAGAAAAGCATGCCTATGTGCCGTGATCTATCTTTTTGTTCATTGCTGTTGAATCAGGAAAGGTCTGACTCTAGACAGGAAAGCAAACACCACTGAAAAGGAAAAGAGGCAGTTGTGAAGACAGGCTCTTGATTTCCTCTCCTGCTGATTCACAGAGCTTGTCAAGAAGTGCCGTGGGAAGTTAAATCAGGAGGTTTTAAATGTCCAGCCTTTAAATGAACATTCTGACATGGTCTTTAAGTGACAGGTTATTGTGATTTTTTTTTTTTAATCTCCTGGCCTTTTCACAACTCTCATTTCAGTTAATTTAGTGAATTTAGAGAGTTAATTTAATTAACTCTCATTAATAGGAATGTCCTGAGGTGACATTATGAAGCCGCTTTATTCCTTACCCGTCGGCTCAGTGCCCAAGGACGCTGTGCCTTTAGGATGGACCCGGGGCCGGGGCCATGGGACCGAGTGCGGGGCGGTTCAATGGCTCAGCCCGAGGGCTCTGGGGCTCAGCAGGGCCAGGAGGGAGTGTGCTGGGAGTGCGGTGCTGCTTTTCTGGGATTCCTTTGAGTTCCAGCTAGCTGGGAAAAGGTTCTGTTGGGGTTTTTTCCCGTTCTTTTGTCCCTTTCCTTCCCCTTCACTGTCTCCCTTCCCTCCCCACCGGTCCGGGCAGCCTGCGGGGGCAGCCCCGGCTGGTCCAAGCCCACGTGTCTGTTCCCTCTCTGGGAATTTGTTGTATTTTGAGTGGGTTTTTTTTTTTTTTTTTGATTCTGCTCTACCCTGTTTTGTTCATATGTTGATAAACAGTTTGGTTTCTTTTTCCCACTTTTCCCACACTCCTTGTGACCCATTTGTCTCATTGATGGAGGAAAAGGGGAGGAACACTCATTCCGGAGTGTTTCCTCCTGAAGTTTTGTCTCAGAAACTGAGACAAGGAATAAAGAAATTACTTCAGATTGTCCCAACTTGAAACAGATTTGGAGAACTGAGCCTTGGCAATGGCAAACCCATGAAAAGTCAAATTGCCTTAAATGGCCACTGCATGAAAAGTTAACAGAGAGATACCAGCAGGACCATATTTTTCACCTGAGAACTCTAAATGAATGCAAATGAACTACTAGTTTAGTGTAGAGCCACTTGTTTTTCACCTACAACCCATAACCTGGATGACAGAGGAATGGAAATGTAATGATGCTGCCTGATGGTGAACAGAGTTTCAGAGATTTTAGAAGATTACAGACCAATTTTGGACATTAATCAAAGAGTAGAATTACTGGATTTGTAGGCATACATGTCTACATATAATAATACATACACAGCATAATGTATGCTACATTGAGAAAGATTCTTCATGGTTTTATAAAGGTAATGAATTTCTCATAAATCTGTTAGAGTTCTCTGAAGGAATGAACAGGCATGCTAATATGGGAGATACAGCTGATACGGTCTCCTTGGATTCCTGAAAGTCACTTGACAAGATCATTCACCAAAGGGTCTTAAGTTAAGACTGGGATGAGATGGACAGTGCTGACATGGATAGGCAACCAATTAAAAGAAGTTACTTTTCTCACCAGAGGGAACTTACCACTGTGGTCCCATAGGGACATATCTGATGAGCCTGGCTCTTCTTTAGATTCACAAATGAATGGAAAATGAAGTGACAAAGTTCAGTGATTGTTCTGAACTCTGTGGTAAAAACAAAAGCTAGCAAAGTTTGAAGAGCTTCTGTAATGTCTTGGGATACTGAGTTAACATGGCAGAGTGGGGAAAAGGAACGTGTTTGAAAATGTAAAAAGAGTTCACAAGAGGCATTCTAATTTAATGTATTCAATTGCAGACTCTCAAGAAGCTATTATTAGCTAGTACAGAGATTCTGAAGTTGTAATAGCAAATTCTGCAGGAACATCAGCACAGTGCTGAATGGCAGCCAGTATGAAGCAAATTACTAGGAAAGGGAGGGAGAACGACAAAACAGTATTAGGCTGCAATATCTTGAATACTGTGGGCATTTTTTAGCCTTCATATCAGTGTGTATCTATATCTGTCTATCTATCTATCTATCTATCTATGTAAGTATTTATAAAGGAGCACTGTTGAATAACAACTGTGGGTGAAACAGGCTCAATACAAAAAAATCAAACATGGAAATATATATAGCTGTGAAAAATGTTGACTCAGAGGAAATATGAATGAGACCTGTAAAATCATGTATGGGATGAAGACCAACACGAAAGGATAATTTTGCTCTTCTAAAATAAGAGGGAGCGTCCAAGGAAATCACTAGGCAGCAGCTCAGCTGTCGAACCCAGACTTGGGAATATGTGAAGTACTAAAGGTTTACATTGATTCAAAAAGTGATTAAACAAATTCATGAGCATAAAAAAAACCTCCCAAACCAAAGTAAAACACCAACCCCTATTTAATGCTGAAGTAAAGAGATATCTCATTAGGAGACTTTGGCAATGCCTCTTCCAGCAGTCCTTCATGATGACTCTGACTTCTAACCAGTATTACACATTGACAATACTTACCTTTTCTTTGGCACATAGTTGCCATGGAAATAAACAGTAACTTGGCTCAGATCTCTTTGAGAAACTCCAGATCAGTGAGTGTCACAGACATTTTGTGAATCAATTTCATCTTGCAACCTGCACATACAATTCTTGAGCTGACAGGAGAATGGTTTTAGAGTAAATAATACATATCCAAACCAGTCATTGTGTATGGGAGGTTTTACCAGTTTCACTATTGTTGAAAAACAAGCAAGTGTCCCAAAAGGGAAGGTAGAGGGAAAAGAAAAAAAAAATATCTGCAGCTTATTTTTAAAATAAAGTAATTCCCAACTTTTGCAACTAATGATTCATAAAAGAGCTTTTTCTTTTTTAATGTATGCAAGCAAGCAGTTTCTTGTCTCCCTTGTTCTGGCTTTTGGATTTTATCTCTGTTTATTTTACTTTTATATCATAATGCCATAACATTCTTGATCTGGATTTCAACAGTCCCTTCCTACTTTAGCATGTACTTGAAGTACTTTAGAGAGGTTCCCTGATTTTTTTTTTATTTTTATATCTGGAACATTATCCTTGTCCTTTTTCACTCTGAGAGCCCTCAAAGAGTCACATTCACACACTTATATTGGATGCACTGGCTCAGAGAAATGAAAGCTTCCCTTCAGATTGCCATCTCGGGGACTCAGCAAGCATCTTAAAATGATCAAAATGAGGTTGGTACAATCTAGGGTTTGGAAATTTTGCAGACTGTGAAAGTCATTTAATAAGTTTTAAAACTGGGAACAGGTATGTGATAGCACTGCAGAGTTACTAGTAGATGAAGTTGCTGACAAAAAAGCCCCAAAACCCTGTGGGTTTATTTTCTATTTTATTGGGGGAATGATCTTTTTTGTGGATATGCTGCTGAAAGTAATGCAGTTCCTCCTAACAGCTCTGGCTTCTGTCACACATGTGCCCTGACCACTCTCCCTGCCAGCTGGCTTGGTGGGTGAGAAAACCACATCTTGCAATGCCTAAAAGCTGGTGTCTTCAGGAGTCAAATACTTTTGCATTCACCTCTTGAGCGCACACCAAATACGTGCAGCTCCCCTTGTCAGAGCTCCTAAGGAATCTACCACAGCTTTTGGAAAGTTTTAACACCCAGGGATGTGCTATAGTCACAAAACCAGAAGAAGGAAATGAGAATGATAAAAATAAATACTAAGGAAAATGAGAATTCAGTTTCAGATTGAGTTCACAAAATATATGGTCACCAATAGAATTTAAGAACCAACCATACACAGCTGCAGATGCTGAAGATGGTTAATTCGAATAGAGAGATTGGAGGGCAAGCGAAAAAGTGGCATCCTAAGTGGCAATTTATGGCCTACCAAGACTAATGCTCCTTGCACCTTCTGCACCCCGAAGACAACTCATACTGCCATAGCTGTTAATACTAAAGGCATAATGGTTATGACTCAGCATGAGTGGTACCCATGGTCTGGTGAGGGGCAGAGCCTGGAATGGAGCCAGGTGTTGGGTGCTGGTGGTTTTGCTGCCCCGTCATGTATCTGCTGGCTGTACCTGCCCTGAAGCCAGTCTTGGACTCCAGCCATCATGGAGATGGCCTAAAATGACAAGGGAAGTGACCTGATAGAAGCTACAGCTTTAGGTCAGGCATCACCGAAGGGACCCAGCATTGGGGTTGGTAGGGGGTGCAGAGTGCTTGCTGCTCTTGGGATGCACTGGCACAGTCAAGCAGTGCAGCCCTCTTTGTGGCTCTGACTCCAGGATATTATCCCCTTGTGCTGTCCCAGTAGCCCCAAACAATTTCACTTCAGGAAGCCAAGGTTTCACAGCCTAACTTTTGAAAATAACCCAAAACCAAAATATCTCACAGACTTAAACTCTTCTTTTTCTCTTGGTATCCTCATATTTTAAATGTATCGTATAAAAGTATTTTTAGTTTTAGGTCTCTGTGTGTGTCAGTTTTCTCAATTTGCTTAAAGAATGCATAGGAAATCACACAGCAAATAATATAAATATGTCAGCAGGTTGAGGATCATGAATCAGTATTTGCCAGTGTAGTTTAGCTTAGAATCAGAGTCAAGCAGCATGACTTCTTTTTGCACTTGATAATCTTGGAGAAACAGCCCTGCACAGTAATTAGGCTTGTGTACTCCGGCCTTTATCTGTGACTAGCATTAGATTCTGCTGAAAATCCATTATGACCTGAGTTTTCTTCTAACTTTCAAATATGGGAGAAGAAGTAATTCCTTTCCGTTTTTAATTCATGCAGGCAGCACCAATTTCAGCAACTGCAGAGCAGTTATCAAAATAGATCAGTGTTGGCAGATGTCAGACTTTCAGCTTTCTTGGATATCATCTCCTCCTCTCTGAAGCTTTCAGCATGGCACCGTAGTGTTCAGTGCCTTGGTGGGCTGGAGTGGAAGTTACAGAGACTAAAAGCCTTTTAACAAAGTCTGTGACATATAATATTTGTGCGCAATCTCTATGAAAAGCCAAATCAATGGAAGAGATTGTTTGGTGACACATAGTTAGTAAGAAGTATGTACAACAAAAATGTAATTGGTAGCATACAGGATCATACTTAGGAATGTTGTAACAATAAGGAGGTGCTTTGAACACTTAAGATAACTCTCAACCCGAGATAAGCCATGAATACTTCACCTTTACCTGGACAGGTCTCTGGGAGCTGATCATGATACACATGAGTAATTCTACATCCGAATTAGGGAACTGGTAGAAGGAACCAGTAGCTCAAAGAAGACCAACATCAAAAGCAACCTTGAATATTAAAAGCAACAATTTACAGGTAAAGCCTGAGTGTCTCATTTTTTACTGGGAAAGGAGGCTTTAAAGAGTGTAGGAGAGGCTGGCATTTAGCTCTGGGGGTGCTGCTGGATGAGTTGAATGAAAATGTTAATTGACCGAGTCCTGGTTTGGGAACTGTAGATGAAGGACACAAAAATAGCCTTGAAGCAATCTATTGGTGAGCAGCTGTGGGGTCTGACCAGTCCCTGCCCTGGGAGGAAGGCCTGCTAGATAAAAAGATTGCACAATCTCCTGCAGGCTCCCCTTAGGAGAGCCAGAACTTTTTTGGTTACAGCAAGAGGGGAACAGACCCATGATCCTGTAGGAAACCCTATGTAGATTCTCTGTAACCCATTGGCTTTTACCCTTTCACACCCACCCCTTTTACCCCCACAAAAGAAGCCCCCTATCTCCCCTTGGGAGAGAGTCTGTCTCTGGCTCCCTTTGTGGATGCTGGACAATAAAGACCACCTTTGTGGAATTGCCAAGCGGACCCCTCCTCTCTCTTTCCCAGTCTGGCCTGGGGATAGCCTTGCAGAGCAAAAGAGCTGAGAAATCACACCTGCTGAATCTCTGAAGAGCTGCTAGCCTGCTGAGACAGTCATCTCTCTGCGGGGCACGCTGGTGGCTGAGAGAAGGCCACGACCCCTGGAAGATGGTTCTTTGCGGGACCATCTCTCCGGGCTGGGCCACAGCTTCTCGAGTCTGAGCCCCAGACCCCAGCACCAGCTGCCTTAAGCTGCCTGAGCCAGGCTAGAATCTGTTTCATTGCTCTGCTCTGCCTCCAGGATCTCCATCTTCAATTTTTCGTGAAAGATGTCAACATTTGGCTCTTCTAGAAGAGCCCCTTCTATTACCACTTGGCAGAAGGCAAGTCCAGAGTGGAGGCACTAAAGCCAAAGTAGCCAGGATGCACTTCCACATAGAGATGTGTTTAGTGGAGACATGTCAAAACACTAGCACTGGGCTGGGCTGGGAAGGAATTCCAATGTAGCAAAGAGTGGGTATTTGAAAGACACTTTTCAGCTTCAGGCAGGCCCTAACCCACCACCATGACATCTCTCTTGGTTAGTAGGAATAATTACTTTTCTCTAAGCATTCAATATTTCTGGTTTTCAATCATAGCCTGAATGCTGTGGAGATCTTACTACAAACTCCACTGATAACAGTTTATGTGACACCTGCCTGGCTGAAAGACCTCATTGATCTGTTAGCAGATTATAATTGTTGGACAAAGCTGATGGATCTCTCCGGAAACTCCAGCTCTGTAGCTGGAGCAGAGATAGGCCCCTCTGTGTGCTCATTGTCTCAAGGGGCTGGCCACAGGATCCAGGCTCTAACTTGTAACTCTTTCTCTGTAGTTTAAACATCTCTTTTCCCAGAAGAGCGATGGCAACGTGAACTTCTGACTTGTAGCTGAAACCCTGAGAAGCCACAAGACAAGATGCAGACATGCTTTGCAGAAAACTTACACTCCTGCTAGTACTGGACCAAAACTTAAAGCTTACAGAAAGCACAGGCTTATTCACCCCTCATGGGGCAGCTGAAGAGAGAGTCTTTCCCCATCCCTTGTACTGAGGTATGATTGCAGCTTCTTTTCCAGCTAGTATAAATTTCCACAGGAACAGATTGTGTATAATTGCATGATCTTTCCCTTGCTGTACAAATGTGGTTCCCAGAAGTGGGTAGATATAAATTTGTATGTGGTGGTGTTTCAAAATAAATAGCTCACTGCTTTTTAACTTTTGGTGGCTTATTTGTAAATAATTAGAAATTTTCTAGAATCATGTTGATATTTAGTAGCAAAACTGCAATGTGGTTTGGCTTATTACTGGCATCTCACTGCTTTTCTAAGAATGGTAACAGCCACAATCAATACCTTAAAGATGAAAAAGTGGTCTGCCCTCTGGGTTATGTTCTGTCAGTGAGGTTACAGTTTCATACCTTTAAAACCCTTTGAGTGCTCTATGGATGTCCTTAGTGGAGATAGCTCACAGCTGTAGTTCTTACCGTAGGTAAGCTTCATTAGCCCTTCCCAAAATAAAGAAATAAATTAAATAAAGCTGATTAATGCTCAGCAGAGCTCAGACAGTCCAACTGCAGTGGTTTAACAAAGCAAAGCTCTTCCTGTTCCCTCCAGACTCTCTGCTCATAAATGTTTCAGCCTAGCTGAGGGCCTGTCAGGGGAAAGATGATGTTTCATGAGTATGAATGAATGTGTGCTGAAATCCTCAGGGATTCCTCTCATCTTGGTGCCAGCAGCAAAATTTTAATGAGAGAGGACTCAGTCCCAGTATGGAGGAAGGATGTGGAATTGTAGTGGGTATTAGCTGTTCACGGGTTAATGTGAAGTTCTTCCCCACTGTTTAGATTACAGCACAAATTAGCTGAATGTATCAAAATGCTGCAGTTCTACCCTACTATAGAAATGGTTTTAGCTCAAAACCTCAGTGTTAATTTCCTTTTGTGCACGTTGAGACACACTTGGCCTGGACAGCAGAAAAACTGCTGCAATTCAGTTACACTAAAGCTGAGCAGCAATAAAATGCCAAGCGTTTCATAAGCCAGGAGACCACACACGCACTCTCCCTGCTCAGCAGAACAAACCCAGCAGAAAAGTGCCCTTTTTGCAAGTGCCCATCGAAGCCTCCTGGGGCAGCCCACTGAGCTGCCAGCCCAGGGCTGGCATGACCTCCTCCCTGAGTCTGAGTGAAGTGCACCCCAACTCCATGCCCTCAGCAGACCTGCCTCCCTGCCAGCACCCTGAGGGGATGGGGCGCTTCGCTTCTTATTGTACTGATTCCTGCTGCCCTCCTGTCCTGCCTCTCCTCTGGCTAGCCAAGTTCCAGTGCTCTTTGTGAGCAGCCTGCATTCAGACTTGGAAAAATTGGCAAGTGACAGGAAGAGCTTCCCATCATGCTCTGCTGGCAGTCCTTCCTTGTCCCCATCACGTGCGATGGTGAAGCCAATAAACTGCAGCTAGGCACCATCACGCTGCAAAGTCATGGCAGTGTCATGGAAAGCCTCCCCCCACATCAGGATTTGCTTAATTTGGTTAATTATGGCCTTGAAGAAGGCATATAAGTTGTATACCAGCATTTGGGTTCTAATTACTTCTCCATTGCCTTATACAATGACATTAAATCATCCTTAAGAAGCTCTGAAGTAGGAAAATTATTTTTGTAGTTTCATGACAATGGTAAAGGCTGACAAAGGAACAACATCACTGTTGCTTATATATATGCTTCCCATAACATTGTATGTATGCTTGTGCAACCTTCTGATGCTCCGGAGTGGAAATTTTAAAGCTATTTTCCCTTAATTCCCCTGCAAGAAAATTTCAGAAGAGTTACAACAAGACAGCTGCTTCTTTCAGGTCTCTTCCAAGGCTCCCTTCTACTAGGGAAGGTCTCCCTCTCTTCTGCAGTTGTCACCACATTGGCAATGGTGGTGATGACATTTGTCAGAAATGTACTCTAAAGCCATGGAGCCCCACTGTGGCATACAGACCCTCTCTGAGGACTCACTGTCTCTGGTAATCACAAAGTAAACAGCCAGTACATCCCATCTTGGGGTCTGAAGCACAGCATGGCCAGTGGCACCCCATGTGCACCCATCCTGCTGTGACTGTGTCCTGGTGGATACAGGGCCTGTGTCCTGCTGGATACAAGGCAATGGTCACAGCTGCCATCTCTGCCCACTTCTCTGCTCGCAAAGCCTGACAGTGACCTGGGGATGGGTTTGTGTCAGGGAGTGCTTCTTACAAATCTGCTCTTCTTCACAAGAACACTGATGTTCCTCACATGCAGCTTTTAAGATAAAAAATACTTTTGGTTAACCCTTATTTTTTGGTTCAAATGTGATCCAGAAGTAAATTACATAGCAAGTTTCATTCAACAGCTAGCTGGTCAAGTGAGGAAAAAGGCAGTGCTTCTGGGTGGAATTTTTATGTTCTTTTGTTGCTAAAAGGAAAGCTGATGAAGATTTACATCAGCTTTCTGTTTGAGAGACCCTAACACAGTATGAGTTACAACCTTCATCCTCAAACACATTTAATTTTGAGATGATAGAGGTAATCATGGGAAACAAATTTCACTTTGCAATATTGAATTACTATTATCTCATATCTGTGTAGATGCCTGGATCAAGCACCTTTTTGAGAAATATCTGTCAGACAAAGCATAGGTAATACAGTGCAAAACAACTGTTACCAATCCTTTTGTAGATGTAACAATGTATTTTAGCTGTTAAAGCATAGGAAAGCCTGTTATCAAGAAAGCACTGATGAATGCAAGATTTTTTTGGTCATGTGGATGAAAGTGTTTCCTGATGTGTAGCATTTGGCAAAGCTTTTTTTTTCTTGAATAATTATTCATGAGGATATTCTTGGCATGTCACTCCTACTTTGGAAAATGCAAAGTAAGGTGTTCTCTGCTTATTCCATTTCTGGGATTAATGCTGTCCATGCAAAACAGTGCAGAAGATGGTCACTTCTATGAGTTTACCAGAAAATACAAGAATCCTGCAGAAAAAGCCCACTTGCACCCATGGGACTGTGCATCCTCCCTTCCTACCCTGCAGAGGAGTTTCAATGTTTCCTTCTCAAGCTCTCTCTGTTTATGGGGATGGAAGAAGAGCTTGCCTGTGATGCGCCCTATGCACTGCTGAAGATGAGTTCAAACTCCTGAGTGGTCCACACACCCAGATGGTTCGTAAAGGGAGCCAGGGTGCAGCCCAGGCTCCTCCAGTGCTCCTGCAGGTGCCCACAGGTCACCTCTGTCAGGGCTGTGCTCTGCTCCTCTGGCGAGGTTGTGCTTCACTCATCCTCACAGCTACAGATTGGTTAGGATGTGTTTAGCTTACACAGGCACGTGAATAAGTGGTCAAGGACATGCTAGAAGCATGGCCAAGGACACTGAAGGTCCCAGGTATGCCTGCCACCTCTGCTTTGTGCAGCCTTTGTCTCAGCACACAACATGCTTATTAGTTTGTAAGAGGGTAAACGTTCTCTTGTTCTTACATAAGTCACATTCCTCCTTCTGTCAAAGACAGCAATTGCATTAATGTCCAAAGCACTTGGACATACCAGGCACAATTAATGCCTGCTGTATCTCCTCTTTTATCATGGAAGACAGAGCAAGGATAAATTTGGCCTGAAGTGAAACCTCCACACAGTGTTGTGCTCCTCATGCATGAATGTTATTGCAGCATTTAGAGAACAATCACTTGCTGACAGGGTTACTAGCAATAACAGGGAATATTTCACTAGTGCATCCACACAGGGCATTGGCCAGCTCTGTCTAACAGCTTCCAAGGGTTACACTTTTGAATGCCAAAGAAAGTTTCTTTTATTTGCCTACCTGGGTACATATGTTGGACCTGAATTACCTCTCAGCATGAGGTCCCTCATTGTCTCCCAAAATATCTCCGAGTCACTTAATTCCATCAGGTCACCCTCTGTACCTGACCTTTAGCTAGAACATCCCAACCTGCTTTTCCAGGTGGGAGCAATGCTGCCTTTGAGTAAGGATTGTGTCCAAGCTGGCACTTGAGGGAGGACAATGCATGCACACAAGTGCAGGGTGCCTATAAACAGGGAAAATTACAATGTGAGGGTTGGGAGAACCACAGGAAGGATTTTTTTGGCCTGTTTCTAATGCTCATTTGTCACAGGCTGGATGAGCCATCCTCAGAGCGTTCTTGAGGCTGAGTCCAGTGTCTGCACCCAAAATGAGACTGTTTGGTCTGAGTGGCTGAGCCCTGCCCAAGTCCCTGAGAGAGAGGCTGTCCTGCGAGAGGCTCTTTTGGGGTTTCCTCTTTCCTGGGTGCTTTGGTTCATGTCTTGGGGGCATGCAATGGTTGAAACAAAACTATGGAACTTTGGCAGAACACTTTTTGAATGCCTGTGCTCTTCTCCAAGGGTCTGCACTTGCGCACCAGTTTTTTCCTCAGTTTTGTTGCTAAAGCCAGGGATCTTCAGGGCTCTTCAGAGGAGGTTTCTCTGTGCCTTCAGTCAGGCACAAGTGCGTGCCCATTCGGTGAGTCACTAACTTCCAGTGACTAACCCACCCAACCTGTGGGAGGGAAGGGAATTATAATAGTAATAACAGTTTATGTTGCCACTGGAGGGTTTCAAAGTGCTTCCGAAGCAGTTTTCCTTATCAGCGTTCCTCTGAGAGATGACAAACATGCAGCTGATATTTCATAGCCATTTCTGTCTATTATCTTTTTAAACTGCTTGTTGCTTTTCTTTGCTGAACCCACAGCGCTTTTGAAACCCTCCCGTAGAATCCCAGAATGGGTCAGGTTGGAAGGGACCACAGAGGGTCATCTGGTCCAAACTCCCTGCTCAAGCAGGGTCATCCCAGAGCACATGGCACAGGATTGTGTCCAGACAGCTCTGGAATATCTTCAGTGAGGGAGACTCCACATTCTCTCAGGGCGGTTTGTGCCTGTGCATGGTCACTGCACAGTAAAGAAGTTCTTCCCCATGTTCAGGTGGAACTTCCTGTGCATCAGTTTCTACCTCTTGTCCTATTGCTTGGCAGCACCACTGAGAAGAGCCTGGATCCATCTTCTTGACATCCATCCTTCAGATGCTTACAGACATTGATGAGGTCCCCTCTCAGTCGTCTTTTGTCCCAATTCCTCATTTTCCCTGCCCATAATCAATCATCATTTCCAGTTTGGAAAATATTATGGTGAATTGCACTGTAGTGAAAGCAAAACTGAATGCATAAGATACTCATCTGGTTTTTTAACACAACCTGCCGGTTTTAAAAACATGAACAATTGCAATGACTGCAAATTAATCAGCTGTCAGGGAAGGCAGAGGAGCCAATTCCACCTATTTAAGCCCTTGGGACTGTTCAGGTACACCTCCAACAGAAAAGGAGAGACAGTTCAAGGAGGTAGATGCAGTTTTACATCTTATTAATACTAATTTGGAGATTTTGTTAGTCAGTTTTTCTCCTGGCTCTTGAGCTGTTTTCCCCAGTGTCTTGTGTACAGTAAGAATGTATATTGGAGAGTCTAATTGAAAAGTTATGCTAATCATAAATAAATTCTTGATTGAATTGGGAGGCATAGTAGACCAAACTAAAGCTGCTTGGCTGAATGCTTGGGTTGTGTTTTTATTCTGTAAATGCAGAAAAATGGCAAAAGGACTGTTCTTCCTGTCCACAACCCACTTTTCTTGCTGTAGATTGAGTCAGTAACCACTGAGGATTGCACTGAGATCATCTGAAGGAGACTTGTCTACTCAACCCCTTTCCCTCTGTATTTTAACAGCTAATTTTCCTTGCTTGTATCTTCTATTCATTTTTATGAAAGTCACCCAAATTGTAGAATACACATGAAAAAACTTACCTTTTGCTTGCTGACCTTCAGGCACCAGCAACTTAGTGTGAGTGAGGAATCCAGAATTATTGAAGCTTGATTGTGATCAACACATGGTTACTATTCCCTAACTATTCCCCTGCTCCCCAATCCCTAATAAAACAAATTCACAACAATAACAAGAACAGATCAACTGTCCACAGTGAAGTATTGTTTAAATAATGACTCAGCCAGATTAGAGGATACTTTATTTATATAACCATAGATAAATAAATTTACAGAAAGCACAGAAATAGTCTGATGGCTGAATTCTGTCTCAGACACTGTAAATGGTTCCTTTCTTGGGAAGAAATTAAATTGTGTACAGGTGTCCATATATATATATATGTATATATACATATACAAACACAAACACACTCTTTTGTATATATATAAATATATACACTTTCTTTCTTACAGTTTTAAAAAATTCCCTACTGTTGATGATGCGTTTGTGTTGATGTGCATAGTGTTTGTATGAATATTAAAAATGTAAGCTGTAGATTTTGCTAAGTGTAGGACATATTACCCCAGTGGCAGCGAGCAGTTCCTTTTCTTGAGGGACCATCTACCCATAAATATCTGTAAAATGGCTCTTGTAATTTTTATGGCTTTCATGTTGTTATAAAGCTGAAAAAGCACACAGATAATATGGAGCTATGGATGGCTAATTGATCTGTTCATTTCCCCCCCCAGTAGTATTTATCACATGATGTCAGACTTCCAGAAAATGTATGAGGTATTTTATACTACTTCAGTAATACGCAGTTCAAGTGGATGAATTAGAAATTACTGATCCTGTTGGGTCATCACTTTTACCTGTATGTTAAGGAAACTCTGGTTCAAACCTTTTTTCAGTATCAACAAAATATGTCTGATTTAAGAAGTTTTAAAAATTTATTTAATACACTTTTTGGACAATGATTTATAAGAATGAAGGAATTGACTGTTAGTTAGAAACTAGACTTATATTAAATCTAAATATTATTTTCCATGTCATAGGAAAATGTTAAGCATGTTAAGCATGGTTAAGCATGTTAAGCATGGTTCTATGTACTATTTAGCATATCTACATTCCCTACCTGGATCATTCCTCTCCATGGTCTCCACAAGTTTATTTTTAGTGCTTATTTTTCCTCTGTTTGACTGCCAGCCTGTCTATGTGTCTGTTTTTCACCATATTAGTTGCATTAACCTGTGAAACAAGGTACCTAAAATTTAATGCCATTTTTTAGGACCATTTGATGAGACCTGTAGAGTTGCTGTTGCCAATCTGGAGAGGAACGTGCAGAGTATATTTGTCTGTTTTACTACTTTCATGCTTTGCACTCTCATACATTTTATCCCTTCTGCTAACACACACCAGACACTTCTATTACTGTCACCTTTTATTGCTGGGGTTTAGTCTCAAATGTTACTTTAGTTTTTGAGGGCAGGGCTCAGTGGGACACTCTAAGCTGCACAGTTTCTACAGCGATTTCCTCTGTACCGCTATAGATAAGATTAAGCTGAATCTAATTTAGTTGTGCCTCCTACTCTAGCTTGCTGCTTTGCAGGGGAGGAGTTAGGAGCTACAGAGAAGGTGAAGCAGCATAATTGAAGTCCGCACTTGACTACCTTCAGCTACATTGCCCAGCTCATTACTGACACACATTCTGCCCGCTACCCCCTGGCTCAGGTAGCTGAGCTGGCTGCTCTCTGCCAATCTCATGCCCCCTACTACTGACACTGGCATATCTCCTGTCAGAGCAGAGGGCTGCACTTGTCATTGCAGGAATACAGAATAAAAACCTGAGGAAGATGAATTTACATGACTGTTCTCAGCAGCACAAATGTACATCTGACATATACTGACATATATAGGAACACCAGAAGAACAGTTCAAGCCTAATCCAAAGTTTTGCCTTCTATCCCCTCATTTGATGAAGCTCAAATTTGTCAGCTGTTAGCTGTCAGCTCATAAATCACCTGGGTATATTGGCAATAGAAACATCACTCCAACAGGGGATTTGTAGCAAACTGATACCATCGAAATTGTTTTATGATAGTATATCTGGATGTATATCCATATAGCTCTATTTTTATATCACTGGATTATCAAAAATGAAATGGAATTAAACAAGAGTGTCTAATACATCTTAGCTGGCTTCTTCACTGATTTCTTTCTAAAATATCCCTCCTACTTGGAAAATGCATAAAGGTTTCTTAATAGCATCACATAGAGTTCAAATTTAAAAATGACTGCAAGATCTCCTTAAAATTATGCACAAAGACACTGATTCTATTGTGTGACTCTGTAAAGTAATCAAACTGAGTTTATGTGTATGTTCTCTTTTATGGGGGAATCTCACCCGTGCTGGAAACAATAGCAAAGTATTCATTAACTTTAATAGAAACAAGGTTTCCTTCTTACATTTTTTATTTGGTTTTGGGTTTTTTTATGGACAAACTATTGAAATTATATGAATTGAGTTGGTCATATATAGTATCGAATGGTCTGTAAAAATACATACATACCAGTGTACATAGAATAAAAGTAATCACTGTCATAAAGAAAATATTGTTGTATTACATTAGAAGCTGTAAATTCAATAAGAGGGTTCTCAATACACAAATTCTTTAGACTAGACAGTTCCTAATGCTGTAAAATACATATGAATGAGGTCTACAAGATTTTAGTGCATCTTTGCAGACCTTCCTTTCCAATGCTTGGCTTTCTTCTTTGGGTGCTGATTTACTTCTTGTGTTCTAGAGCATATTCTCTTCTTTTCTGGAAGAAGAAAATTAGTTTTTGCTGACTTCACTTATACCCTTGTCATTGGATATTTCCACTCCTAAAAAAAAGTACTACCACTTACAGACCACAAAAGTAAACATATATTCACTCAGCAATTTTCCATGATATTTCAGTTTTAAAGTTAACAATACTGTAATTTCACCTCAACAGAAGTAAATTTTCTGAATCACTAGACATGTAGAATTTGGTTTCCAGCACTGCATTGCTTGTAGCAAGTAATGAAAATATTCAGGTGAGGTATAAGTTTTGTGATGGAAAGCTGGTCTTGATGATGGAGGAAAGGAACATCAGGAAAAGGTCACTCAAATAAAGGCAAATGGCACAAGACTATGAAGTTGATATGGTATGCAAATGAAATCCAAGTGATATACATGGTAAAAAGATTGAATTGTCATATTCTAGGCCCATGATTCTTAAAGGATTCTAGGAGGATTCTCCTCTGAAGGTAAAATTTATTCAGCTCATTGCCAAGTGTCACATTTTTTTCAGATGGGTTTGCATGACTCCATCATCTTGGAGCAGAGCTCAGGGTGTGATGCTTTTGTTCCTGACTGCATCATGCTGTATAATAGGGTGAAAATAGTTCACACATTTGTCATGACGTAGTCCAGCATCTGTAGCTGCACAACACTCCCCACTTTTGTAGTTGGAGTTTAGTGGCTTCATGAACAAATCCATATGACCTGTAGTTATAATAAACTAATGCAATTTTTTTCCACAGCATGTATCTTCAGCACAGCCCAAGTTCAAATCACTCCTCTGTCTACTCTCCTTTGTGCAAATTGATCACACACCCTCTTTGTTACCTGGCTCATGGTTATTCAGGTCTTTTCTCTGCAGCTTTAGTATCAGTTCTACCAAGACTAGCAGGAGATCTTTCACCCAAGAAAAGTGCATCAGTGGCAAATAATTAACAAAACTCATATTTGCATAATAGATTTGAAATCACTTCACCTCTACTTTTAAGATGTATTATTTGCTGCTGCACTGAAAGTTATCTTGATAATAGAAGAGGTATTTAATGTATTTTGGTTTTTCTTTTTATAAGGACCAAGTGAGATTGTTCATTCTAAAGTTTACTGTGGTTCTGCTGCAGCTACTTACTGTGACCACTTTTCCTGAAAATTGCATCTTCTGCATCTTTGCCTTAAAAAACCCTCTTTTTCTCCACTAAATTCTCAGACTAGATGAGTTTGCATCTTGATTTGAGTTACACTAGTGTAATATGCCAAATTTTTCTTCTATGTTTGGACTATAGAAAAGTCATCAAATTACCAAGAAACTAAACTGATTTTTTTAAAAAGGTACTTTAAGTGTTTCTTCTCTTCAAATAAAAGAATTATTGCAATGCCTACCATGGTCACAGTTTAAAATGTTGATGTCTTGCAATTCTCTTTTGGAGCTCTCCTACTGTATATACAAAAACATCTCATTGTTTTTTGGTCTTTTGAGAAATGCAACTGCTGCTGTAGCCTGTTGTGAAATTAATTTTATAAATTTTTTTCCTGTTCAAAGGCTGGGTGCTTAAGACAGCAGGGGATGTAATTAAAAACCCTTTAAAAAATTCATGGATATAGTAAAGCTAACCAAGCCATTTCAGAAGTATGGTTTGTGTAATTGAGAAATAATGAAGTGATGCTTGTGGATGTCCATGCTGGCATCTGCTCTGAAGTGCAATAGAGCATTTGCAAAGCTTAGAAAGACACAGAAATAGGAGGATCCGTGGAAGACAAAAATTAAGTCCATCTGATGATTTAGCCAGAGTGCATTATGACTTGAAGGGGAGAGTGAAAAATGTTTCACTGAGCATGAAGGAATATAAAACTCATCCACACCCTTTCTTCTGGAAACAACAGTGCAACAGCTACAAGTTAAGCCATGCAGGTGATAGGAGGTACAGAGGTTATGTAATTCTTCAACTGTCTCCTATTTTCATTAAAATGGGTCAGCACAGGGGGTCTACTACAGGCCATAGTTTCAGTTTTGTCTGTAATTGCCTTGCCCTGCCATGCTCGGTACTGTGCTCCCACTGTTTTTTATGGACTTGGCTTTCCTTAAGAAAAAAGACTGGAAGAGGTTTAATGGCTGTCAGGGTGGCTGAAAATAGTTCCAAAGAGATCAGATATGAAATGGAAGCTTCTCATGAAGAACCAGCTGCTCCTGGACACAGCCAAAGGAACGGCAGGCTGAGCAGATTGCATTTTGGGGATGAGGGAATCATTAGTGTACGGTGGGGAGTGCTGATGGGTTGGTACAACTGCCTGATTGGCTTTCATGGGCCAGGACAGCACAGATTATGGGGCTGGTATTTTGCTGTGTTTCTATTTTCTGAGGGTATATAATATTCTGGTCTTTTTAAAGTCAACTTTAAAAAGATGTAGAAGCTACCTTAAAGCCATATTGCCCCCTGCATTTATATTCTAGTATTGCTCTGAGCACTGAGATGAAATAAAACACGATCAGGCTCATATTTTTTTTCTTTCCTCATCTCCCTTGCTTTTTACATTTCCCAAATAAGTGCTCACCTGTAAACCCCTTTTACAGAGTAATTTCCCAAGGCTTATGAACTGACTTCTTAATCAGCTGACTGTTTTACAAACCTTTTATGTAGCATTTCTTTACTAGGTGAAGAAGTATATGTATAAGGATTCCCTTAATAAAATTATTTTCCTGTATCTTTAAAGTCCTTAAAAGTGTATCCATATGACAGTTACTCCATTGTTTACCTCCTCTTGATTTTTTAAGAGGACTGGCTGTGTACAGTAGTTATCTTCCTGAGATTTCAAGTAACTTCTCAACTGCTTACTGACCTTTACCTTTGATATAGCCATGAAATAATGTTTAAAGGAAATATACTCTTCAGGAGTTAAATTCCTTGGGATTATGCCAGCTCTTTTAGAAATGAACAGCTGGTAAATTCGCTGAAGCAGACCTATGTGGTGCCACATTTATGGAGTGCTTTCTTGGACCAGAACAATACATTATAGATTTAGCCACAAAGTGCAATCTAAAAATAATTCTACTTTGCTCCAGAAATGTGTATGGATTGATTATTTTTCTCCTTTAGAGGTGATTTAAGCTATTAAAATGTAGGATGAGTTCAAGAAAGGGAAATGTGATTAGATCAGGTGCCTTTTATCTTTATGAGCTTCTGGCCTTCTTGTAAGAATTGTTAGTTTTAACTTTGAAATGAATCCCTTATCATTTGCATACTTAAATAAGACTTTACTTCTGGCAAACAATTAATGTCGACGTTTTAATGCAGATTAGTGGAAATTAAAAACATGACTGTCAGGTAACTTTGCTGAATTTTATTCAAGATGGAGCTATGTTTAATGCTAAATGTTTAATGTTTAATTTCTGATTGTCTTTGGCACTGAAAATAAAACACAGTTCACTCAGTCTGCATGACCCAATAAAAAGCCTTTAGAATGTGAAGTTTAGATCCATATTTTGTGCATGGCATGAACCCACAAGGAAACAAAAAGAAGTAGACAGGTTTCTTCCTGAGCTGCTGGACTTCACTGAGGACCAGCATGTTCCTGGTAATGCATCAGGCTTTGGTGATGTTCAGGGGAGGAGAGGGGGCATTTCAGGGTTCTGCTCTCCAGGGCTCTGTCTCTCTTGGCAGTCAGTTTGTGAGGTGCCTCAGCCATGCTCCCCTCTGCCCAACCTCTGCCTTCCTGCACACACCTCTTCAGCAGTGTGTTTTCCCCAGCCCTGTACAGGCTGTTAAACTCCTCTTCTGTCCACCTTTGGAAAAGCTTCTTAAATAACTGCTATTTCTTAGCCCTTGCCTCTTCCCAAGAATGCCAATGTCTTTTCTGGACTTCTGTCAGGTCCTGGAAGCAAACAAAACTCTAATTACCTGCACGATCTGAGGAACAAGAGCTACAGAAATCCGGCAACAGCACTAACTGCGTTTTTTTCTTAAATTAAATTAAAAGCAGAAGAATACTGCTACTTGCACAGTGAATACTCTGTTGAGGTTTAAATAGTTCTGTCATGTTGAAGAGTTCAAGCAGTATTTGGACGGTGCTTTCGGAACATGGTGTGACTCATGGGCATGGTCCTGTGGAGGGCAAAGTGTTGATGATCCTCGTGGGTCGCTTCTAACTCAGCATAGTCTGGGATGCTGTGATTCTGTAAATGCTGAGCACATATGGTAGTTTAAAAATGCAGTGCAGTCCATGATATAAGCGTTTTTAATGCTTCCCCACAGTTTCAATCTTTAGTGTCTCTTAAATTCCCTCAAAGACAGTCCTAACTCAGCTGATGAAATTGACAAAGGTGGATGATAGTTTTTGGCAGCAGGCTAGACAGCATTTAAAATATTTGATATGGGAGGGTTTTTGAAAATTACCTAAACCCCAAATCGGTTGCAATTTCATTAGCATCAGTAACCAAAATATAACAAAAAGTTTGTGTATAAACTGTCATAATTTGCTGCTTCAAAGATGAATTGGGCACCACAATGGTGGCAATAAGGCTGCTTCAGGCTTCTTGCAGTATGATTTAAAAATATTTTGTGGGTTTGAAGATTTCTTGATAACCACCAAAACTGTAAATATGTTTATACTATACTTAGGGATTGCAAAATAAGTCTGAAATAATTCTTCATGAGGGATAAGAGGGTGTTAACAAGCCAGGGAATGCACATCGACTTTTTTCACCAAGAGTGATTCATGTTTGAAATAGACCCAGAGGCTATGTCTAAATAGGAGACCTGGAACCATTGACATACTTATGGGTCAACAAAAGTACTGCAGCCAGCTCCAGAGGAGATAAAAATTGCTGACAGAACTCCCATCCTTTTCCTGCTTCTGCAGAAAATGGGGCAGATGAAGCACAATTTGTACAACCCAGTGGTTAGATGCAGGGTGTGAATAAAGCAGTATTATTCCCATGGATGTCTGTAACTCTTGTAGTTTCATCTAACAGCTTAGTTATTCTCAGGGATTTAATTGAAATATGGGTCTGATTTATTGTCTTGGCTGGAAATCAATGGAAGATTATTGGGAGCAAAAATGTCCATCAGTATTGGCATGGCAGATATACAAGGAAGCTTTCCTTAATTGTGCTGCAAACCTAATTTTCCATTTTGAGGAACACCAGAGGTGTTTGAGAAAGATGCTTCTGTATCAGTTGTAGTATTATTCAGAAAACAGAATTTAGGAGAAAAAAAAAATTAGGAGAAAAAAAATCACTGGTTATCACATTTGTCAATTGAATGGGAGGTTATCCTGAAAGAGACTGGTAACAGGAGTTATTAACTCAGCTGCTCTGTTAGGGCTGTTCTGTGAGAAAGGTTATGTGGAGGTGCCTCTCCCTGAAATCCCCGGGGGAGGGACCCTGCAGGGTACGGGTCTGCCTCTATCCCTGTCCCCATGTCACGTGTGTCCCATACCTGTTCCTGGTTAGGAGGTTTGGGTGCCTGGGGCTGGAAGGAGAGCAGGGTCCCATGACTGAGTCAGCTTGGGAACTCCAGCCATGCGGCTGGTGGAATAAAATCATCTCTGAACATCTACAAAATATCACTTCATCTTTCCTTCCGAGTCCATCACTGTCATATATTGTTGTAAGGATTCCCCGCACCACAACAAGGTTATATACTAAAAAATTGACTAAACATTTTCTTTACAGATTAATGAGACTATGTTGTCATGAAGTACTGATGAGGCTGGAAACTACAATGAATGCTCACACCAAAACCATACTAGACGTCAGTCTTTCTTCTGTAAGGAAGAGGAAGGAACCGATTTTAGAATTTTTTCCCTGTTGTCTGGGATGGGGGTTCTGAACCTCTGTATGTTTAAGGAAAGACTTTAACAGATCAAGAGTTATTCTACACAACTGGCAAACTGCACTTGCTCACAGCCCACACATGGACATGCTTTCGGGAATTTACATTGCTCTAATAAATGATAATTTCTGCATGTAGGACAAATTTAAGGGGTCAGTGTAGTGGGTTGAATCTGAGTTGATAGACAGATTTTTAGAGCAATAACGCTCCTCACAATTTACACATTTAAACCGCACAGAAAGGTGGGAGTTCCTCTTGTTCCAGCTCACCTGAGGGAGGTGGGGAGGCCTCGGAGCCTCCGGGCCAAAGCCCCAGCCCCCTTCCCCTCTTCCTGATGCCACAGCACGGACCCTGGGTCAGTGGGGAGGGAACCATCCCAGAGTCCAGGCAGCTAAACCCAGCCATGGACTGGCACACAGCTAAACCCAGCCATGGACTGGCACACAGCTAAACCCAGCCATGGACTGGCACAGCTAAACCCAGCCATGGACTGGCACACAGCTAAACCCAGCCATGGACTGGCACAGCTAAACCCAGCCATGGACTGGCACACAGCAAAACCCAGCCATGGACTGGCACACAGCTAAACCCAGCCATGGACTGGCACACAGCAAAACCCAGCCATGGACTGGCACACAGCTAAACCCAGCCATGGACTGGCACAGCTAAACCCAGCCATGGACTGGCACACAGCTAAACCCCGCTAAAAATTTTTCCAGAGCGGCTTCTTGGGACTGGCGGGTCCCCCCTGTTCTCCAGATGGAGCCGACAGGAGCCTCCTTTCTGCAGCCAGCAGCAGAAAAAGAGCGAGGCTTTCTTCACCATAAAGCCTGAACAAGACCATTCTTCACCATAGAGGTTTCAGAGTCAGAGAGAGTGAGCCATGTGAGACGGAGCTGAAAATGGCAGCAGAGAAAAGGGGCGGTGCCGCGTTCCTCGCGCGGAGCTTAAAAATCCTTCTTGCATGCGGTGGTAAGAAACTGTAATATCTCAAACTGTCTCTTTAATCCATTTGAAGTACATGGGGGGATGGAAGACACGTGTGGCGTGTGAAGTTTGTGAAGAGAGAATGCCTATGCCAGGATATATAGAAGCAGTGAGAGGCTTTTAAGGATTTGTAGCAGAAAAAGCCTTTGTGTTCAGGCCAAAATGACCCATCCGTAAAAAGATTGATAACCCCATGTGATGGCCCAGGTGTGGCAGTGTGAAAAAACTGATATTTTTTCATAGAAGAGATGTGTTACACCAGAGCAGATTGTTTCTTTCTGGGCGGGTCTGTTGTTGGGGGCAGTTTGAGGAACCATGCGAAGCAAGAAGAAGAAACCCTTTTTCCTTAAGATTAAGAGAGAGACTTTTAAAGAACTGTAACAGTGACTAGAATCCTATGTTGTGTTATCTTTTGTGCTAGTTAAAAAGAGAGAGTAAAGTGCTGAGAAGAAGAGAGCAGTGGGGAGGGTATGTGTGTTTTAATTTCTGGTTATATCTTTTAACTTTTAATTCTGTTAGTAATAAAATTTTCTCCTTGTACTGCAACCGTTTAAGTTTGAACCTGTTTTTTGCCTCGCAGCTATCTAGTTTTCCTCAATATTTTCTTACTTTGTTTTCCTTATAAAATAACTGATATTTTAGATGCTTGACGCTTAGTTGTGTCAAACCACAACAGTCAGCAAACTGAGGGGTTTCTGTGAGGTTTAGAGTCCCAATCTTAGTTCTAATTGCAGATGGAATTTCCTGTGCATTTCTCCGTGACCTGGAGTCAAATGCTTGCTTTCACTTTCTCTTCTTGCTCAAGATGTTACATTTTCGATCAAATAATGACTAAATGAAGGACACCCCCATTTCCAAGGAGACCAGATAGCATTTCACACCAAGTAAAATTTGCATATATTTATTATTTTTTCTATTTCTAATCCTGATAAGAATACTTGTGCTTCATGAAGTGTTTTTTCAGCAGGGTGAGAATGTAGAGTGAGTGCCCAGTGTCCCACCAGCATGGTGCCCCAAGAAGACAGGACTGTATGGAGAGGACTGAATCTACCACCATCTCTCATCTCACTTTGCTTTTTTGCTTGCCATTACCTCAGGGTTCAAGAGCTGGTGATGGTGCACTTGTTTTTCCTGCTGAGTGAACACAAGATGACCTAAAAAAAGGGTATCTTTCAGCATAATGACATTATCAAGAAGGGTGATTTACTACTGGGGAAAGAGCCCTTTGCAGCTTTTCTGATCATATTTCAAGGTTTTGTCTTTCTTCTCTCCAATCCTCCCAATAATAATGATGTAATACATTAAATTAAGTAGTAACGATGTATGAAGCTGTGGTTATCATTAAATATTTATGCTTCTGGAATGTTGTAAACACACAGTGCAGCCCTAATTAACCATAGGTAGTCTATAATTATCCCATGGTAATCATCCTAATTGGAATTGGCTCATTATGGGAAATAGAATAGAATTTGTTTTCTGTTTGGTGCTGAAAAATAGAGTTGGCAATTAAGTAAAACCAGCAACTGCTTCATCCAATTTAAAAAAATTAAATTGCCCTCTTAGAGCCTGTCACAGGTTCTGCAATTGGAGCAGTTTTACAAACAAAACCAATAATCAGATCTGGCTTCCAAAGAATACATATATTCATAACCTTGTCTCTCTGTCAGCGCTGATTGATAACTGTGATGCACAGAGGTCCATAAAAATGCCCAAAGGGCCATCCAAAGCACTCAGAGACACATGGATCATTTGCCTTGTGAAGCTATTAGAGGAGTTGTGGGAGCAGTGAGAAAGCACATGCTTTCTTTTGCTCTGGGAATAGTTCAGCTGTGCACATGGAGAGACTCTGCCTTGTTTAAGCATGACAAGCAATATTTCTGACCACTCCTCTCCTCCCTTGGCCACTGGGAAACCTTGCAAGTGTAAGACAGGGAGATCCCAGGCTGTTTGCAAGAGAGCAGCCATACTCTTGTGGAGCTGTCACAGGCAACTGGATCTCTCCAATAGTCCAGGGCACTTGGAAGTCATTCCAAATGCTTATTCCCAGGCTCTTGCCAGCAAGAGAGGGCAATGCTCATGTGCAGGACATGGCAGGTGCATCCAAATGCAGTTGGGCACCATTCTGAACCAAAGAAGAGATGGGATCTCTGGACTAGACTGATTCCTGCTGGCCAAGGCCACGGCCGGACATGCAGCTCTGCTGCTGCTGCTGAGCTGAGTAAAGGTGGTGCTGCCCCCAGAATCCCATCTCTACCCTCCTTCCCCACCAGACAGCCCTGATCCATTACACACCAATATCAGGGTGCTGGGAACAGCAGGAAGCAGGAACAGCCTTACCTGGAACTGCTTCTGGCAGAAGAGGATCTATAATTGCGGCATGAGGATTGAGGACAGAATACTGTCATTGTGAGGAATCTCCTGTTTCTAATTTTATTTTCCTGTCTGTTCATAAATGTCATGAAAAATTAAATTCAAAAGAAGTGTAGGGTGTTACAAAGTCCTGTCATAGAAATGTTATCTTCTAAGTCATACATTAATTATTTGTTTTCTCCATCTGCTTTGCCTGATACAAATAGGAACAGTCTGCTTTTGCTGAGTGTGGAAATGCCTCTGCTGAATTGATCTTGTGGAAATAGGAAGATGCAAGAAGAAAATGTTCAAGTAGCCTGTAGAAGCCTGCACGCTACTACAAACAGAAGGAAAGTTCACAAAAGGAAATAGGAATTGGAGGACAACAGTGATTGATCCCTATTATATGCGATGTCCTCACGTGGTATGTATATATCTGTTTTCCACACTTAATGAAAACCCTTTTTTTTTTTTTAACTCTACTTCTAAAACATCACCTGCCTTTCTTTTTGTCATGTCTGTGACTTTCAGTGTTGTTGGGACTTTGGGCCATTCTTTCCAGTGTTGTCTTTATTTTTGCAGCAATTGCACTATCTTCCATCTCCAAAGAGGAAACCAGTTTTTCCAGTTATAAATGAGGTTAGCTGTGAAAAGTGAGAAAAGGAAGATGCTGAAGATGTGCCTGAGCAGTATTTCTACAGCACTTCCAAAAGGTAATACAAGCTTATGCTTTGGAGACAGGGAACAATGTGGGCTTGGGTCAGAGTAAATAAGGTAAGTCCTGTACTTCTAGTTAAATGATTTTTTTCTTTATTGTGGGAAACAAATCTATCTAAATTGTTGTTCTCTGTTTTTCAAATATCTTGAAGTTGGAGGCTAGCGAAACTTTGTGGGTAGATGTTAGCTATTTGCCTGTGGTTATGCCTGTAGGGCAAGGAGGTAGGACCGTTGCACAGGGAGGATGCTGCTGAGGTTTTCTACATCTGCATGGTGACTTTCAGAAGACCTTAGGGGCAGAAGGTGGGGAAATATGTTGGTCTCATTGGGAGAATTAGTCCTGAGTCTTACTTGATCTTTTCTTCTCCAGCCTCTAGCCAGGGTATGTTGGAAATACTGTCCCTGCCTGGCTCTGTAGGTTCCCACATTCCCCCACAGACACACGGGTGGGTTCAGCGTTACAGTTGGTAGCAAAGAGTCGGGAAGGGCATTTGCCTGTGTTCCAGCAGGAGCATTTATGGCTTCTACACTGTCAAAGGCTGTGGGGCAAATGCGAGCACGATCCCAAAACTCACAGTTTTATCTGGGGGCGGGGAAAAGGCGGGACTGGGGAATGGGGAACAATGGGGAAGCTCTGGGGGAGTGACCAGGGGTAGAGGCCAATGGGGGAATGCAAACTGGGGTGGATGAACATAACAGAGCACTGCATCCTGGCAGAAGCCTTTCTGGTCACGCTAACATAAAGTGGTTCTTGTGGTGCTCGGGACTTGTCTTACTGAGAACTCTCTGTACCTTGTAATGTATGTGCACCAGCCACCACATCTTGGGGCTTCACATTGTGGGACTGAGGCAAGTGGAGGCATAATAGAGACAAGTGAGATAATAGAAAACAGTGTTTTTGCTTGTTTGGCTCTTAGGAGGAAGAAAACTGAGGCAACACCTAACTGGAGAAAAAGCAAGAAAGGGCAAATCTCTTATCAAGGACAATCTGTGGAGTACATTGAAAAATCACGGCTGTCTTTTAGAGAAATATTATAAAAAACGTATAAAAAAGTATGCACACGCATGTCAAATTTACCTTTAAATTTTTCTCCCTTAGCTCATACACATGTTCCTACGTCGTGTATTTTCCCCTGTATAAAGCATCTTCATTTCAACAGTCCTCTCTGTGAAACTCTTCTTTCACTCCCAAGCATTTCTAGCAGAACTCAGCACAGTGTGTGTGACTGGCACGTGACATCTTGTTCAGACCCCCCAAGGGATGGAGACTCTGGCCAGGTTGCTTCACTACCATGGAGGGCTGCAAAGTTATCACTGAAATCAATCCCCTCCTGTTGTGCTACCTGAGATGTTCTTGTTTTTATGAAGGTGGCAGTTCACTTAGTGTCTATTTTTAGGTTTGTACTAGCAGCCCCTAAGAATTAACATTGAAGGTGGAGGTGGAAGGACACCTGTCAAGGTGAATGTCTGCACAGACAAAACAGAGTTTTGGCTTTAAATGGAGTTTACTTGCCAGTTCTACCTTAGAGACTGCAGACATGGATTTTTTAACCAGTGCAGGTTGTCATAAGAACTCTTAATATGATCCTCTTTCTAGTTGCTTGTTTTTGAAGAATCCCAAATTTTTGAGCTTAAGCAAGCATCTGTTGCATTTTATGAACTTGTTCCCCCTTCAGTATTGAATCATGTACAGAGGAATGTAATGGCAGAGGGAAACCCAAGCACAGTGTCTGGAAAGACTTCTTGAAAACCTCTGCAAACCAGAATGAGGTTTAGAGGAAGTGTCTAAGTGAATGTATCCTCCTTCAGGATTACAAAGGGCATTGCCATGCAGAAGTTTTGGCAGCATTTGTGTGCAAGCTAATTCTGATTCTAGAGGGGACCTGGCCCTCACAGCATGACTCTGCCTTGGTTCACTATCCTTCCCAAGCAGCAGCAGGTTTTATTTGCATTGAATGTCTCCTTGCTCCCTTGGCAATACCCTTCTCCATCATTCAGTGTAAGGGCATTTTTACATGATACTGCATTGTGCTATATAAACATAACCTTTAAATTTAATTTTATTTTTACAAATAAATTTATCTGCTTAATAATTGCCAAAACAAAATTTAACTTTTGCTTTTTGTTTTGGAACATAAATACTTGTTTCAATTCCATACTCTAGTAAGAAATAGGCTATTTTTAATGGGCACAGACACATCATTAAAACATTTTAGATGTTACCACTGTATCCCCATTTTACTTTAAGTTATTCATTTGTTCCAGGACTCCTTCCTTTGGCAAGAAACTCACTTGCATAAGCTGTTTGATCAGCTTTTCACTGATTTTGAGCTCAGTGATTTTTTTGCTTCGGTAAAAAGGAAGAGCTGAGTAAAAGTGTTTTTAGTTTTGAAATATTTCTTCTCCTTCAGGAATTTGGGTGTCCATTAACCCCAGAAAGAATGGAGACTTGCTCCTGTCACCTTATCCAGCTCCCAAGGATCTGTACTGCTGCAGTGTCATTCCCACTTGCCCTGTTTCTCACCCTGTGCTTTTCTGATTCTTTTAAGTGAAGGCACTGGTTTTCTTGGAAGGAGTTGCAAAACCTACCACTCCCTCTGCCACAAATATCCTGTAAGATGCAATACAGCTAATTTCTCAGAAGTATGCTTTCTCTTTTTAGTGAGCATGTAAAGTGCTGCTAATCGTTAGTGGGTGTTTAAGGAAAATGAAAGCCAAGCTGATGAGTGAGTGGTGCCTGGCAGGTAAATCCATTCATTCTCTCAGCTGCTGTTGCTATTTGATGTTGCTTGCAGGGACTCCTTCCTTGCTTTGCTTGCATGGAGTACTAGGGAAACAAGGAAAATATTTATTAAAATTATAATACCAGAATAGCTTAAGACATTTTTTCTTTGTTGGGATTCATTCCAAAGCAGTACATAACAATGAAAAATGCAGTCCTCTGCAACAGGCACTGCAGCAAAGCAAACCTTGAAGTGCTCTTGAAAGCTCTCAGTGGTTCCTCTTGTGGGACGTGTTGAATGTAACAATTGTGATAAGTGACTCACATTGCTCAGTCTCGCAGATATCAAACTTAAATGCACAGCTGGCTCTGTGGGGTTTTGTAACACTTCTGTTCACCTTGGTAGAGCCAGGTTCCAGATGGAAAATTTAAATTCTCTGAGGCAGCCCATGTGAAAACCTTGTGTCCCTGGAGCCAGTCTGAGCTGTGTGTCCGTATTCTGAGGGGACAGTCATTTTATGCTTTCATTTTCAGGAGATTTCAGTTTGAAGGTGAACTTGATTCCAGGCTTCAGACACCTTTACAAGGATACAACCCATGAGGCAGGAGGCTAAAAATTTGGATTTGATCCATTGTCAGCCAATAGCTAACTGTTGATGGGTGTTGAACATGGTCTGCTGGAGGCAACCCTGTCTCAAAAAGTCCCCACTAATGGTCAGTAGGAGCTGTGAAGGCAAAAGAGGGGAAACACAGCTCAAGGCACATTACTTACAGCATTGTCCTAAGACTCCATTGCTGACACCATTCAGGACAGTCTCCTGGGTAAGCGGTTCTTTGCTCCAACCCAGTGGGACTGTTCCTGTGTGCTTCCTTGGGTAAATGATTCAACTTCTGTGCACCTTCACTTCCAGATGCAGAAAATGGGATAATGCCACACCTTAACGGTGTGCATATGACGGGCAAATCAGGGCAGATGTCTAAAAATATTCAGGCATCTGAGGATGCAAACTATCACACAATAAGGTTTTCAAAATACCACAGGTATCTAACTTCTCCTGGAGTGAATCACAGTGAATCACCTTGAACACTTGCTGTTTAAATGGGGCTCATCTCCCAAAGGCTGTGTGAAAGGAATTTGCACAAAGCCTTGACTCTTCTTGCATACGTGAATATGATTATTTTTTTGTTTTGCTTTTCTTAAAAAATGAGACTGCTTTTATTCATGTTTTTCACTGAAATAAAGATTTACATGAACAAGCTCTAATAACACCCTTTTTTTCACCTGCCTACCACTGTTCTGTACAGTTAGCTGACTTTTCAAGGGGTTTAAAGATTGAAATATACATTACTTTGCAACTCCCTTTCTTTTGTCAAATCTTGGTCACAAATGCAGCTTTATAAAGGCATCTGGTTGATATGATTCAGAACATATTTTACAAAACCACTTGGCTCTGTGGAGAGATTTGATTTCTTTGTCAGTGAGAAGGATTGACAACCAAAACCCACATAATCTAAAAGGAGATTCAGAGACAGGATCTGACAGTCCATCACGACAGACCTGTCGAGTTAGCACAGCCCTGTGCAGGAACCCCGCACCGGGCTCGGTGACGGGGGCAGGCATTCGATCAGGTGATGCAGGCGTGTGACAGCCGTGCCAGACAAAGTGCTGAGGATGGCACGGGGAAGCCTGTGCCGTGGGAGAGGCTGTGAATCCACTGCTGCCAGAGCATCTGTCCCTGAGCGTGTCCCCAGTGCCAGCCCCCGGCTGCGGTGCGGCTCCTCCTGCCCAGGGAAGCACCAGGCACAGCTGCCGGCTCCCTGCTGTGGGTGGGAGGGGGACGACAGGAATGGATCTTGTGATCGAGTGTGGGACTCGGTGGGTCTGGCACCACCGCAAGCAGATGTTTTTGGCCACTGCTCCAGTAGGCTGAGCTGGGAAACAGCACCAAGTTTGGGCTCAGCAAGTCTCCAAGCTGTGCTGTGAGTGTGACCAAGTGCTGTGGAAGTGGATTCACAGAGTTTGAATCTTTGCTGCAGCCTTCATCTGGGACAACTGCTCAGAAGCCTGGGTGAATCATGTTACCACTGCTAAGTGCTGAATCACGCACCTACCTAATCTGTCAGCAAAAAAATTTATAGGTAAAATAAAGTAAGTCAGTACACCTCTTTAAAGTGTTGGCAGCATTTTACCAGGATAAGTATTTGGATCTTGTAACCGTGTGAGCTTTCCAAATTATTAATTTAATTGCACAGCCACCTTCTTATCTAATTTGCCCCTAGCCAGATCTTAGAAATGATTTAAACTTCAAAGACAATAATAATCCCACATGCACAAAGACACTTGGAAAAACTATTTCTTTGAAATATAACTGATTACGAACTAGTGTTGATTCCCTGTTCTTTCCTTATCTCTTCTGTGGGCATGGAGTGCTCTTGTAATTTGTCAACTGCTACCACCATTTAGGATCAGTTAAGCTTTCTCACATTAATTAAAAACTGTAATTAAATAACCAAAAAGCCCCTCACTATGACTCAGTCTCAGAGTGTGCATCAGGCCCTTCTTTGAGATGGGGGGAAAAAAAAAAAGTGAAGTTATGTCAGAAATTTCCGGGATGTTTTCTTTTGATTACCTTATAAAGGCACTCTGCTGAAATGGTAATGGCTGGGAAATAAAAGAGAAAGATATCTTTTATTGAGGTGGAAAGGACTGTGGCAAATCCTTCTATTTACATTGCATTTTGATCTCAGTGCAGTACAGGACTAAGACATCATGAACAGAATATGCAAAAGAAATACTCTTTTAAAATATCGTTTAATGTTTAGCCCTGTAAACATCTCAGCAAACTTTGCTTAAAAAGATGCCTCTCCCTGAAAAGAATCCCACTTCACTCTTAGTCTTCAGTATTGACACAAAAAGGGAAGATGAGTGCTAGAGAAGGGGATTTACCCTTGCAAGTGGCTACTACTGTATTTAATAGATATATGATTACGAATTTTAAGAGCTTAGGGTATGGTTTCTGAGTATATTTGGGAAAGAAAGAAGAGCTCTATGCGTAAGCTCTGTGCATGTCATATTGCACAAGATCTGCCACCACTAATAAAATTTTACCCCTTTTGTGTTGTTTTATTGAGCATATGAAGCAGGGAGGGTAGGATACATCAACTTCTGTCTCTTGATGGAGATGACATACATGTTAAAGATTTCTAACAATTAAACTGTCCTGATTGTAAAGACAATATTTATTTCCTCATAACTTCCCATCTAGATTTCATGAGAACTGTTCAAAAACATTTGTTGAACAGCTGTCTCTAGAAGGAAGAGTGCACTAGTCAAATGTATTTCTTAAATGCATGCAGATTTTGGTGGACTGCTGTTTGGAGTTCTTAAAAAAAAAGATTTAAGAGTGAAAAAATGTTCACTTCTAAATACACTTATTTTTCTGCAAAAAATATGTTGAAAATGGTATTTATTGAGCAGAAAATTTAGAGTTACACAAAGTAATTTTATGAAGGTGGGAAGCATGTGTGATAACTGCTGGCTTTAGAGCTCAATTTAGTTTGAAAGAAAAAAGGATGATCTCTTCCATCGCAGAAATTCCCTCTTTATCAGCTCAAGATTGTTATTTCTGTCATGGCAGGTGGCAAAGACCAACTTCTTTGTTTGTTTACCTTTTGTTTATTCTTATGTGGTAAACACATTCAAGTAAAAAATGTAGATTAGGAGACTGTAATCTCCCTTGTGAACCAGGTACTGGTTTGGGTTGGATATGAGTATACAGATCATCTAATCCAACTCCTCATCTTCCATGGGACTGGACTGCTCTGAGTCCCAGTGAGCCTGGCCTTGAACATTTACGGTGGTGGGACATCCACAGCTTCTCTGGGCAACCTGTTCCCGTGTCTCACCACCCTCACACTGAAGAATTTCTTTCCAACTTCTAATCTAAACCTGCTCTGTTTGAGTTAAAAACCATTGCCCCTTCTCCTGTCACTACAAGCCTTGGTAAAACCTCCCTCTCCAGCTCTCTTGTAAGTCCACTTTTATATACTGAAAGGCCACAATGAGGTCATGCTGGACCCTTCCCCTCTCCAGGCTGAACAGCCCCATCTCTCTCAGCCTGTCCTCATGGGAGAGGTGCTCCAGCCCTCTGATCATCCTCATGGCCCTCCTGTGGACTTCTGTGCAGACTACAGGAAAGAAATGTACATTCTGTGCTGTATCTGGTGCCCTCTTCCCATGCAGCTAAGTCTCAAGAATTAGAGAAGGGGAAGACCAAAGAAACATTCCTCTGAAAAGGTAGCGGACAGAGGGAGTTGTGCAAGCACAATTTGGACTACTATGAGTCTGCTGAATGTGATCTGTGAAAATTTATATCACTGCTTTTCCATTAATTCTGAAGACAGTAAATGGCAAGGTCTTTTTCTAAGTCCTTTTCTAAAAAATTTTCTGATTTCTGATAAGATTGACAGATGTAGCCATTTGTCCACCATTTCCAGGAGGCAGAAATGGCTACACCTGGACAGGAAGGCAAAATCATGATCCAAAAGCAAAGAAGGGAATTTTGGAAATAGTATGAAGCATTTCTAAAGAACGTGCTTTGCAAGAGAATTATTTTTATAAATGGGATTTCTGTTTCCAATTATAAAAACCTTAAAAAGTAATTAGAAAATGCAAAGCTGTGTATATCAGCTTCAGAGGCACTGTGGCTAATTTATGTGTGTGTATGGGAAAAGGTGAGGTGCCTTATCCTTGCAATCTGTATTTTTCTGATTGAGAGACCTGGATCATACTGAAGTGAACAGCTACATCCAAATCATGCAGCACCGTGTAACACAGAGATGCCAGCTCATGCCAAAATGTATTGTCTCCGTATTAAAAGACATCTACTGTCTCCATACGAAAAGACATTACTCTCCACAAGGTTGATTAGCTCAAGCACAACACAGGGGCAACCTACACCACCAAGCTAGCTCTGTTAATGTTAATTTGAGCTAAATTTGTCTGTTATGCCTTATTACAGCAGACAGACACATCCTTTCATTTTCAGTGTATATATCTCTGATAGCATTTATTAAAACCACCCATGTCTGTCTCCTGGTAAAAATTTAGTAGTTTCACATTTTAGATGAAAGTCAGAATTCAGGATGAAAGGAAGCTGGGGTAGGAACTTTCTACTAAGGAGCCCATGCAGTCTGTGGACTGCTGCAGACTCTTTTAAGATTTTCTAGGCATATTTTCAGGTTTTTGTTTGTTGGCTTTCAAAATCCATGCACTAAATTGAAGCAGTCAACTGATGTTCCATTTGTTCAGTGTGTATCTGTGCTGACCAGCTTTGCATCTAGATAGGATATTTGCTAAAATCTCCTCACCTGAGCACTGGAAAATGCCTCTTCTGAGAATTGTTCAGAACACATAGTCAGTCCATGGCCCAATCCTCTTTCAAAACTGGACAGATGAAATAGAAAACAAGAGAATGGTAATTTGACAAGTTCGTGCAGTATCTTTACAAACAATGGTTCTGTGTTTCTCTCAATGAACAATTAATAGCAGTGGGTTTCAAAAACATATTGTACAGTGGTATAAACTAACATTTCAGCAGACATGAAAGAGAAAACATGTCTCTTTCTCAGTGGAAAAGTACTGTAAGAAATAAAATTGTGTTTTATTCTATAAAGAGTTTTCCTACAAGTAAGACCTCTGACATTTGATCCTCTCAAATATTTGTATCAAAAAAAGGGTTTCAAATTTCTGCAAGAATTCTGCTTGAAATTTATTTGGATAAGTTGTTAAGTTTGCCTGTTGAAGGCTATGCTATGACTGACTGTCACTGATCTGGCTGAGTAAGCAGCCTCATTTTTGGACAGAGAGTGGTGTGGAAGCCCTGAGGTAGGGAGAGGACAGTGTGAGTGAGATTCAACCATTAGATATCTGCATTTCAGACTAGTGCATTTTATCAAGACCCTTGAGAAGCAATGGATACTCTGTTTGATTCACATTGCACAGAGTGAATGAGACTGCTCTAGAAAACTCCCAGGTTGTGTAGATAGAGACATCTGCATTTGATAAGTACCAATCTTGGCAATCATGGCTGCCAAAGTCACAGTAAAACTTTGGTCCCGTTTTCACTACTGCCAGGAAGCACAATGAGGACCTATACAGGAGAAGGTATATTCTGTTTGTTGTTAGTGGCTAGATCTGTGTTTGGAGAGTGTGTACTTGGAAGATGTTGGATATTGATTAAGTACACAGACTACAAAATAAAACAATGAATGATACTTGATGCTTCCACAGTCCAAATTTCAGCTAAGGTTTGGGATGATGCTCCCTGCTTTGCCCCAGGCTACCACCACAGTTTATCAGCTGATGGGATTTGCAGAAGTACAAAAGGTCCAGTGTAGCTGATTAAACTTGGTTTTCTGGCTCCTTTTTATTC
>JACBWW010000007.1:28576444-28660571 GCA_020086605.1 Lanius collurio
TGGCTGGGTTTTTAGTTTGTTTGATTGTGTTTGTTTGGTTGTTGGGGTTTTTTTGTTTGTTTGTTTTGTTGTTTGTTTTATACTGGAACATTATTAAATATAAATGTGAAAAACCTGGAGATTTCAATTTATCAGAATATTCTACTAATCCTACTTTTATACATAGATAATTAATTGACAAATTTGACCTTTTAGATACCTTCTAAGAGTTCATGGACTCAGTGATTACTATGGAACTGCAGAGTTAAATCTTCCTGAAGCTCTTACTGAGTATCCAGAAATGTGGCAACAGCTCGAGTTCATTTGCTTGATATTTAAAAATAAAATATTGGTAGTATGTGCTGTGTAATCTGCAATGTTGATACACATGAATTAACTTCATTACATGCAGTAACTCAGGTTCTTACCACTGATGACATCCAGGTGTAAAAAAAGAAATCCTGACATGCATAAAAGATCTGATGTTCAGTCTGCCTCGAAAATGACATAGTCTGTCTCTCTGAAACTTCTGATAAACAGGGAAGTAAACCTTAAAGTGCAGTTTTACATACCCAGTTAGTCAGAATTAGAGGAAAATCTGGAGCTGGGTGGCATAAGTGCAGAGATTTTATTATTTCAGTGTTTTTGCTCAGCACTATGTTGCCAGGGACAAATACATCATATGTTCTGAAAAGGCTTCCCTGTAGTCACTGCAGCATCACACTGAGCACAGACTCCAAAAGCCTTGCCCATAGGAGGATTGAGTCCATTTGGAAACGTTGGGGATGACACATCTGGTAAATAGGTGTGACACTGGTGTTACAGCTCCAAGTGGGTGGATCACTGGGTGTCACTCTTGGGTATAGTGGTGGAGGCAGGGAAGGAAAGCCAAAAAGAACTTGATTGGGCCAGGGGGAAACCTCATTTCTTCACTGTAACATTGAAAAAGTGACATCACAGAGCAAATATTATAGTAAAATATTATTTTGGTTTGCTTATTTCCATCCTCCCTTGTTTTACTGCAAAATATTTGTTTTCTGGAGGTTTTGGATGTTTGATTTATTTGTTCAGGGTTTTCTTTTTTTTTTTTTTTCTTTTTTTTTTTTTTTTTTGTTTGTTTAATTTTTTTGTCTTTAGCCATTATGGTTGCTATTAACATAATTAACATCCATTGCAGTAGATTATTTTGTCATGCTCAAAATTGTTACTAAACAAGAATTGATCAGACTTTTTTCCAGCTCCATTTTTTCCTAATGGCGCACCCCTTCCAAATTGCCATTTGCTGAACTTACTCTCTTTACAGTAGCAGCACAATCTCTACAGACAGAAGTTTTTGTTTTAAGACTGCTGTTCTTTTAAGCTGGCCATGCACTAATAACTGACAGCAGCTTGGTTTTCCAGGAAATGTTTTAAATAACAGGCATCAGTGAACACAGCTGCAATTAGTACTCCAGTATAGTGAGCACCTACCACACTTCTGAGTAATTTTCTGGATTATCTGAACAACCTGGAGATCAAAGTTTAAAACTTGCTGCTTTTTCATGCAGGATATTACATTTTGTAGGAGAACAAGGCAAGATATTAGTTGCTTATGCTGGTAACTAAAGACATATGGAGCTCTTGGATAATCCAATTATTTCTGACTCATTGAAATTTGTATACTCTCTGTGGACCTCCTAAACACTCCAGTAAAAAGAGTAGAGGTTATAGATATCTGGGTAATTGAACTGAACTCAAATATTTAATCTGTTTTTATTAACATTTATTGTATCTCTTCCTCTGGAGTTTTAATTTCTTGTTCTGAAATCATCTTGCTGGAAAAAAAATCAAAACCAAACCAACAACAACAAAACCCCACCACACCCAAAACCAACTGTGAGAACTAGATTAAACAAATTCTCCAAATTGTGTTTTTTGCACTGTATTAAAGTTGGTATTTGAGTGCAGAGCAAATTTAACTGGAGGGAAATGCCTCTGCATCCCATCACACCCTTTCCCTGGGAAACCCCAGGGACCTTGGGTGCTGGCAGCTGTTGGCATCTGCTCTTCCACCCATGGTCTTGGTGACACTGGTCTTTGGCCACCTTCCATGTCACTGGCCCATGGCCTCTCCCTGTGCTGCCTGGATGCCTGTGCACCCTCCTGAGCCCCAGGGCTGCTCCTGGGAGTTGCCAATGCTCATCCTATGGGGCACTTCCATCTCGGCTGCCTGGCACAAAGCTTTCCATCCCACCAGAGCTGTTTGCTTACACATCCCTTTCAGGAGGCAGGTGCAAGAGGCTGACAGTCTATCTGAGGGGAATTTATATAACATTTAGTGTGGGTTTCATAGTCCTGCAACCTTCTTTTGGACTCTGGGGTGCAGGGATCTTCAAACAATAATGGAAACTAATGCTCAGTGCTGAATGTGGAGAGAAACCTGTCTCCAGGCAGAAGCTCTGCTGGAGCTCTGGTAGTGGGAAGTGGGCTGTCTCCCAACATTAACCAGGGTATTGGTAATTTCTCCAAGTTTCAATATTTTCTTTAATGTTTGGTAGCATTAAGTAGAGTGCAGGAGACACTTCAGTGGTGCCAGGGACTTTGCACAGGAGTCTTGTAGCCGGTTCCCAGAGGGACTTAATCACTGCTCTTTGCTCAGCAATGATATCTGAGTTTCGGTGACTGCATGGGCTGTAAATTTAAACCTCAGTGTCCTCTTACTGCAGCTCCAATGTGTTTATTCTTTCTGGCTTGAAGATGAAACTTCAGATGGAGAAGTTCACTGACAAATTCACTGCTTTAAAAGGGCATAAGTAATGCTGTTTGCTATAAACATGTTGTTAAACTGTGACATCAGTATTTGGGAGGATAGTGGTTATAGAAGGACTTGGTGAAAAGTGATCTCAGTGAATGGATAACAGCTCAGAAAATGAGCAGAAATTTATTGTCTTTATTTTAAGACAAAGCTTAACTTGAATCTGTGTCAGTTTATAAAGATATAGAAAGGCTGCCAGTGGCAGAAATTGTACATTGAAACAAAAAAATTCTGTGGAATTCTTCTCAAAAATGTTTGTTGTAGTGCTGAAATTCCTTAGCAAGCTGGGGAGTACTAGGGAAGATTCCTGGACATAGATCAAGTCTTTGCAGTTAGATACTATATACTTACATTGAAGAAAAACATAGCTGCTAGGAAAGAACAGAATGACATTAGGATTGAAAATCAATATTATGGTACAAGTTTGCAAGGCTTCCAGCCCCCTTTGCTCAGTGTTCACTGAGGTCATGCATTTAAATATATGTGGCTTTAGAAACTACTAACAGTGCATAAGGTAGATTACAGCTTTTCTGCTCAAATGAACCACTTGAAAACTATGTTTCATCTCCTGGAAACAGTCATTTCACACTATCATTGCCTACAGTTGGCAATAGACTTTGAAAGATGCTCTCTGACTATCCTGTTATGTGGGTTCCTAAAGCTCTGAACATGTTTGTCACTAGACATCTCTGTCTCAAGGACACGGTGGCTTGCTTCTTGGAATTTTGCTTTTATTTGTTGCATTCTTACCACTTCCAACAAAACCATTAATCAAGTGAATAGATAGTTCATTAGCCCAGGAATTAATTTATGGGTAAGCATGTTTTCGAATGCTCTTAAATTTCTCAGTGTAACAGACTGTCAAGAAAATATACAGAAGCAAGAAATCAGAGACCTGCCATAGTGCATCTCTGATTACAATTGTGATCTCATTTGAGAGAGCATGTGAGAGATGCATGATTTACAGCTAGTACACTTATAAACCTGACCAGTCCTTTGGGCTGTGGATTCCTGATTGTACAGCTCATATATTCCAGTGAAGCATTTGTATTCCAGGTTCCCATTTCACTTTATCTCTGCCCATCTCAGCTAAGCAGCAGTCACATCATATATGCATATATTCCTGGACTGTGTCCTCTACTAGACTCTTTCTTTCATGGCACACATTCAGTCTCAGGAGATTTGCATTCATTGCTTCTGTATTTTGAACAGCTTGAAAGAAGCAATGGCTGAAAGAAGGGTCAACAAGTTAGCTTCAAAATGATAGACTGATTGCTGGCATGCCTGAGCAGTTTTTGGGACATATTTTATATGTTCCTTCTCACTGGTGACTCTTAATTTCATATAGAAGCTTGAAAGGGGCTCTAGCATTAATGGAGATCATATACAGAATATATTTGGCAAAAACACAGTGTGATCATGCTGCATCTGTTATCTGGAATAAAAATTGAGGTCAGAATTTTAATAAGAGTATATGAATATTTTTGACTCTACCGAATAGCACATATCAGTTTTCAGTGCAACTGCATCAAAGTCACTGCTACAGCCTATGCTGACTATGTTGGACTGCTGACTATGGTTTTCTCTCTCTGTTAGGCTGGTAAGGTCCATGGAAAGACACTGCTAGCCAAAATAGAAAACTAAAAATTTCCTCCTAATCTTGATGATGATGTAGGCTTGATACAAAATAATTGGCTTTGTGTATGCTGGAGTAGGAATAAGGAAGAAATCAATGCAAATGAATATTGAATAATTCAGCAGTAGGGTAATATTTGTCAGCTAATATTTGGTATCAAACACAGGAACTTTCATGGGCAAATGTGATTTACAAAGGAGGAAGAGAAGTATTAACCAGACAGTCATAAGAAGGAAGACTACTGAACAAGAAAAGAAAAGTTTGGATGGAGAGTATGTGACTTGAGTACAGACTTTCCTCAATCTGCAGTGTAGGTAGAAATTTACATCCTGATAGAAGGCCCAGTACCTCATTAAGCAAAACCTTGAAAAAAGTGAAGCAAAGAACTATTGCCCACTCTGGAGATGCTCTAGGTGAAAACTTATTTTCAGATAAGAATATCACTGCCCATATTCAGTTTACTGCCTGGTTTTGATATTTGAATGTTGAACTAGAGCTGGAAAGAAATTATCCCTGCCTATGAAATCACAGTAGCCTTGGCAACATATTTGAAAATTGTAAATGAAAATTTTCCTCTGACCAATGTAGAAAAGCCATTGATCAAAGTGTCTGACATAAAGTATTAGTATTTTTCAATGACCCTAGCTTAGAATTATCCACGTATTTTGTACATGACTGAATGTAGACTATTGAATAGTTTCACTTCTGTAGTAACGAAGCAAAAAAAAAAAAAAAGATCTTTCTCCTAGGATACACTGGAGCTATTTTGTCCAATCAAACATTTCTCAAACAGGCTTTTGGAAAATGGACAGAGGAGGATCATTGCTTTGCCTCAATTACATGCAACAGAGAACTGAGTTCCTGAAGTGAAGTCTCCAGGGTAACTGTCTTAAAATCAGCTGTCAGACTCTTAAAATTTAGTTTATAAGAGCTTGCCCATACAATGAGAAAGAATTCTGTGTTGCCCTGATCATCTGATCCATTACCAGCAGAACTCAGGATAAATTCAGCAGTCTTGATGGGACTTGTACTAATGACAAGTATGAAAGAAGTATTCTATATTCCAAATATTTTGATTTTTCTTTGAGTTGATAAATGATCCCTCAAGAGTCACTTCTGCTATTGATTAATGTGTTGTTATCCAAACTGAGTTTTCCTGTGAATGTTTGTATATTTTATAATCATGATTGTGTCTATGTTTTACTTTGACTACTATCTTGTGACCACAAAAGTGGTATGCCAGTGAGATATGTCCTTTTAAAATGTAAATCAGCTTTTAAAACACACTAAAAAGCCAGAAGAATGCCAACAGAATTCTCAGCTTGTTGAGATTTGAATTTCTCCTGGAATTGTACCCTCTCACTGACAAGCAGCTGCATTGTGTAGCCATTGTTTGGAAAAGTTTCTCCAAGTGCTGTGCCAAATACGATACAATCACTGTTCAAGTGATTTAATTTTAAAGCCAGAAATGCAAATCTCAGTGTGCAGACACCCAGATAACAGCAAAAGCAGACTCCTCGGCAATCTGAGTCACTAATGCTATTTCCAAAGGTATAGAACATGTAATTTGAAAGTGAACCTGAAGTAGCTGGAAGAGAAGCACAGGTAACCCCTGCATGTAGGTAGTGAGAATCTATTAAATTCTCTCCCACAGCACTGTCTTCTCTCTCCCAACCATCACCTCTGCCTTTGCTTATTAACTTCTCTTTGAGGCTGTTGTGCAGGAGTTGGGAAAGCAGTAGCACTTTCTTTCAGAAGAAAATTTCCTTTGCACCACTATGGCCACCTTGTCTTTCCTCAGGTGCTTTCTGTTTAAAATAAGCAGAGGCTGACAACAACGGGGACACGGTATTTGCTGTTGGGTAATTGCTTGGTTCCCTTAACAATCCAAATCTGGGAGTCACCTGCGTGGACAAATGATTGTGTCCATGCAGGGCTTGGTTTGAGGCAAAAAGAAACCTGGGAAGCCAGAAGATAAAGGAATATGAGATAAGTAAATTGGTGCCCTGCTCATGATCATGGTAAAAGAGGGTAGAATTTACCACATCTCTTACTTAAAAGAAAAGGTTCTGCAGCATCACATTTGAGGGCCAGAAGAAACAAACAGGAAAAACAGAGTAAACAAAAGCAGAATATGAGTTCTCAGCCATGTCTTACTTGTACTGCTATGCATAGAATTACAGTAAACATGTTGATATGTATTGCAAATAGAACCTCATTACTGTGAAAGGAGACAGTGGGAAAAACAATAGGTCAGAGAAGTCTAACTCTGAAAAGATGGAGCTAAAACCACTCCTACAGAGTAACCGTAAAGGTGGAAAAGTAGATATGAGTATAAATTTTCCCCAGTTCTTCAGTAAATAGAGGGAAAGCATATGTTAAAAATAATTAAACCAGCCAATATTTCACAGCCACAGTGTCTGAGTTACTGGGTTTTTTTTTTTTCTGTATCTAAATTTCAAAGCAGCAGCATCCTTTGCTTGCCTGCACAACACACTGCTTCCAGATGGGTGACTTATGTAACACTGCAAGAGACACTGAGTCGAGGTCTCAGGCTTGCAGAGGAAATACAAGAAGAAACAGACCAAGAGAAGAGAGGAGAGGAAGTGTGAGGGTAGCCAAGAGCATCCGCTCTTGCTACAATCCTCAGACCCTCGTTCCTTTCTGACTCCTATAAGAACTGACAGGGCTGGAAAGTTTGATGGACTCCATCAGTCACACATTTCTAACTGCTTAAGAAAAGCTTCTCTTCTTTCTATGCTAATATCACTGTAATAGTGCAACTCTACTAGAATATGAGGTATCCCTCCTGACATTTTTAATGTTAAGCCTGTTTCGTATTTTCTTTTCTCTTACTCCTGCTATTTTGCATCCTTCATTATTTCACTTCTCTGTTCTTCCTCCCTCCTTCTCTCTCTAACGCCTTTGTGATGTATGATTCCAGAGTATTCCCTCTGTTTCTATCTCCTGCTCCTTTGTCTCTGTTGGAAGATTTCAGTGCGGGGATGGAAGTATACTCTTGCAAATGCAAGTTCATATCTTCATTTTTCTGCACTGCTCTAATGATGGTTTTTACTGGGAGCTGCCCAGCTGTGGTACTTTTGATGCCTTCTCCATTCACGGAGGCAATAACTCATGTGCAGCTTAGTGTCAGCTCCATGGTAGCTGACTAAAATACTGCCTAGACACTGACAAAAAAGGAGTGAAACCATTTCTGAATGATGTGCTGTCTTGGCTATGCTCCTGCATCACTGTTTTCTACAGGATGTACAGTACTTTAATGCCTGTGATAGGAAATCAGGGAATCCTACAGAGCGACAATTTCCTCCAGTCTCCAGTTCCTTGCTGACACTTTATCAGTTCACAACAAGCCAAACTGGAACTTATCACTTACACTAAGAGAGACAAGAAAATACATTTTCTGCATCTAGAATCTTTCAGTGAGCGCTGTCCCATCTGTCAATGTCTGTTTGATGTGCAGATACAAGTCTGAATTTGCTTGATCTCAAACAATGATAATACTCACTGTGTTAGCAATAGGATTTCCTATTTGCTCATAGAAGGCAACACATATTTAGCTGATTACATATTGGGACTTCTACAATATTTATAGCATCCATGCTTTCCAAGGTCTCAGTCTACATGTCTCAGAATCCACACTCAGTGTTTATGATTGTGATTAAACATATGCTTGTTCAAACAAGTTTATCCTATCACTCTATTCAAGGTCTGCAGAGACACTTTAGTTTGTGCAACTGCTATGTTGAAGCATTATTTACCACTAATTATATGGAAATACTTATATTGTCAACACTGACTTTATGTACTTCGTCTAGATTTGCAAGATAATGAATCTTTGTGCCCACTAAAATAATCTATTTTTCTATTTCCTGTGCCCTGTCAATATAATCATCAACTTTTAATTCCCTTAATATGACATATTTTACTAGCATTCAAATCACATGAAATGGAGTGTATATTCAGGGGTGAGCTGCCAACATTTTTTATAATCTACCTTAAGATATAAATAAAAGCTTTGTCTCCCAAAGCAATCAGTCATGTACCACTGGGATTTGTTCTATCATCTGGCACCATCATCACTCTCTGCCTTTGACATGAAATACTTCTGCATTTGCAAGTCCCTAAATGGACAGGATGAAATCTTTGTCTCAAATTCCTATATTTATTCTAGAGCAGCTTGCCCAGATGAGGACAAGCACTTGTCACTCATGTAACCAGCTCCTTTCAAATCAGTCTGACACTCAGGAAAACAAGAAGCTTTGGGAAGATGTCAAAGGCTGCGGTCAGCAGTAATAAGCAGCTTGCTTATTTATAGTACTTTTCATCCAGAAGAACTCTGAATGCAAACATGAAGGCAAAATTAAGAAAGTACAAAGTGAGAGCAAAGCATTGATTGAGTAGTGGAGACGCCATCCTGTGTCTAATGAATGAGAGGCAGCACTAATTTTAAATGTATTTGCTTTTATTGTCATGTTTTAGAACTTTAATGGTCATCTAATGTATTTTTTATGAGATGAATATATTTCTTTCAAAACCTCAGGAACATGTGCAGCTGCTTTTAATTTCAATGGGAGTTGTAAAAGCTCAGTAGCCTCTAGATTTGTCCTTCAAATGTACTTAATTAAATAGATAAAGAAAATAACTAGAAAGCTTGAAGTGGCTGAGACAGAGTTAGCATCAAACCATCTTTCCTGCTCTTATTATCCTAGGAGTAGTCATGAGTTGGTCAATTATCACTTTGAATCAAACTAATTGCACAACTTCCTGGGTTTAAGTGGGCTGCAGATCGTGTGTCCCACTTTCCCATCTCCTGCAATGATCCTTTGCCTACACAGTGGTGAAACAGAAGCAGCAGAGCCTCAGATATTGCAGCATTAGCTCATAACAGACAAGTGGTAACAGAATGTTTGTGGCAGCTTCAGAATTTCTTTGATCCACCTTTATCCCAGTACATGAAAATAACCCAAATTTTCAGCTGACAGACAAAGTACTAGTCCATTCCGTGCCTCACATTTTAGAGACATTGAATAATTTTCTGGCACCCAGCCACAGAAGTTCTCATTTGAAGGAATGCTTTGTAGAATGACAACATCCAGAAGCAAGGCTTGCAGGACTTGACGTGACCAGCCTCTGTGGAGCCCCCTAAACTTGTCCCACCTAAGCATGCTGTGGAAATTGTTATTTTATAGCCATGGAGAACTTTGTAAGCTTTCTGTAATGGAAATGGAAACACAGTGTCCCTGCCCTAAATAACTCACTTCAGTTGCAATGCCATGAAGGAGGATGGGTAACAAACCAGAATAGAACAAGGAGTTTTTCAGAGGAAGCACACACTAGTTCTGACAAAGTTATGCATAAAATGAGGAAGTATAAAGCCATCTTCAGATGAACATCAGTCACTTAGCAAAGGCCTTGCATAGCAGGGGACAGACGGAAGAAAAAGATTTGAAGGAAAACTGTAAAAGCCGATTTTTTTTTTCCTCTTGCAATTTCCTTGGGGGCTTGAAATAAAAGTGGATCAATATGGAAAAAGCATGACAGAATGGAGCAGCACACTGCCTTGTACAAGATGTTCTGAGCATGGGGCAGAGCATGAAGGAAGCAGGCTGGCCGGGGAGCTGCAGCAGTGTCAGGGTCTCGCTGGTGCTGCAGCAGGCCTGCCTGGCGAGGGCACTTACAGCTTCCAGGGTCTCCAGGAATAACAGGAACACGTGAAATGGCACAGCAGGACAAAGAGGTCCTGGGGATTATTACAGTGAAGTGCTGGAAGTGGTCATAAGACATAAGGAAGGTTTCACAGTAGCGTGTTGCTGATAATGTGGTATCTTCTAGTCTCGCTGGGCATCTGGACCTGGCTGTCCAAACCTGATCCTGTTTTTCTTCATTTACTTTTTCTGTTCTTGTGGGATTTGCCTTCATTCTCTTCTTTAGCATCACCTTTAAAGTACTGCCGCAAGAATATTTCCCTCCTGCACATGCTGAGATAAAGAAGTTTTCCTGATTTTCCATTTAATTTGGCGTCTGCAGTCCTCACCAGAAAAAATATCTCTCAGTTCTTTACTTCACTTCCTAATTTTTTCTTCATCTGTTGTTAATTTTATCAATACTATTTTGCTGTCAAGGTCACTGAAAACCATTTCCAAGAGACAATACAGAAAATCCAGCATTTTGTTTCATCGGGGATTTTTTTCAATGGATTCTGATTTCCCTTTGCCAGGAAGCAGATGTCTCAGAAGACTGCTGCTTAATATATAACAGTCAAGAGACACAAAAATAAAATAAAAAAAAATTATTTTGAGTAAGTAAAATAAAAATATGCATCATAGTCAGAATAAGTAGAAAATTTTACCCCATGCATAGGGGAAATATGCAGGAGTTATTTCCTGAGAGATCACCATGAACTGTGCAGGGAAGAACACTGTTTTGTGCATTGTAAGGTAGCTTGAATATCCTTTTCAGGATGGAAATACCAGACAGAAATAATTCCCTAAGAGTACCATGGTTGATGGTGGATAAACAGGAGACACTCAGTGCTGAACTAGCAGTGACCTCTTCTCTAGGATGGCAGAGCTGGCAAGATGTCAAAGCCCATTATTCCCTCTGGAAAAGCAGAGGGAGATACCAAAGCAGACAGACGCTCCTGTAATGCCTTGTCTAAACTACATTATTGATCTCTTTCAAGATCTTCTGCCTCCCTCTGTGTCTGGTCTGCATGAGGCAAAGCTGCAACAAGCAAACCAAAGCACTCAAATTACAAGAAGAGCTGTATTGATAAAAAACCCATTTTTGGCTTTTTACCTTAGCTATAATTGTGATAGAAATCCCACGGGTTAGGGTCTGCAGCCCAGTGGGCAGGTCATGAGTAGATCATTGAAAGTGATAAATTCCTACATGTGCAGGCAAATTTTCAAAAGCAATGCTTGAACTGAGATGCCTTTGCTTTTGCTCAGCCTGAGGTTTCTATGTCTAGACCCAGATTTTTTGCTTCTCTGAGCACCTGAGACTTCCACTGATCTCTCTCAGACTCAGGAGCCAGCAGTTGTTCTGAAAATCTAGCCTGGGGTGAAATTTGGACCTGCTCTAGTTAAAAGGAACTTTTCCAAGATTTCATCTGATGTTACTAATTCTGAACACTCAAGAATTAAGTGCTTAAAATGAGATGAATGCATTTTCTGGTAGGCAAAATGGAGAAAACTTTTAGCCACTTCTGTAAACTGTATTACAATATCTGAAAAGCAGCATCTGTGTGATTGGGAAAAAATATTTCGTTTTACAGTATTAGTGAAATCTTCAAAAACTCAAAAGAAGGATTCCTAAAACTTGTCTTATATTCCTTTAATTTAATTTATATTTCTGTTGCCTCCCTTAGAACAAGAAAAGTTTTATTTTTAAAAAAAAATAAATTTACATAAATTAAAGGTGTTAATACCAACTGTGAAACAAAGCTCTGTGCTTGTGTTCTCTGTAAGTCTGTATTGGCTTGGGGCATGTTCACACCATGAGAATTCTGAATATGAATTTTGCCACGAATTTTTGTGGATTAATTGTTACTTCCCTTCTAGGCACCACATGCACCCAGAAGTGATGGTTTTCAAGAGAAATGATCAGCACTCCAGGCAAGACTTAGAAGGCTGACTCTGAAGGCAGAAACCTGCCTCTCACTCCAGTGAGCATCTGTTGATCTGAGTGTGACTGGGAGCTTGTTCAGGACTCTGAGGTGCTCAGCAGCAGCAAATCCAGGACAGACACTGCCCACAGACTGCACCAGCATCCAGCCCAGAGCTGCCCCTGTGTCCCACAGCCCCACAGCCTAGCTGGTACCCCACACTTCTGTTTCTGAGCCTGGCATCTCTGCTGGCTGCTGGGAGAGGACAAGAGTGATGCTGTTGCAGCAGCTGCCCTGGAGCAGAAAGCTGTGCTGTGGCACAGTCTGGCAGCAGAGCATCGCTGCCAATGGCCAAGTGTTGGCACGAAGCCGCGTGTGACAACAGCCTGGCCCCTCGGCACAGGGCACACGTGGGCTGCCAAAAGGGCCAGGCCTCAGACTGTTGAAACAGCCTCTCATGAAAGAGAGTATTTATCATACATATTTTATGCTAGATATGACATATAAAATATACATAATGGTAAAACTCAAGTTTTTAATTGCGACTCTGTTAACTCCCTAAGATAAAAAATAACCGCGGGGGAAGAAGAAGCCCTATGGACAACTCTGGAATGAAGAAGCCCTATGGAAAATTTTTCTATGTAGCAGAGAGGAATCAATTTCAGACAAGCATAAGAGTGATCCATTAGCATTTGTGCAGGTCCTAAGCAGTTACACAAGAATGCAGCTCAATGAGATTTTCTGAATGAGTAGATAAATAATAAGGCTCTTGAGACACATCATTTGCATTCAATAATAGCTAGAAAATTCCTTAATAAAAATGAGCAGTAGGAATCCAGGGATGGGAGTCTGCTCACAAGACAGCATTCTGGATGTGGGGTTTCCACAGCTGTGTCCTAATTTAAGGGTCTAATTTAAGAAAAAATTAATTATACCCCACAAATATCTTGTTTTTCTCCACTGACTGTAAAATGGACTAGAGGTGAGCACTCAGCTGGGACATCCACATTGTACCACTGGGCAGAGAAGAACTTTACCTTCATACAGTAACAGTTTATTACAGCAATCACATGATTTTTCTTATCTACCTCATTATATTAGCTTAGCCCCCATCTCACTGTCATAGTTTCTTAAAGTTTTAGTTATGACACATTTGGTAGGGCTTTACACTGAATTCCAGTGCTTTCTCTCTCATTGCTCTGATAGTTTCGGGGAGTATATAAGGGATTTTGCAAATTCTCTTCCATTATTCATGTGGAAAAATGTACAGGACGTCTGTGTTAAATGCTAGATAAAAATTAGGTAATTAGATTAACAACACTGTCCTTTTCATCATGGAATAATCTTAAAGATTAGATATAGATTTGCTGTCTTCTCTCTTGGCTTTCTTTTGGGAGAATAGTTGCTCTTCTTTGCCATTTTTGGGCTGGCATTACTCACCAGTGTCTGGGCAAGAATTCCAAGCCAAACACCACATCCAGTGGTTTCTCTCTGGAGAGGACATGAGTCTTCCACATCCAGATGTAGTGAGCAAGATTATATTAAAATAAAAATTATTAGAAGATTATGTTGTTACCATCTTCAATATTTCCATTTTGCCTGAGGTAAGCAGTAGTATTCTCTATGTACTATGCTTTATTTTATTGCTTCATTGCTCTTATCTCAGACAGTATTTGATCCAAGATAGGGTCAGAAGATTGCCTTGTAGTCTAAATGGAGATAAGAGAAATAATTCTATTTTTTAAGACTTTATATAGGCTGTGTTTTGTGAATATTTCCTTGAGAGAGGAAAAAGTATTTTTATAAGCTATGTTTTCAGAGTAGTTCAGTTGCTTAAGGGTATTAGCCAGAGCACATTAATTTGCAGTAACATTTTAAAGCTTTAGAACAAGATGCTCCCTGGATATTTGTGCCCTGGTGAATATTGCATAAAGGAAAAGGAATAAGATTTTAGAAGTTCAGCACTTTTGCTCTGTGTTATTGTCTGTAAAACAGATCTCAGAGGTAACTTTACCAAGTGTCTCAGGATTATATTAGCGACCTCAGTGGACTGTTGTGGGAACATTGCGTTTTTAGAAATGTAGCTTTTACCATTAACTTGTGGAGGGAACAGTCTGAAAGCTGTAAGTGAAGGATGCCCTGCCAGGCATGACTCCTGCCTGCTGTGACGGGTGATTTGGAATGGAAAGGATGGTGAGTAAGATGAGGCAGAGAAGCTGAAGTACACATGTCCATTATAAGCTTGTGATGACATTATGGTATTCTGGAGCCAGGATAATGCAGGAATGGGGGACAGAGCATGTGAAATATTGCCTGTGCACAGCTATGCCCTCTCTAATTCAAGGAAGCCTGCACCCAGCTGGACCAGCTCCTGGCTACACATGGGCCCCTTGCCATGTGGCATACAGAGCAAAGGGAGTTGCATTTTCCCTCCCTGGGAAATCACAAAGACACTGCCCCATAGATTTCTGCTAAGCCCAGTCCTCCCCTATTCCAGCTTTGAGGTCTTATAAGAATCTTATTCTTGGATTTTTAGTCCATCAGAAAAATTATGTGGCTGCAGCCCAGTGAGATCTGTGTGGAGAAAGCAGGATTCTTCTCACCTAATTTATGATGCCTCTGCCTCTGACGTAGATAATCTGCATCTGTTCCACTCACTCTAGGCTCCCTTGGAGTCAATGTGGAGGAATAAACACTTTTAGGACATGAATCATCTGATGCATTTTAGACATTTACATTAGAACTGGATCACTTCCACTGTAGCACTGCCTATTTCCTCTCTATTTGATTATATAGAGAACTTGGCTCAGAAATAGATGTCACCATCTAAAGTTAGGTGGGATGAATCCCACACAGACAGCCTGTTGTAGATGAGCTAACTGAATGGGAGATTCAGGAGCATCTTTTTTTCATGGTGTTCTGAGGAGGAAGCCTAGAAAAGGACTGAAAAGGGGGCGATGACCGTGTTCTAGAAAAATCTGTGTGAGGTACAGAGAATGGAAAGTATGAAGCTGGAAAGAGCTGGAAAAGGGGATAAATACTGCTTTGAGATGATTGCATCTGATAACAAATTATTCTGAACAGTCTAATCTAAAGCTGACTGCAAAGAGCTGTAGCAGAATCTCATAATACTGTGTAACTAGATAATAAAATGACAAATAAAAATTAATGCTCATAAGTGCAAAGTAATGCAAATGGAATAAAAAGAACTCAAACTATTCATACATATTAACAGGCTCTAAATTAGCTGTTACTATCCAGAAAACAAATTTTGGAGTGACTGTGAATAGATTACTGGAAACATCTGATCCACGCTCAGGGGAGGTCAAAAGAATAAATGAAACACCACAAATTATTGAGAAAGGGATGGAGTAAACACAGAAAAAGTTCCTATGGCACTGCATAAATTCACAGTGCTTCCACAGCTTGAAGGAGTGTACAGTTCTTCTCCAGCAGCCTCGAGGCAGGTATAGGAAAGCTGGAGATGAGATAGAGAAGGGCTGCAAGGTGATCAAAGACACACAATAGCAAAGACAGACTTTGGCTCTCCAGTCTGAAAAAGAGATGGATGAGAAGGAAATATGATAAAAGGCTGCAGAACTATAAATGGTTTAATGAAGGTGAATTGGAAATTCTTACATGCAATTTTTTTTGCCTTGGAGTTGAGGAGATATCCAATGATATTATCAACAGTGAATTAAAAAGAAACCACAAAAGAAAGTATTTTTTACAATACTCCAAATTAAGTCATAGCACTCTTTGCAAGAAAAGGCCAAAAGGATCAAAAAGTGGATGTTAGATGACATAAAAAGTATCAACTTTCTGAGTATTAAACAATGTGGTCCAGTAAAAATTCCAAATATCAGCTCCTAAACAGCTAATTTCTGGAAAACTGCATTTATTTTATCACTGTACTTCTATTATATCATGGGATACCTCTGCTTCCTGAAATACTGGCTAGTAAGTGCTGTTGAGTCCATGTTCTGAGCTAAACTGGAATTTAACCTGATGCAGTGTGGCAGATTTGTATTTCTAAGTGAGAAGAGACTGAGGAATTGCCAAAAAGAAACACTTTGGAAGAAGTCTACCTCAAGGAGGATGTCTGTACCACGGGGTAGGAAGTCTGAGCTGAGTAGGGGAGAGTTGTCAATTTCCTGGGATATAAACCTGGCATAATGGATGGCAAAAAACTCTACTGAAAGGCCACCAAGATGTAGTAATGTAGATTTCTATCATGGGAAAAGCCTTTTGGGGAAACAGGTGTAATTTATTGTTCTTTTTAGTTCAACATTATTGTGAAGGCAGAGATCTTAGCTTTATCTGAGGTGTGTTCTGGGTTAGTGGTCCTATTTAAATATCATATCAAAACCACTGGACTTGGTTGGAATGGGCTTGGGGCACAAAGGGCTCAGAGCAATGTGGACAGCTGGGGGTGTATAGAAAAGCAACTGGAGGATTCCTTTCCAAGGACTGGAGGGTGGACTTTCTTCTCTTTCCATTCCCAGAGTCACTACGCTGGACACTTATTCCTTTTCTAAAGGTGTAGTCTGTTAAAAACAAAGGTAAGAAACTCTTGAATCTGAGGGCAGAAATGCAGTTTTCTAATAGGATAACTGGGCAGTGGATCATGATATCTTCAGAGGAGTTAGATCATAAGTATAACTTTCTCCCTAACTGTGGCTGGAGACAGTGGAAAGGCTTCAGATCTGACGCTGTCCTGAATTGCTTCTTTCATAAATGTTGTTTACATTATAGTGGTGTAATTAAGTCAACTTAATGATGTGATTAAAAAACTCTCAATTCTTCTGTTGTTTACATTTTTGTCTACAGAGACATGGACTTTTCTTTACCTGGTATTAGCACGCAGAGTTGGAACTAAGTCAGCCTCTTCTTACTGCATTCAGAAAACCAATTGGTTTTGCTAAAATGAAATGGACATAGGATCTCAAGCAGCAGCATTCAAGTGTGACTGGAGATACTCATGACTTCACCAAGGTGTCATAAAGTGTTCTTACTGCCTGCATTATTCTGAAAGGAATAAAGTAATTAAAAAGTGTCATACTGAGTCTACTGAATTGATGGCAGTCTTCAGCAGTGTTTGGGATTGCACCCAAAGGGTCATTCTGTGTTGAACAGTAAAATGAAAAAAAAACCCATCCAGAAAAATGCATCTTGATACTTAATCAAAATCCATTTATCTCTTCAGAACCACATCTGCAGCTTCCAGTGATTATCATCCTTCCCATGCTTTCCTGCCTCCATTAACATTCAGAGGAAGGATGGGTGTCCTTTCTGCATTATCAGGACTGTACCTACAGTCCTGTTCACTCGACTCCTATTCCAAACCTTTCAAAACCTCTCTTCCTGATGATGCTGCCAACCACATGGGCTTTTAGATTACTGGTGAAGTTGTCAGGACTGGCATAAACCAATTTGAATTTATAATTTCTTTCAAAGTAGGGCAGATTTGGCTTAGCAGCCTGTGGGATGTGATAAACATGGAATTCCAGCAGCAGTAAGTGTCATTTCAAGAAGCAGACAAATAATGTAAAGCTAACCTTTTATTTCACAGCTTTGTTTATTATAACCGAATTATAATAATTTTAAGTATAGATTATAATGGAGTTCTGCTCACACCGAACGACAATCAAGGCCATGTAACAAGGTAGTTTTGTTTTATGGTAAGGTTACACCTTTTATTTTGCAGCCCTAACCTAAGAAAAGTGACAGGTGCTTATGGAGTCTTACTTCTATAGTACAGATAGAGCCATCACACACATCACTGGAGCAGGAGCTGAGTCCAATCCATCATTTATGGCAGGAGTGGTGGGATGAAGGATATGGAATATAAAGTGACAAACATAATTTGGGTGCAAAATCTTTGTGGGAATTTGTGTGTTGTCACTTTTTGCCTTCCAGTGTACCACAAGAAAATCTGCATCTGTTATGCAACCATTTTATCAGCAGAACCTTAGCACACAGTATCCACCAAGAAAATGTTGAGAAAATAAGAATTTTTCCTTGGAGATATCAGCTGAGTTTGTTAGAAGCAATGGAGTTTTACAGCTGCCTTGCCAGGCTTGATCTTAAGAAAGTGAATTTCTGCACTTAAGCCCAAAACACTGTGATGCCTGTCTTCTGCTCTTGATTCAACAATCTTTATCTATAAAATATTCTGCTGTTTTCAGGATTTTCTTGTCATGGCTGAAGTAACACTTGAGGAAGCTCAGAAAGTCCCCACTGAATTCAGGAGGTGTTGCAAGGGCAATTCAGATGCTCAGGTTAATGCAACTAAAATCAGTTTCATTGTTTCTACAAAACGTTACATATAAGTACAGCATCATAAATGCCCATAATTGTAAATTATTTTCGTCTTTAAGGTTTTAACAGTACGACTAACACAGATATTCTCTGTTTCCTAAAAAATGCTTCCATGATCTCTAATTTGCTTTTAATGAAAACCTTGAGATTTCAGCCTATGATCCCCTTCCTTGTTTTCCAGTAGCTTTACTTTTCAAGAATGATTTTGAATTAAATCTCTTATTTAGGTCCTTTTTTTTCTGTTTTCCTTACATGATATTTCCTCTCCCAGTGTGTGTGATTTGGACACATTTCAGGTCTGATTTCAGTGTAAGCAATTATCTCAAGAGGGCTTCAACACTGCATTCTACAGAGGATATGTACAGCATTTTCCAAGGTGCATAACTTCATATATGCATCAGAGATGACATGGTAACAATTCTGAAGTCATAACTAAAACCCTCATCTCCTGCCTCCCAAGTAGTAAAGTAATTTCATTGCATTCCATGGTTTCTGTTCCCTGAGTGCCAGGCACAGAGCAAATGTTAATGCTTTTAAAATAGGAAAGCTGAAACTGGCTGGACTTGAAGAGGTTGAAGCCTGGATAAATTCTTTTACCACCTGCCAGGTCCAACCAATACCCTCTTTTGCTTTTATACAGTTTAAAGTAAAAAATCACCACCACCACCAAAAAACAGCGCTCAAGGGTTTAATTTAGCAAAAAAGGCATTTATATTACCCAGACATAGTATGTAGTGGTTGACTGTCTGGACAGAAATCGGTAACTCCAGATGAAGGCCCATTTTATCCAATGAGACATCTTTTATTGACATGTACTTCAAATTCACATTTTCATTTGAATGCTACCTTCTGTCATTGATGACAATTCCTATGTGTCCTAAGACACTCCTACTAGGGCTCCCTGCAGCTCGTGGAGAAAGCCAGGGGACATCCTGCCTGTAGTTATCTAGGGAGGAATGTTTGCTTTAAATTAAAAGCCGAAACGCAGAAACTGAACAGGAACAAACCTCTGGGTACTTGCAGTCACCCTGTATTAAGACTGGCAGCACTGACACTACTGCTGCTCTGCCACTACCTGCAGCTATCAGCTCCTAGGAAATGCCAAGTGTCATCATCTTGCACTTGGACCTTAAACACATAATGCCTCCCAGCACAACTCACAGCTAAACTGAACATAACTGCAGGGCCCCAACCATGCTCTGTTCAACTCTAGTGACTGATCCATTTTGCCAACTGGTTTGGATTTCACAGTAGAGTAGAAAAAAATATGAAGCATAGTTCCGCTCATTTTTGAGGTTGCTGTGTCCTCTTCATGCCTAGACCAGGGCCTTTCTATTTGCAGACTACCAAAAAATAAGTAAAGTTAGGATTTCAGGGCCACCTTCTGCTGCATGTTTTATTAACACCAGCAATCAGGGGTTCACCTGGAACATAGACAAGTTAATTTAGTCTGGCTAATGGTTTCACCTTCCATTCTCATCATCTAAAGTGCTGAGAATGAAATTTAGAGGTTGGTTATGTAGAACACAACCCACTGTGTGGGCACATCAGTGTCTGCTGCTGCTACCTCCTGAATTAATTGTTTATCTAGGGAAAACTGGAAGCCCTGTGGGGCTTGTGATTTTAGCACAGAAGGACTTGGATTTGCTCTGTTCAGGCAATAGAGTTAGTACCCTGGGAATTGTTACACAAGTACAGTTACACTTCAAAACAGATGTTCAAATCCATTAGAGGAAAGTGCCAAGGCAGTTTTGAAATTCCTATTTATGTATAGGTATTTTCTATCTCTGTATTGCCCAAATTGCAGTACAAACACAGTCCTAATTGGCCTGAGCTCTTCAAGAGACAGCTTTCTAAAAGCTTAATGGTTTCTGAAAAAGGAAGGACTCTATAGATGAAATTTGATGTACATTTCAGAAACTCAGCATGAAAGCAAGCAAGTTCTACCTCCTACCCACTCACTGTTCCCATGGCTAATTGCTGCAGCACTACCTCTTCTGTCTCTTCTACTGCCCGTGTAGGTGAGCAATGAATTACATAAGGGACCAGGTACAAAATAGCCAAATTCATTTTGGCAGGTTATTTTTCATTCAGGACAGTTGTCTGTTAGAGTTTGGGGCAAAACAACTTGCATTTGTACCACAAAGATGGAGAAGAGGGTGTGAGGAAGGAGGCCTGTTATTTTTTAAACTTCTACAAGTGACACAGTTGAATGAGAAACTACAGCTGGAAATCAGTTCCATGTTTTTTCTCTCCTTCCCTGTAAATGAACATTGTGATTGTTTCTCTGTTCCAATCTCCCACAAAAGCAAAATGGGGGGCAGAGGACTAAAAAAATGAAGTGATTCATCTCTGCTTCCCATGAAGATCAGCAGTGTTTTTCTGGATGATCTTTTGCTTAGTGTGAGCTTTGTGTGCTGCAGCTGCAGGACTGCCTAAGAACTGCTCTAGGAAGGAGATGCTGGTATCAACAGTTATCAATGAGGAACAGTAGTTGATTCCAGGGTCATGTTCTGCCATCTGTTTGTTCATCTTTTCCATGTGGAAGCCTGTGAAAATTGGTCCTTCTTTTTTCTGCTAGGAAACAGTTGGTCATAACTGTGGGGCAGACCACAGGAAAAGGGGAGCTGCCAAGGTGGGTGGTTGGAGTTGGGGGTGGTTTTATTTTCAGAAATCCCCATACAAACATTGACAGTATGCAATAGTTTACAACTGTCTTGCAGGGAAGTTGCTTCAGCTACCTTTGAAAGCATCAGGTCAAATGAGGGTGTCACCTTCTTCACACTGAAGAAACTTCAAGTTTCTTAAATATTGAACACTCAAATCCAGGCAACATATGAATAAGTGTAAAAGGCTTCAAAGTCTAGAAGATTTTTAAGGGACATTGTTAGATGGTAACTGGAATTATTATCTTACTTTAATGTTTATTACCAGTGTAACTTCACTTGATTCTACTGTTTTTTTGTTGATTTTGTCATATTTGATTTTCATCTTTATGAAAGAGAGTGAGATCAAAGGAAAGATGAAACCACTAAGAATCACTTTGTGATTTATTCTTCTGTCACCAAAGCAGGACAGTTTCATAATCAACACAGATCTCCTTATAGGCATTAATCCAGGAAGGCATTAAAGCGCCAGCCCAAGTTTACTCCTGTTCAGATGTCTCACTTTCATGTATATTACTGAGCAGAGATCCCTTCACCATAATTAATTTTCTGTGCAGATATTTATTATGTTGATATTCTGGAGATATATCTAAGGAAAAAAACATTCTATTGGGCAGGACATGTAACTTATACACTTTTGTTGCAATATAACTTTTATCTTTGCATTTCATTGATGCTTTTTTTATCTAGTTATTTTACTCGTTGGTCACATCAAAGTTCCTGCTAAATTTACTTCAACAATTTCACAGAATCTGATTAGAGGAGTTGTTCTTTTCAGAATTAAATACAAAATATATTAAAAGGCAAAAATAAGAAAAAAATGTCACTGAACTGCATTTAATTAAACATAAAAAAAAAATAAGAAAGAAGGACATAAGTGAAGCAATTAATATACAGGTTACAGTGGAGAAAAACAGCAACCACACATAAAGGAGAAATAGTTTTATGGAATGGTACTTTTTTTATCTGAGCTTTTTGTCGGTTTATGTGATACTTTATTCACTTGCAATCAACCTCCCTTACATTTCTTAAATGCTTATGCTTACATAAGATTGCAAAAAGAAAAGGGCACTTATTTTATTCACATTTTCAGCACAGTATAGGTAAACCAGCCACAAGATGGCAATACACCACGCTGTGAAAAAATAATCACTACATTTTGTCTGATTTTAACCCCTCTACAAATGGTTGAAATGTGCTGCTGTTTTAGCTTTGGAAAATTTAATGCAGACTTTGAGAAACTTAACGAGGAATAGTCACAAAGTAATAATTTTAAGAACATCATCCCCCCCCCCATCCCTCTGCTACTATAAACAACTTGTTTCTCAATTCTTTTCACTTTTCTGTTGTTTCTCTCCACTAACTATTGTTTGTTGTGTGCAGGGAGCTATTGTTTGAAGGAGTGAAAAAGCTATGGGACACAATATCCATTCCTGCAGCAATGGACAGGTCTGTGATTGTGAAGGCCACAGAGACTAAAGCTAATTGCTCTTGACAGTCAAAGCATGGCTCCATCAGTATTGAGAAAGAAACAGATTCCCTTCTCCCCTGGAATAATAAAAACTGAGACAGCATGATGGTATGAAAAGGATAGAAATGCGAGGGTGCATTGTTCAAAGATATATTCTCAGGGACTTCAAATGGAAACTTCTGCAGTAAACTTTGGACCGTAATAGGAAAAGGTGGCAAAAAGACACCTGAAGGTTTTGTCTGACCATAAAATAATACTGGCTCACGAGTATGAAGTAGTTGCAAGGACAGTTAATGTAATTATAGAAGTTAGCAGGTGAAGCTTCAGATGTTCTGGAAGGATGAGGCATTGCTGTTTGTTTGCATTCCATTTGCACCACAGTGATCTGGTACGTCAGGGCACAGCCAGCAGGGCATGAAGACGTTCCCCTCCTTTCCCCTGGAAATGTAAGTCAGCTTTCTGATGTGGTTGCAAGGCAGGATGTTGGGAAGTGTCTGGCTGACGTACTGCATTTATAGAGCCAGGATTAAATTAATCACTAGATCTGAAGGCAGGAGGAAGTCTTCCCAGGTCAGAAGGTCAGGGATTGTTGAATATGGTTTATGTTTTCCTGGGTAACAGAAGGGTGTCACCTACATACTAAGGCAACCTGGGCATTTCATAATTTTCTTTTTGTGATGTACTGCAGGTGACTTTTGATCTTCTGTTACTGCCTTCAGCTTGTGTCAGATTGTGCAGAACAGGTGGATCTGTGGGCTGTCTTGGGTAAATGCTTGATATATCATGTACTACAACAGAAGAGTTCTGGACTAAAACATCTAAACAGTGTTACTTTTCATTATATGACCCTAAAGCACAATATTTTATCAGTCCTTGTCCTTATATGCTTGGGTTAGAAATGCTAAGGAAGTTGCAAGTTAAAGAAATCACCGAAGTAGTTTTAGACTTAGCCATAAATAAGCAAAATATGGAACATAGAAACATAAAATCACTTTGGTTGAAAAAGAAAATCATGGACCATTAACCCAACAATGACTCAACAAGTCCACCACAAAACCATGTCCCTAAGTGCCACAACAACCCATCTTTTTAAATACTTCCAGTATTTAAAAAGGACTCAACTACTTACCTGGGAAGACTGTTCCAATGTTTGACAACCCTTTCAGTGAAGAAATTTTTCTTAATATCCAATCTAAACCTCCCCTGGTGCAATTTGAGGACATTTCCTATTGTCCTATCTCTTGTTGCTTCTAAAAGTAACTGAGAGACTGATCCCCACCTTGTTACAACCACCTTAGTTGTAGAGATCAACAAGATCTGGCCCCCACCTATCCCAGCCTCCCTTTCCCCAGCTTAAGACAATCCCAGCTCCCTCAGCTGCTCCTCACAAGACTTGTGCTCCAGACTTTTCCCCAGCTTCATTGCCCTTGAAAATGTTCCAGCACTTCAATATCAAAAGACATTGTAGTAAGGGGCCCAAAACTGACCTCGCCAGTGCCAAGTACATGGGGACAACCACTGCCCTTGTCCTGTGCCCTGCCACAGGCCAGGATGCCATTGGCCCTTGTGGTCAGCTGGGCACACACTGGTTCATGTTCAGCTGCTGATAACCAGCACTCCCAGGTCCTTTTCCCACCAGGCTGCTTTCCAGCCACTTTTCCCCAAGCCTGGGGTTGTTATGACCCAAGTACATGACCTGGGACTTGGCCTTGTTGCACCTCACACAATTGGCCTCAGCCCATCAATCCAGAATGTCGAGACCCCTCTGCAGAACCTTTCTACCCTCCAGTAGATCAACACTCCCAGTCAGCTCGGGGTCATCTGCAAACTGACTGAGGGTGCCTTCAGTCCCCTCATCCAGATCATCAATAAAGACACTGGACAGGCCTCAGTACTGAGCCTTGGGGAACACCACTTGTGACCAGCCACCAGCTGCATTCACCACCACTCCCTCAACCTGGCCATGCAGCCAGTTTTATACCCAGCAAAGAGTACACCCATCCAGGCCATGAACAGCCAGTTCCCCCAGGGAAATGCGGTGGGAAATGGTGTCAAAGGCTTTATGGAAGTCTGTGTAGACAACATCTATAGCCTTTCTCTCACCCACTAAGGGGGTCACCTTCTTGCAGAAGAAGACCAAGTTAGATGACACATTAATTCAATTTCTGTCATTCTGAGTAGCTGACTTCCTATCCTGCTGGCTTTGAATTGCCATCCTGCTGCTTTTAAGGACCAGAATAACCAATCTGTTGAATTGCTGACCATTTCTGAGGACTGTGAGAAAGGTCACATTTTATGCGTTTCTATCCTCTACAGAAAATCTGACAATGCAAACTTCCTGCCTCTTGTAGACAGTTGGGCTACAGTTTGTGACTGGAGCTTGAATTACTAATTCAATTTTGACTACAGGTCCCTATCTTTCATATATAGCTTTGAAATTTAACAAGGAGCTCTAAGCATCAACTTAGGAATTTTTTATTAGTTTGCTCTGCATGTTTGTTTATTACATCTACTAAAGGGTTGATGTATGCCCTAATTAACCACTTGATTCTTTTATTGTAAATTGCATTTCTGCTACTGTCTGTTCCTTGCTGATGAACACTTGCAATGAAGACAAACATGTTTTTCTTGGAGGAATTGCATTATTGCAACATGAAATAGATTGAGAGCAGTTCAATGAGTAGTCCAGTGTCTTTTCTGAATACTATTTAGTCTGGGTACAACAGAACAAAGACATCGTGATGCTGATGGAACTGTTTTACGAGACTATTATCGACACATGGAATATACTCAAGCTGTAGGGTCATACATGCTTTGTTCACATTGAAACTAAGAAGGACAGAGACCACTGGCATTTAAAAGGTCTGTGTCTCTCGAGTACTAGATGGTTTCAGCTGATTTTTTTTACTTTGACTCCAGCTTTTTTTTTTTTGCTTGTGGTTGTTTTTTTTTTTTTTTGTTACCATTATCACTAGTGTATAGTGATCTGAGTTGTAGCTGCTATCAAAGTTGCAATAACTTTTTATTAGTCTTCCTTTCATTGATGCCAGATTGGTAGGAAAAGAAGAGTAAATTCCACCTCTTTCCTCTCTTTCATGTGTATGGATGCCTTCACAACATCTATTACACAATAAATGTTTCGTGGTTAATAAGGGAAAGAGAAATGACCCATAGCAAAAAGGTCTGTCTACCAGTTCATAACAATTCCTTACTATAGTCTGAGATGTGGAAGAGGTTATTAGATTGCAATGGCTGCTTCACAATTTTCAGTGGCTCTTTTTCTCACTCAAAAATCTGTTTTTTCAGAAAAAGCTTTTTTGTGGGAAAGGTTTAGTCTCACTTTTTATGTGGACTTTGAAATCTTTCTTTAGTCTTCTGAAAAAAATAAATCCAGTTTCTTTTTGACAACTAATTTTTCCTTTACAGAGTTAAGCCACTTCTAAAAACGTGACCTTCAAAATAATCAAAACAGAATCTCTTCATCTAGACAATTTTTTTTAGGAATTTTCACAGAAGGAGAACACTGTTTTTCATGCAGCTTTACTGATTGTGTGTCTCCCTGATAATTTTCCTTTTTTAGCTCCACAGTCTACTTCCTATAAGTGCAAAAATATTTTCATTATATTCCGGTGCTCCTGTGTCATAAGTCCTATATCCCTCTGACTTAAAAAAAAGACTCCTAGAGGTATCAGTTTGGTTTCCTCCTATTCATGGCCTTCTTGTTGCTGCTTTGAATTTGTTCCTTGCTGGGTGTGGGTGTACGTCCCTATGGTTTTTCATGACCATTTCATTCTGTAAAAAAATGGCTACATGCAGCTACTGGCTGGCATCTCCAGATGGGGAATTCTGACTAGATACTGATTTTGCACACTTTATCTGAAATGTATGAGAATGCTATGAGGAGAAGTCTTAGGTGCACTTTACTGCTGGAACATATGTGGAACTCCAAGGGTTAAAAAACTGACTGCAGTTATGTAGAAAGGAACAGAAAAAAACCAGGAACAAAAATCAGGACCATTCTCAGTGAATTTAGCTAAGAACCATGATTGGCTGTTTTTGTAGATGCTATACTATATCAAGGAACTTCTGTTTGTCTGTTTGTTTGTTTCCTCCCCAATAATCAAACAAAGTAATTTAGGAGTGACTCAAGGAAAACAAAATCACTTATTTCCAGTTAGTTAAAAATGCAGGTAACCAAACTTTTCAGCTCAAAGTGTGCCATTTCTGTGCATTTAAATGGGTAAGTAAACATTAAGATCACTATAAGCCTTTCAGCCAAACTTTTCACATCTCTTTGTTCTCTCACTCTTTTCAGCCATATAGATTTTTCTGATATCCTTCCTTTCCTTTTCTTTACTCTGACTCACTGATCACACTTTACTAATGGGTTTTTCTGTGCTTCAGTTTCTCCCTTTGTGAAATGACAAACATCTATATTTGCTGTTGTGTCAAGATAATTGATTTATTACGAATACCTCAGCTAGTCGTTGAAATGTTCCCATTAGTAGGCAGTTCTTTAAATCAAACCACTGAGGTACTACTTCTCCGTGTTCTGAGGCACTGTAACTTGGGTGTTCAAATACTGCTCCTATTCTAGGCTAACTTGAAAGAAAGTGAAAGTACCCTCTATGTTACGTTAGAGAAGTAAATTGTTCCTGGGGAGAAGGTGGCTGGCTTGTTTGTAAATGGGATAAAATATTGTATGCATGAGTAAATATGTAAGTGGAATACATACGGCAAAACTTATCTTGAGATAGTGATTTTTATCAGACAGGAAAATGTTACAGTATTAGTTGTTGTTGCAGTGCAACCCAGTGGGCTGGGTCCACTATGACCCCAAAGGAACAACAACATCTGAGTCCTAGTGGTCAGGCACCAACGTCTAAGATCACCTCTGGTGATGGCAAGCTCCCAGAATCCTTGGGTTCCTTAATTTGCTTATTACAAGTTGGTTGGTCTCTGTTCTCCCCTCCCAGTTTTATATAAAAGATTATAAATATTTATGCCTTTAGTTGAATATGTATCAGTTCTGGAACGTTCCATGTTCCTCGGTGCCCCACGGTTACTCCCTGTTACCCTCCTACAAGTGTTCCCTGTTGGTTAATTCCCCATGGACTCCTCCTCTCTCACCCTTCCCTATAGGCTATCACCCTTGTTCTCCACCCCAATTCCTCTGAGTATAAAAGCCTTGGACCATGGTGTGTTGCTTGCCCTGTATTCCTGGATCCTTCCCTGGCAATAACCCTGCTCAGGGAACCCCTATGGAGAGTCCCTCCTTCTTTGCCTTCTCCTGTACTCCTAAACAGCTTAGCTTGGGGTTAGCTCCCTCAGGTGAGGAGCTCGCTCTTTGAATCTGCAGTCACTGTCTGGGAGGCACAGCCAGACCTCCGGGCTTTCCCCTGGCTCTGTGTGCCCTCTCTGTTTTTTTTTCTTTGTGTGTGTGTCTGTATGCTTGCTCTGAATACTGCTTTCAGTAGCTTAGGAGAATTACAAAAGCAATGGACAAATAGGCAATGGATTTGAGTGCTTTAGGAAGAGCATTCTCAGCAGGTCAAGGGAGGCCCTGCCCCTCTATGGAGCTCTGGTGAGGCTGCATCTGTAGTGCTGTGTCAAATTCTGGACTCCTCAGGGTAAGAGAGACATGGAGATCTTGGGCTGGGACCACTGGATGATTAAGGGGCTGGAGCATCTTTCTTCTGAGGAAAGACTGAAGGAGCTGGGCTCATTCAGCCTCGAGAAGGGATGACTGAGATGAGACTTTATCAATGTATATAAGAGTATTGGGTTTGCATGGCCAGGTTTGGTAGCAGGGGCTACAGGGGTGGCTACTGTGAGAATATGCTAGAAGTGTCCTTCATGTCCAACAGAATCAATCCCTGGTGGTTCCAAGACAGGTATGCTGCTGGAAAAGGCTGTGTGGGCCATTTTGAAAGGCTAGGAACACCTCTGTGACAATGTTCTTAAGAAGAAGCACACTACAACAAAGAAGAATTTAAAAAAAAGTTATTGCACAGGTGTAGTTGCAGAGCAGGGGAAGGACTCCTCTCCCTGAGCAGTGGTAGAAACAACGTGTGATGAACTGATCATAACTCTGATTTCCTGTCTCTCTGAGTTGCTTTAGGGGAGGAGGTGGAGCTGGGAAGGAGGCGGGGGGGAAGGTGTTTTTTAAGATCTTATTATACTGCTTTGATTTTGTTAGCAATAAATTCATTTATTACCTCTAATTCAAGTCTGTTTTGCCTATTATGGTATTTGATGAGTGATCTCTTCCAGTCCTTAACTTACAAACCCTTTGTTATATTTTCTCTCCCCTGCCCAGCTGTGGAGGGGAGTGAGAGAGTGGCTTTGGTGGGTGTCTGGCATCCAGCCAGTATCAACCCACTACAATAAGTACCTGAAGGGAGGGTGTCAAAAGAATGGAGCCAGGATCTTCTCGGTAATGCCAAACAATAGGTCAAGAGGCAACAGGCAGAAACTGATGCACAGGAATATGAGGAAGAATTTTTCCCGTGCAGCTGATCGAACACTGGAACAGATTTCCCAAAGAGGATTTGGAGTCTCCCTCACTGGAGGTATTCAAGAACTGTCTGGACAATCCTGTGCCATGTGCTCTGGGATGACCCTGTGTGAGCAGGGAGGTTGGACCAGATGATCCCCTGTGGTCCTTTCCAACCTGACCCGGTATGTGATTCTGTAATTTGTGCATGAGGTATAGAATAACGGCTGAGGTTGGAAGGCACAACTGGAAGTCATCTAGTCCAAGGTCCCTGTTAGATAGGGTCACCTAGAGCTGGTTGCCTAAACCATCCAAGTATGGGCAGGCTACATAGGTGGCCTGCTCTCAGATGCTTGCTCCATGTATGGAATATGAGTCTCCCCTTGAGGGCAGCCTTGGCAAAGCTCAAAAAGCCAATGCTGTTCAGGCCTAACCTCTAAGACTGAACAAACAAACTCAGCTGACATGCTATTAACTAAGCCGAGTCCTCTCCAAGTGTGTAGAGAGCTAACCTGACATGGTCATTCATCATGACTATTCATGGTCTATGGCTGTCATATGGCCACTTTCCTGTCTCCTCCAGAAAGAGAGAACTAAATTCTCACTTAACCTCCCTTGCTTCATGGGAACATTTGGACTTGCTCATTTGGCCAAAGCTATGTGGCGAATCTCTCAAGGAGAGTGTTCGTCCCTTCCTGTCTCCCTCCTGCAACTCCCTAAAGCCTCTGAAGCACAGTGAGTGCTTCATCCCCTTTGTAAATCTTCAGACTGCTCTTTAGACAGCACTATTTGCAGCTGAGCATGGCTGTTCACCCAGAGGCAAATGTTATCCAAATTTTGGTTCAAAATAGAATGAATTAAAGACATTTAATCTCAATTTCAATCTTTGCTTGTTTTTCTCCAAGCTGCATAATTGAGCTGCCATTTCTAAATCATTGTTCCCAGCTTCTTGTCTCTTAACATCTCCAGCATTTCAAGCAGATTAATCTTGAATCCTTTATTGTGTAACCACATTTCAACTGGAAATAGCAGCAAATCCTAGACATTCCGAATCTCATCTTTGCATCCTATGTAGCCAGTGTTATCACTGTGAAGTAAAAACCAAGCAAGGATGAGTGTGTAGGGCTCCCTTGCATTGAGTGGATACAGAGGGGAAGGAGTCTCCTCTGCACATGCAGAGCAGTGGGATAGCACATGGTTAACAATCTGCTCTGCATGGCAGTGGCTGGGTTTCTTTCTGGGAGCTGAAGGGGACTCCTGTATGGCTTCTTCCAGATCCTCTGACTTTATCAAAGTCCACACCTTACCTTATATTATTATGTATATATAACTTTATATGTTAAAATGAATCTCATTTGCATGGGAGGTTATGGTTAGTGCAGAAATAGATCAATTTGGATTAGTTATGGTAAAACTGTGAAACAGCAAGGAGGAATGTGGGAAAAACAGGTACTATGATCCCCATCAAAAGGTTGTTTGGTAGTTTAGTGAATCCATAGATTACAAAACATGTCAGTACCGAATAGTGAACTTAATTTTCTTTTATAACTTCAGTTTCACTTTTTCTTTAGCTGTTCTTCCATTGTATCCTCTCTCTTGTGCAAATAGGGCTGTTGGAAAAAAACCCCAAACCCCAACAACCCAATTTGACATGGATAGTTTAATAGTAGACCTGTATTACTTGGGAACTGTGTTGAAGTCATGAAGGAGCAGAGACTCAGGAGACTTAGAATCACCCCATAGGATTACTCCATCTAAGGTATGAAAAGCACATGGCACAATGGGATAAAAGGCTGAATTTTATGATTTGAGTTCTTTGAGCAGGGGAAACTATCTGCAGACATATGTAAGATAATATGTATGAACCACTTGCAAAAACAGCAATGTCTGGAAAAAGGTATGCATGGTCCCACCTCAGAACTGTGAATCCTTAAAGACAACACTGGAAAATTCAATTTCTAAATTTGGTTTAGAAAGCACTTTGCGAATATTGTGTTCCTTTCTTTTGTGCAATGATGCCGATGAAGAAATCAGTTAAGAAGTGAAAAGCCTCACCAGGCTGGCTTCTGATGGAAAATATATGAGAAAATTATGGGGGAATTGAATAGGGGACCTGTAAGTTCACAGCTGTGGTGGAATGAGAACATTCCCTAGGAGGAGGGAGATTCTCTCTAAAATGAGATTTGGGAGTGGGGTTAGGATGGTAGAGAAGAACTATGGGGGTTTTAGAAGGGTTTCAGTTTCAGGTTGATGAGGGTTTGGATTTCACTGTGGAAGGAAACAGTACCTACAAAAGGACTGTCTGTGCAGTTTTGTCTTCCCTATCTGCCCTTGCAATCGTCCCAGGGGGACTGACAATCTCTGCCTCCTGTTGTGACAACCCCCTCCACACATGGTCACTTGTGCCCTCCTCATCCCAGTTGTCCCTGCTGCTGCTCGCTTCTACCTCGTCATTCTCCACATCGTTCCGTGCTCGTCCTCCTGCACGTTCTGACCACAGACAGGGGAGAGAAAAAAAGAAGTAAGGAAAGGTGTATGGCAGCAACACTGTGAGAAACGTGCGCTGGAGATAAGAGCTGAGCCGATCTGCAGCACCGCCGCGGAAAGGCGCCCTGCTGTCCGCTGGCTCTGCTGCCTGCGTCGGCCCCTCTGCAAAGCGCTCGGGGGAGCTGGGAACCATGGCGGCGTCGGCGCCTTGTTCCGCACAAGCGGCGCGGAGCTGCCACGACCTCTGCCCGGGGCCTCTCCCGACCTCAGCCCGGGGCTTCCCCGACCTCAGCCCGGGGCTTCCCCGACCCCCGCCCGGGGCCTCCCCCGGCCTCCGCCCGGGGCCTCCCCCGGCCTCCGCCCGGGGCTTCCCCGACGCCGGTGGCCCTCAGCGCCCCGAGCCAGCCCCGCCGCCCTGCCCGTGTCCGCCGGCAGGTGGCGCTGCCGGGCCCGGCCGTGGGCGGGGCCGCCATTTGCGCCTTTTGTTTCCTCACACCGTGCGAAGGTGCGGGAGAGAAAAAGCATCTAGACGGGTTTGATAAAATTAAAGTTCAGAGCAAGCAGGGTGGCAATGAGGGCAGCACCAGGAAATTCCTTCCTCTTCCTCCCAACGCCCACTCCTCCCCCCCCGACTTCCTCAGCATTGTCGAGTCACAGAATGTAAAGGATTGGAAGGGACCTGAGTGACCCTCTTGTGCCAACCCCCCTGCCATGTGCAGGGACTCCCACTAGCCCAGATCGCTCTAGGCCTTACCCAGCCTGGCTGGGGCACCCGCAACTTCTCTGGGCAGCCTGTTCCAGTATCTCACCACTCTCACAGTAAAGAATTTATTCCTAATTTGTAAACTAATTTTCTCCTCTTTTAATGTGTACCCATTACTACTTGTCCTATTGCTACAGTTCCTGACAAGAACTTTATGACATTTTTGCGTGTTCCTGGGTATCAGGATTGGTTTCAGCTGGGGACATGCTTTGACAAGGCCAAGGAAACAGAAGACAAATCTTACGACATTGTCCTGGGTGCTCAATAAAACCGTAGTGGATTCAGTATGAGGATGTGGCCCTTGTGGAAGGGTCTCTGGCAGAGCTGCCCACTTCCACAGGGCTTGGGTGCATCTTGAGATACTTTAATGTGTGTTTTGCAGCAAATGGGCTTGGAGTGCTTGGTGTTGCATTTTCCAGCTGGCCCAGCTGTGTGCCAGACAGGATTTGGTGTGTATTTACACTGACATTTCGAGACCTCACATGGAAGCTGGGCCACTGAAAGTGCATTCTGCCACTGATGGTGCAGCAGTCAGATTCTGCTGACCCTGACTGGAGAAACTAGCAAGGAGTTCATGTTACCACCCCAAAGCTTTGCAGCAGGTAACCTTCTGATGTCTGTTTATCTGTTGGTCTCTCTGTCCTCTCAGTGGTGCAGTGCAGCCACGTTGTCAAAGAACACTAACGGGGTTAGTGACATTTCTACCGGTTTTCTGTAACTTTTCAGCAGACCTGAAATTGGCTAGCCATGTTAGTTAAGAGGAAAAAATGAGAATTAACTTTTTCTGGTTAAGTATTAAAAGCTTTAAAATGTCAGCCAGCTTAGTAAGGAGGGTGAGACTTTTCACTTTAAGAAATAAACTTCAGAGTAAAGGTTTGTTTCTATGATACAGCTAAGAGGGAATTAACAGTAGGAAATTAATCTTTCAGAGCAGCCCAAAGTGTCATGAGGGAGGGAATTGAAATAAGGCTAACATTTTAATTGGCTCTAATTTCCAGAGTTTCATCTGTTTTGTATAAAACTGGCTAGAAAGTAGCTGTTCTAAAATAAGTCTTGTGTTTCATGCACTATTCCATGTGCTCAAATAATATGTTTAAAAGGATACAACATGAGGAAAAAAATGGCCAGACTTACTAATATAGACTTCAGCAAAACCAGATTAATGATTTCTGTTTTCAGCTGTCTATAAAAACATGTGGTAATCTGTATTACTTTTTTGGTGTTTCAGTTTATTCCTCTCATGACATTTCAAAAAATAGTATTAGCAAATGCAACAACAAAAAAGAAAAAGAAAAAGAAAAAGCTGGCTGTTATGGCTACATTATAAAATTATTAATAACATTCCTTAAAAATAAACTTTGTAAAAATTATTTTAGGCTTCTCAGCTGACAGTATTTATAGTAAGTTCTAGTATTGACCATGGAGTTTAGAGGATGCCCATCTTTCTGTAGGCCTAAAGGCTGCCCTAGGAAAGATGCAAGAAATTAGCTACAATGCAGTACCAGTCATCATCTTCTCTGACAGAATCAGAAACACCTTTTTTTACCATGATAGAGGTTGTAGTCTTAGAATTAAAAAAAATTATTTGCAGCTGCAGGATGCTCATTTCATCCCATTCAGGTGAGCCTGCCTTACAGTGCCATGCCCTAGACTTGAATGGGAATTTTCAGCTCGGTTTTCAGCAGCAGCTGCAGCAATAAGGCATCTTTTTAGCTGCAGTGCAGCAGAGGTTACATTAACACTAAAGTCCCATGGTGGCAATGAGATCATCAACAAATTGATTCACTTAGTTTCAAGAGTTTCTTCCATCTCATTTTTTACCCACTGAAAAATGTTCACCTCCTGTTTGAAAAGTCTTTCCCTGTCACTAGAGGACACTATTAAACAGAAAATGCTGCACTTGAGCGCTCAGATGAGAGATTGTCTATTCCCAGGTGCCAGAAAGTCAGAGAGAAATTCAGTTTTCAACAATTGATTTTAACTCAACTTCTTGAAGGTTTTTTTGTTTTTTTTTTTTTTTCTGCCTGTACTGTCACTTTACTATCCTTACTCTTCTCCACTGGAAAAAGCCCACTGGAATCATGTCAGCCAAGTATCAGACCTATTTCACTGTTTGTCTCGGTGTTTCATGCACTTAAACTATAGTATAGCCTGAAATAGCAATGGTTGTGCCAAAAGACATGGAGTAAACAGAGTACTGGGCAAAGGGAATTTCCTCCATGAATATGAGGATGGCTCTCTCATTTTATTTGTGAATATTACTGATCTCTTTCTTCAATCCCATTTCTTATCCTTCATTTCAAGATCCAGAGAAAATTAGTAAGAGGCTTTGACAGTTTCATGTTGAAAAAAACTTGTGTCTTTCCTATGGAAAAAAACAACCAACATTTAACATATGACACAAGAAATAAACATAAACACAAGAAATGTCTGTCTAAACAGAATGAGAGCCGCTGGGTAAAAATCTGAAGAAACCAAGAGCTTTGACATATTTACAGCAGACTGCTCCATCCCACTGGTATTAGCTTGCAGTATGAAACACCTTTATTTTGGAAACCATTTTGCAGTTTGATGTAATTGTCTGCTTATAGAATCTGGGATAAATTCCACATGCTACACCCTGTAGACTTTTTCCAGAAATGTAATAATGCTTCCTCATATAGGGAGGAAGAGAGGTGATGACCTAAGGCATGTATTGTTGAAAACAAGGATGTGGTTTCTCCAGTTTTGTACATCTACAGTCTTTCATAATGCAGTGTTAATATAACTAGGTTTGCAGAAGACCAGAGGCAAAAGCAACTGCCTCACTGAGTGCAATAATGAAACCCTTTCACCAGTTTTGTTCTGAACACAGTAAGATTATAATAGATGGCTGATAGCCAACACTCAGCAGTGTCAAAGAAAGCAAACAGATGAGCAAAATAATAGAGAAAAATGTTTATGCTGAGTTCAAGAGATTGAGGCTGAAGAACACCTAGATCAAAGGACTATAGAGAGCTGCACAGACCTATGCTTTGAAAATCATCTTGCAAATCACTTGTAGGAAAATATATTTTGTAGTAGTCTGGCTGTCAGTAAAATGGTGGAATAAATCACTTTGCCTCTGTTTTGGTAGTTTAAAAATATATGCTATATATGCAACAAATTTTTGGAAGTGACTTCTTATGCACAGGCACTGATTTTCCTGGAAAGCAATATGGGTTAATTATTTGTTGAGTGAGGTGGAGTACCGAGATATGGCTTGTGATTCCTTCTTCAGACACAGGACTGGCTAATTTCTATGTCCTTTTCCTCTCCTTGTAGAGAGAGGCCCTATAGAGTACCAGCCTTGGGAAGCATGTGTTAAGCTTCAAAACCTAGGAAACAACTCAAACCCACAGCAAATTGAAATACTGTGTGGCACAGGCACAGCTGGCACCGGCAGGCCACGGGAAGAAACACAAAACCATGCATGAAATGCAAGGAGTAAATCAATTTTTGTTACCTCCCCAACTAGGGGATCACCAAAGCAGCACCTGGTCGGAAGCACACAGGCAAGGATGCACCACGGAGTGCTGTCCATGCCGGGTGTTCACCAAACCTGCCCTGCTGGATTCCTGCAGATGTAATTTACCTCCTGCTTTGGTCTTTCCCACACCAAGGCAGGAATCTCAAGCATGTTTGTTAGGGTGCCTCTACGTCTATCATAGGGCTGTGTTACCCAAACATAGGTATTATTCTTGTCCAACACATAAGGCCAAAGAATAATTATTATGATATATGTGGTTTTGACACCCCAGCTGCAACTTCTTGAGTGTATTTATAATCCTCTTCACTAATCTTCCATTATTTTCCCACAAATACTGAAACTGAGGCTAAGGAGGAGAGTACAGCTGGATGTTCTCACTGTAGTTGTGACTCCATGTTGTGGCCGGCACAGCTACCAGTGTGGAGGACAGTCTGTGCAAAGAGCTCTGCTCAGTTCTACACTGCAAAACATGATGAGAGTCTGCTCAGGTATTGTTTTTTTCTCTTGGCACAGTTACATACTGGGCTGTAAAAGGATCCTGAAACCTCCCAGCTGGTTATTTGCAGGGTCATTTGCAGAAAATTGGTATCCAGACCCATTATCTTCCCATTAGATCTCAGCTGGCTTATTTGTTTGAACTTCCTCTTTTGTTTTTCTTAATGGTGTCTGAATCTAAGGCTCAGAGAAAGAAAGTAAAAAATAACTGAGAAGAAAAAAGTAAGAGTATAGGATAAGACAATTCATTGGACCCTTTATAAATCAGCCACTGGATTAGAGAAATACCATAAATTCTTGGTATATTGCATGAGTCTCTTTCTCACTTTATATACGAGGTTATTCAAACAATAAACTGCACTACCTGGTTCTCTCCGTATATGAGCACGTATAAGAACGCTCTGGTCTGACCTGTGCATTTTCTGTGCTCCTTTTGCTCAGTTTAGTGGGTGAAGTTTGGGCGGTGTCCCACTGAATAATACATGTGTCTTTTAATAGCATTCATGTGCTGCTTTGTGTAGGCACTGCCAGAAGCCAGTGCTGATGCAAGGCCTGCACATTGGTGACACAGAGTAGAGACAAATATGTGAGACTTGACTGTGTGCAGGGTTTTGTGAAACCTCTTGTGTGAAGTGCAAATGACACAGCCTTTGAAGGAGTCAACAATTAGAGAATAACCTCTTCTGTGCCTTCTTTTAGATGAGCAACTAATACATGTGTATATCAAAAGCTGCCAAAATAGCAACAGGAAAAGGCATTGAGAGAAGTTAAGGCTAACGTGAGATCATCGATGTGTTTGGTTTCTACCTATTTTGTAGGCACTGGAGTTAATTTTCATATCAGCACCAGTTACATCTGTTTTCTTTCCAGCCTCTTTACTTCTGGATTTGGTTGGGTTTTTTTTGGATGGGGGTTGTTAGTTTGTTTTTAAAATTTTCTTACTCTTGGGTTACAATTTATTGCTAGAAGAATATTTGGAGATGTTTATGTTTTTTTCTCTGAAATACCCCTGGCTTGTAACGACGTTAGCTGCAGAGAGATGTTGACCTTTGGTTAACAGCCAAATATTTTCAAAAGGCATGCCCTTCTGCACTCTCAAAGCAGTGCCAGCTCATTCAGTTCTGCAGTAGACCCCATCCCTCACTTGTGCTTGTGTATGAGAAGAGAGGCATCATCCTCATTACAGATTTAGCTGTGGGATGAGGAGCAGAGGGGAGAAAAACTTGGATGCCAGATTTATATAACTGGATGCATGCCACTGCAGTCTCTGCAGCACAGGCCACATGCCAGATCTCTTTCTTAGCCTCGTAAAGGCAATTGATGAAATCAAGTTAGCTACTGTACAATTCTAAAGTTTTCTTCTTGCTGTCTCTCTTTTATCTAATTTTCTTCCTTCCAGAAGATGCTGCTGCAGCTACTCGTAGCACTGTTGACTGTGAAAGTGGCAGAAATAGTGTTCTTTTTTTCTTTAGTTGGAGCAATATGACAGTAAAGAATATCTGCCTAGGACTTATTTCCCTGATAGAAATTCTATACAGTTACTGTACATTGTGTCCTCCCACTTGCATTTCCTGACTAATGTTTAACCAGGCTCTGTCCTTATCTGAATGGCTAATAGAGCATGTGAGATGCCTGTGTGGTTGTGCAGAACCACAGGCAGTTCTATTGGAGGAGCTCAAATTCTCCGAGCCTTTTGGTAGTGCCATGTCTGTAACTGGAGAAGGTGACCAGTTCTCTAGAACTCCGAGGTGGATTTGCTTAAAACTTTTTCTTACATTGAACTCTCAAAGTTCCATAAGATTTTAAATTAAAGAGACATCAGATTTTATGAGAGTATACATTAGAATACTTAGCAATTTTTTTCCTTAAATACTGAAAGCTGAAAGTAGTTAGAGATGGAATGAAGATCTGTAATTACATTTCCTTCTGCCACTGTCACAGCCATTAGACTCTTTTTTTCCTTCAGGTTTCAGACATCTCAGTAACTTCCTCGGTTGTGGCAACTCTACGAAGTCCTCTCTAATCCATGGAGAGTTTCTCTTCCATTACTTCAGAGCCTGGAGCATCAGCTCCTCTGCTTTTCCCAACAGCTCGCTCCTCTGCTTTTCCTCTGCTTTCTGTTTTTTTATACTGCAGGCACTCAGTTCTTTACTGAGCCCCTTCTCTTCTTGTAGCACCTTGTAGAATCTGGAACTTTCTTGCACTTACAGTTTGGTGACAAGGTGATAGCACAGACACAGTAATAAGTGGAAATACGTTAAAATTGATTAATTCTGGATAAAAATGATCTGAATTCTGCAAGAACACCCACTGTGAAATGAAATGAGGTCACTCTTGACTGGTGATAGCTCCCATGGCTACATTAAATCTTCTTCATTTTACACAGGAATTCAGCATTCTTCCAGGTCACGATCCCAAAATCTGTGGTAGATGGCACCCCTAAGTCCAATGCAAACTTTTTTTAACCTTATTCTTTCTGTGTAGGACTATTTATAAGTAAATTTTTTGATTCTTTGATTTTAATTTCCTTTCCACTTGAAACTTCTCCTGATGCTTTCCTTAAGCTAGACGATGTTGTCCATCATTTTTCCATTCTCCTCTGTGTTTATAGTTATTCCTGCTGCATAGCTCAATGCCTGCTATAGAATGTTAACTAAGAGTGACATTTTTAGTAGTTGCATGTGGCCCACCTACTGCTGTTTTGAGTCCCTAAATCTGTTGCAGAAAAGTCTTGGTATTGATTGGAACTATACTAAGAAGAAATTTATTGCTGATGGGAACACTTACAATAGGGCTTTTTTAAAATGTGTTTTTTACAGAGACGAAAATGGTAAACCCAAAATTCTTTACAGAAAGGGTATGCGTTTCAAACATGGAATTGTAAACATAATTAAATATAATTTATTCTTTAATTTTGATATTCCAAACACAGAAATTTTCAAATGTGTTTCTGGGGCACTGAACTCAATCTTGTATTTTCTTGTCCTTTGGAAGAATGATTTGCATTCCCAAATACAGTTTTTGAATTCTCCCAAATTCAAATTTCTATTATAGAAATGGAACATTGAGGTTGAATTTGAGCAATAGAAAACCAGAATGGAAATTTACCAGCTGATGAGTAACCACCTGACTGGATTTGCAGGTGCAGATATTCAAAAGTTGCCTGGACACAACCCCACCATGTACTCTAGGGGACCCTGCTTGAGCAGGGAGGTTGGACCAGATGATTTCCAGTGGTCTCTCCCAAGCTTACCCATTATGTGATTCTGTGAATTCTATGAATTCTTCATTCAGGACCTCAGTATTTGTGTGGCAGTACAAATAAGATAATATAATAATTCTTATTTTCCTGTTCCCTAAAGAGGAGATGGCTGCCCAATCTAAAAGTCACCCTAGAATTGGTACACAATTGGGGATCTTGTTGACTTTGTAAAAGGTGTAAGTCCACTCATGGAATAAATCCTCATACCGACGTGGAGATATAAAACCAAATTTTAATCTGAATAACAGTAATCTTAAAAAAAATGCCCAGATAAAAACTTAATATAAAAACAGACCACAATGTGGGGTTCTATATTTATTTAAACCCCCCAAAGTTACTCACATCTTTTTTCACATTTCTTAAGGGAACTTTCATGTTAAAAATAATCTCAGAGTTGAATTAGGTTGAGAAAAAAAATGTGATGATGAGTATTTCAGCCTTACCTGAATGTTGATTGCTAACTGAAAATAGAGAGAATAATGGCTTAGAAACTGTTTCAAATATAACAAAACATACGGTTTCACATAGATGCAGCCTTTCATTGATTTTTTTGAAATTAGCAATTATCACTCTGAGATAGATAAGCCTTTTGAAGAAATTTATAATTTTTGTTTTGTTTACAGAGTACATTTGCTAGCCTTCCTTTAGACCATCTTTAGTTGTTTGGTTTTACTTTTTTTGTTTTTTGTTTTTTTTTTTTTTTTGTTAACAGCTTATGATACTAAATTGAGAACAAATAGTAGTTTTTATACATAATTTATTTTGCATTTTATGTTTCACTTGCTTGGAAGCTTAAAGTGCAGAAGTGTTCAGTTTCACAAAATGGTTCAAAGTTAACACCAAATACAAGAATCTCAAATTATGTTCCTAAATACAAGTTCAGAAAAAAAAAGATCATGTGACTGTCAAAGGTGATGAGCACCAGTTATAGCCACAGATTTTGTTATCCATATTGTTTCAGATACTCCATGAAGGAGTACCTGCAGTAGCAGGTGTGGATTGGCCTTATGGAGAAGTCTGGGTCTTTGCCTTCACTTCTCAGGTAGAACCCATCAGCACTCTCCAACTAAAACCCCACTATGTAAAGCTCATGAATTGGCTGAAGCTGGGGTTGTGATGAACTTTGTAAACTTTTCCCTTTAAAAGTCCTATTTGTGGATTTTTATAAACAGTTTTAGGGTTGTGTGATTTAGCTTGTATCTGCACCATACTGTGTCAGTTCATTTTATTAAGATGGACACTGCTATCAGAAATCTTGTGACTCAGATTTGAACCTTGATCTTTCCTAGAGCTTATGTTTGGCTGCTAAGTAAAAGATTGAGGCTGTCTTTTGTTTGAGATGAAGGTTTTGATCAGTTCCTTTCATTCTGTTCCTTTCTGCATGTACACACACACATATATATACTTAAGCTAACCCCAGTAATTATCTCTCTTGGCTGATTATTTTGGGGGCGATGATGTGAGAGTCATAAGCATTCATTTCTGTAGTGTTATCCCACTCCACCCCCTCACCATGTGTTGAATTGCTATGGTATTTTTGTTCGTCTCTTGTCTAGTCCTCTCCAGCCTTCACTTTTCTCAACATGGATTTGCAAGCTTATAAAAACTGAATATTTGTTATATTCTCTATTCTCTCCTTTTTTTTTCTCCCTTCTAACTGAATGTGTGTTAGTGAAATCAGGGAAGAAGAAAACTGGGCTGCTTGCTTTGCGTTGGTGTTTACTATGAGTCATAACAACAGCTTGGTGCTCTTGAAAACTTTTGTGGTGGGAGAATAAACAGCATGGATGCAGTAAAAGAAATGGCAGAATGTACTGTACTTCCAGTTCTCTGACTCAAGGACATAATTGTGGATGATGGGAATACATTTTGATAGAGGTTTGCACTTACTCATGCCGTGGATATATAAAATATCTGCTAAGGAAGCAAATCTGATTGCTCAAAGTTTACCCTCGTTGCACTGAAACTGGACTTACTGGCAAGTATTTTGGCAGCAGCTGACTTTTCATGGAGCTACCTAAAATAGCCTTGGTGTGAGAAGTGAGTTTAGAATGATTATTTTGACATTGACAGCACATAGAAGTTTAACATGAGATGACATATTCCTCATACTGCTCTCCAGTTATCCGCCTGGAATTATCCACATACAGAGTTCAAGAACTATTTCATTCTTATGCCTGGAATTAATTACCTTGTTCCCAAACTGTTTACAGTTTCTTACAGTTATATTAGAGACAGGAATTTGTCCTCCACTGGTACAGAAATGAGCATATATTAGGATCCTTAATGACTAGTCATACGCTATGTGAGGTCTATGCTGTCTTGCTTTCTAGTTGAACAGTCAGCCATAAAACACTCTATCCCCTAGTAAGTGACTGAAACAAACGGTAAAAGATGGTATTCAGCCCTGTGGCAGAAAGTCTGTTTATCATCATAAACAAGACTCAAGATCACTCTCTTGATGCAAAATCTACTAGACAATTATTTTTTGACTTGTCTGTTTAAAGAACTTAATACTGTTACAGGCAGCTCCTGAGATTGGTTCCAGTTCCAACATTTGTTGCAGAACACTGGGAAAACAATAAATACTAAGACATGATGTTAGGCTGTTAGGGTAAAATAGGTAATAGAGTGCATGTGAATTGAGACAGGAAGAAAACATCAGGATAAAGTAGAAGGATACAGCTGAGTGATTTCAATTCACAGTTTCCTGTGTAAAACTTTTAAAACTGAACAAATATTGCCCACATGTAGTGGGAAAAAATGCTCACAAGAAAAACAGTTCCAAAGTTCAGCTCTGCTGGATGGTCAGTATTTGCCAGTTCCACAAGCCATACCTTTTTACTGACAATAATTTTGTAAGTGAATAATGATAGTTGCTGGTCAATCTCACCTGTCCTTATCTACCAGTGGACAGACTAGACAATAAAGCAGGAAGATGGGGACTAAATTTATCATTAAAAGAATTATTTCAAATTGATGGCCATGCAACCACTCTGTCTTCATACAGAAAATATTAGTCAGGAATACCAAGGAGCTGTTACTTTTATAGAATAATAATGTTTGTGTGTCATGGAACTGCAAAATTCTACAATTTTCACAGAGCACATGAGAAATAACTGCCTGGCATATCATGGTATTCATGATACTTATGGATGCAAAAGGCAAATAACTGCACTGATATGCCTTTTGGAAGAATATATAACAAGTGATTTTTTATCAGTACTAGCAGAATTGTTATGGGTACCCGGCACTGCCAGTTGTAAGCAAGAAGCAAGCTGGAGTGCTGGCCCAGAATATGCTGTATTAGGATCTGTTTTCATTAATAAGACTAAAGAGAGCTAGAACTATAAATGTCATTGGCCGATGAAAACTCGATGGGCCATTTATGTTTCACACCTGGGCGTCCCTTTAGAAAGAAGTAAAATAGCCTGAGAGCTGAGATAAGTATAGTATCAAGTTCTGAGAATAAAGGCAATTATTCGAATGCCAGAGTCATACCTGAGTGTGGCTGCTGTGAACTGCTTATAGCTGCTGGGCAGAATCAGGATGCATGCAAGGTTAATGGCTGTGCTGAACATACTCTCAGATGTTTCAGTGTTGGCTAAATTTTAAATGGAAGAAAAGAAATGTAAAACATGACTTCCATCAAAACAGTTCACCTCCTGTGAAAAGAAGATATCACATACTTTCTTGACTCAGGAGAAAGATTGGTCTGGGGATAAATTTTTGGAGAGTGGTAAACTGTATTCTACAAAAGGAAGTGTCAGTTCAGATTCGTAGATATTTAAGAGCAGAAGGGATCACATACCTTCGCCTCTTCTACGATCCAGGACACAAAACGTCATGCAAATCCAGCATCAAGGCTGTATTTTTTACTTCATAATATATGCTATAGAAAATGTCTTCATTTACATAAAGTGGATAGTGGCAGACATTTCTAGTAATCTCAGAATTTATTTGCCCTTAAAATTGCAATGGTATCCTTTGTTTCTAGTCCTGATTTCTCTAATATTCATTATGGTAAGATTTCTATGAGAAGTATCTGTCTAATGGTGTCTCTATGCTCTGATCAAGGGGGCTAATTAAACATTCTCTTGGATAGATTAAGTCACTTAATAATAGTCACATATTTTATGAACATGAGTCGTTCTTGCAGTTTTTCCTAAGGCACTTCCAATCTTTCCCTTGCAGTGTGGACATCTACATTTGTCACAGCCTTGCATTTGGATCTTCAGTTCAGTCAGTAATTTAACCATGAACCCCAGCATTCTTCTAAATTTGAGAGTAAGTCCTCCATCCATTACTTGCTTTGGCATATGTTCTTTTTCATTAGATTTGTGTTTGGCCATATTAAAATTGATGTTATGTAAATGAAACTATTTCACCAAATAGTTTCATCATTCAGTCTGATCTGTTGCCACAATTAATTTGCACTCCTTAGCCTTTTTGTCATCTGCAAGCGTTGTACTTCTTCTGGGTTATTCATGAAGATATGAGTTTGCATGAGGACTCATGGTCAGTTCAGAATTAACCCCTGCCAGTCTTGGCAAAAAGATGGTCACAGCAGAGTGGGCAGACTCTTACAGTTATTGCTGAGAACCCATCCATCAACCAATCCTCAATCTGTTTACCTTATTCCTTATATGTGACAAAACTAAGTTGTTTATCAGAGTGTTTTTATCAAGAAGTTTTATCAACACACTTGCCATTAACTGAAACACAAATTAACCAAATACATAGTCACATCAACATTTAAGACCTATTTTCCATAAAACAGTGATTATCATTATATTGTGGCTGCATTCTGAATCAGTCTCTTTACTACTTGGCCTGTGATGATAGTGCACTAATTGATATACAGTTAACCAGGTCATTGTCTTTATCATTTTTATATTGCTAGCCCACATTTAGCTTTTTTTCTCCAATAATCGGAATAATTACTATTTTTAGTAAAAATTATTTTTAGTGTGGTACATAAAAAACAATAAAAGATGCCAGTTGTGCCAGGCAATGAGGACACATGAAACAGCACACATTCCATTTCTGGAAATACTGCGCAGGATGAGTTCTTCTTGTTATGCTGTTTTGTTTTATCTTGTGTTTGAAGATAATTGCACACTAATGGGAACGTAAATCAGGAGAAAGCAAGACAAAATGATGTTCCCCTTCCAGGTGACTGTTTCCTTAATTGTCTGTTTTAAAATATTTGTTGTGCTGGTTTGGTCACATCCTGCCCAGATCATCAGCCATGTGGTTTGTAACATTCCAAAATTGGTGGTCTGGAATAGGTCTAATAGACTTATGTATTTCTATGCCAAATAAAGTATAAAATAAAGTAATCACTGAGGACTGGAACAATTACTGTAGGCTGCTAACCATATGTGAGAACAAAGTGCGTGACTTTCATATGATTAGAATGAATCAGAGGTAGCCCACTCTGTATTGCAGTGACACTTTTATTAAATGAATTCATAAAAGCTGAGTGTTTAGAGGGCCTTAGATGGTATTAACCATAGATCTTTTAGACTGAAGATTGTTTCTGTTTACAGCATCTTGTTTTATGCGTAATGTTTGGTTTGTACCTGCAGATTCTTAGTGATTGCTACATTTGAATGAGGCCATAAAGGAAAAAGACCCAAGATACAGGTGCTTTCCAAGTGTATGGCTGTCAAATGAAGCTGAAGTCACTGAACACAGAATGTCATTATATCCACTGGCTTACAACATGAGACGCTAAATATAGAAATAATTAAAGGCTTGCTTGTGATTTCAAAACATAAGTGCTGAGGTTCCTCTAGTGTCTAATGGGATTTAGATCAGACCCTTATTGTCCTCAGTCACTGTTAATCAATTTTAAGATTTATTGCTAAGAAATTAGGGGATTTGGGCTTTTGCCGTTTTCAATTCTGTAAAATTTTGGACTATTATTGTATAAGGTATATTTTAAATCCCCGTGTTGTGTAAGCCCCATATTTCATAATGCAGCAAACATCTGCCAGAATTTGGAGGTCAAAATGTTTTGAAAATAGACTGGGTCTAGGTATTAATAAACATTCACAAATTTATTGGATTTGCAAGTATTAAATGAATTGCATTTTTTTTTTCCTTTTATAAAAAGAAAGTGCAATTTATTTTCATAAAAGTCAGTAATTGGTAAGTAGCAACCCACCTCTTCATGAATAGTAGTCTTAAAAAAAGACCCTCCTGTCAGAAAAAAGGTCTCAAACCTCTGTTTCCTGCTAAAAAAAAAGTAATCAGTTTCTAGTTATCCAGTCAATATAATATTAATTTAATGTTTAGCTTGGGTCTAACACTCTGTGTATATTTGCATTGGGAATAATACCCCAGCTCATGTATTGCCCAGGTCCTGACATTTGAATTCAGATGAGTTGTTAAAAGAGGCTGGACTGAATTTATTTCTGTCTTTGTGTTCCCGGAATTAGGTGGCAAGTAGGGAAGATACAAATATATGATTTATAAACCAGCTGGCAGTCAGTGTGGTGTCACCATTGTTTTAAGCTGGAGCAGCCCTGGAAAAACAGTGTACAGTCGCTGTGCAGGAATGCAGCACTGGGATTATCTGTCTCACCTTGTGTGAAGAAGCATTTATCACTTGGCTCATATTTCACATGTTCCTGCACTTAATATGGAATAGATCTCTGTTGGCTCCACATATCCCATGTTTTATGTCTCTATGAAAAACAGAAGCCTAATTGCAGCAGACAAATGTTTGGTTAATCACACTGATTTTCATGTGTTCAGGTCACACTTTTACAAAGCATTACTGCTTGGAAATGCATCCCTTAGGTGATGTGAGGCAGAGGGAATCTGTCTTGGGAAGAGGAATAAGGCTCTGGGGACTCAGACCTGGAAGGTAGTAAGAGTAGTCTCTCAGGTAACTTTTATGTCAATTATACACACTTGCAATCCATGCTGGTAAATTTTTAGTTTTTCACAGATAGCTTATGGAAAATGCATGTGAGAATGTGATGTTTTTAAACACAAACTTGCACTGAAAGCACTCTACAAAGTCTGGGGGATAAAGGTGGAAGGTTAGGAAGCATGACAATGCTACACTCTTCAGGTATCAGCTAACAGGTAATAGAGTAATAGGTCTTAAATTCCCTGACTTTTTTTCAGGTGCCTGATCCGCTGTATGCCACTCATTTAATAAGTAGTAGTATTATATAGTAAGTATTTAATAAGGTACTATTGACACATTTAGTATGGACTTATTTATCAGCTTCTTCTCTTTTCCTTTAATGTTTGACACATTTACTCATGTTTCTTCTGAGTCTGAATTTTTCAGCTTCCGAGCAAGCTGTATATTGCTGAAATAAGTACTTGAGAAAGGTCTCTATTTGTATTGTGGACATTGGACAGCTCAGAGTCTTGTCAGCACATTTAACTTACTTGGAGGTTAAGAATGAACTGTGTTTGAAGGGTAGTTTTAGGTGTAACTTTCCAAGTTGATCTAACAGCAAATTTTTCTGAGCACTTTTTACCTCTGTCTGGCCTCATATAGTGATGAATCAAGTATGCTATGCCGTGTGTCAGGTTATTTCCCAATGGATAGTTTAAACTGAGAAGAATTTGCCTAAAATAATCAGCATCTTAATTTTTTTTTTTTTTTTTGCAAACTATTATTTAGATGTATGTCTACAGCAATGAATTAACAGAGATTGGATTTATCATTCTTGCCAAGAGGAAATGAGAAACAGCATACATTGTTTGTGGAAGATACTCTTCTGGAAATCGTAATTCCATACTGTTCTTGTTGAGCAGGAAGACTGCCTGTAATTTTGCTTGCAATGTGCTTGTCAGTTTTATCCATTGGTAACAAAGGCATCCCAGTGTTAATGGCAAGAGAAAGCAGCCGGACAGTGAAAGAATGGCTGCCATGCGCAGTAGAATGCACTTCAGACTGTGCCATAGGAAAGAATTAAAACAAAAAATAAACCTAGTGTGGGAAGAAGATATTAAACTCACTGAGGAAGCATTGGTTTAAGTCTTCATCCAAAAACCCAGCCTTTTTTATTCCCCTCAAGGTCTGCAGGGTTAATCTGTTTATTTGCTTGTCAGGGTGTACTTCTTAACTGTTTGCAGTCCCTGTGTGAAAAGTGTTGGTTGCCTGGGGTAGGTATGGTGGAATTTTGGGGAGAGGATAAGGATTGCTTATGTTTATATCAACTGGGCCTTTAGATAAACTTCAAAGATAACATGCAGAACATTGGTTTTTGAATTCAGCAGATACAGATGTACTCTCAATGCCTGGGTTTAGTAGCAGCTTCCCAGGAGGGAATACTCTCTCTGATGTCTGGTTCACTGAGAGGCTTGAGGAAAGAAATTCCTTGTTTCAAATTTCGCAGAAACAGACATGAATTAAGGTGGGTTTTTTTGACCCAAAACACTCTCCACCCAGCCTATTTTCTGAAGTATATTAATCAAAGTAGCTCAGGGATCCCCCTCTTTTAACACTGATATAAAAATACAGAAATCACCATTTTTAGAATACTCTGTATATAGAAATCTGTACAGATTTTTTTTTTTTCAGTGGTGGGAAAAATAATCCAATCACGCTGACTTTTGATTGAATTATTTCCTGCCCTGCAACTGGTAACAGTATTTGCAAACTACACTTGCATCTCATAGTATGAAAAATTGTGATTATTAGCAGTGCAGTCAGAGTCTGGTTATAATAGAGTCAGTCTGTTGAATTTCTGCGGAAAAAGTTTTTCTTTATTTGCAGATGTATATATTTCAAAGCTAAATCGATCTCTAAAGTATAAGGCCAAAAAATAAAGGTATATGTCAGCCCCACTTGGAAATTATAGAGGTGAAATAGTCTAGTATTTGAGGTAGTTCCTGAGTTACATCATGTACTCTGAGTACAGCAGTGCACTACTGTACTTAGATCTGAAGGCTGTTTTGCCTGGAGTGTTTATTTTAAATGCAAACCTAAAGGATAAGGAAAGGAGAAGAAGTTAAGAAAAGAAAACAGCAAAGAAAAGAAGCAAATTTTGCATCAGATAAGATTTGTTTTCCTAGCAGTTACTTAAATAGGTCTGTAGTTAGGCTTTGTCTTTTCTATCTCAAAGTGAAAATGACATGTAAACAAGAAGTTTCGATTCAGTGAGAACTAACTATTGAACTGATTAATACAACTCTCTGGATACCAGGTGACCACCGAAGCTGTCACTCCCCTCCTCAGCTGGACAGAAGAGAGGAAATATAATGAAAAACTTGTTAGTTAAGATGAGGATGGGGAGAAGTCACTCACCAGTTACTGTCATGGGCAAAACAGACTCGGGAAAATTAATTAATTGAATTTATTACCAATAAAATCAGAGTACGGTAATGAGAAAATAAAAACAAATCTTAAAAACACCTTCCCTCCACCCCTCCCTTTTTCTTGTGTTCAACTTTACTCTCAATTTCTCTGCCTCCTTCCCCACAATGACTTAGGGGGATGGGTAAATTGGGATTTGGTCAGTTCATCACATGTCTCTGTCGTTCTTTCCTCCTCAGAGGAAGAACTCCTCACTCTTCCCCTGCTCCATCATGGGTTCTCTTCAACAGGAGACAGTCCTCCATTAACATATCCAAGGTGAGTCCTTCCCATGGGCTGCAATATCACAAACTGCGCCAGCCAAGGTCTCTTCCACACTAGCAGTCCTTCAGGAACAGGCTCCTCCACTGTGGTTCCCCATAGGTAACAAGTCCTGCCAAAAAACCTGTTCTGGTGTGGGCTTTTCTCTCCATGGGGCCATAGGTTCTGCCAGGAGCCTGCTCCAGCATGGAGTGCCTGTGAAGTCACAGCCTCCTTTAGACATCCACTTTCTCCAGCATGGGGTCTTCCACATGAGGCAGGTTCATATGGCTCCACTGTGGACCTCCATGGGCTGCAGGGGCACAGCCTTCCTCACCATGGTCTTCAGCATGGAGTGTGGGGGGATCTCAGTTCTGGCACCCGGAGCACCTCCTGCCCCTCCTTCTGCACCGACCTTGGTGTCTGCAGGGCGGTCTCTCTCATGTGTTCTCACTCCTCTCTTCTGGGGCTGCAGTTGCTCCTGTCCAGTGACTTTTTTCCCTTCTCCACTCAGTTATCCCAAAGTGTTGCCGTCATCACTGATGGGCTCAAACTTGGCCAGCAGCGGGTCTATCCTGGAGCAGGCTTGGATTGACTCTGTGGGACAAGAGAGAAGCTTCCAGCAGGTTCTCTCTCACAGAAGCCACCACTGCAGTCCCACCACTATCAATATGTGGCTATAAATACCCAATACAGCAACCAATTATTGGACTGAAGCCACAGCTTCCACCATAAGCTGAAACGTGGATCTTTGGGCACACTAAAGTAAAGAATGCCAGAGAAAAAAAAAGCCCATAGCTCTGTAAAGATGCAATGCCTTCTTTCAAGTCAAATAAATCAAAGAAACTGCAGTCATATTGCTCTGGAAAACACTGCTATTGCCATATTCTGTGGATCCTTTGCAGGTGCATTTTACTGTTGAAATTTATCCATAGACCAAAACATTCAGGTTGATTTAGATTGAAGGTACTTGGTTGTTCTGTGTACATAGATAACAGGGAGGATAAATGTGGGATAAGAATAGATGCAAAGGAAATTGGGGCTCATTCAATGTGTCTTTGGCACTTTATAGCCTGCACTCTTAGTTTTATGAATTTAAACTCCTGTCATCCTAATATAGCCTGTAATTATTCCTCAGGGTATGTCGATTATTGAATGCTTATTTTAAGTAACTAATAAGCTATCTTTGACAATTTTGTGATTTGGATTGTATCGGGATTAAAGTTACTGATTTTTTCCTCTTCAATGAATATTTCCCAATAATTCGATGAAGTTGGTTTATTATTTGTGTACTTGTGCTTTACTAGAATAAAAATTATCTGCAAAACCTTACATAAATTTGGTACACGTTACACCAAAACTTAGACAAATTGTGCTTTTTTCTTTTGGTTTTAGTGCCATTGTTTGAATTCTTGAGGTAGGGGAAGGTACCACGTTGCAATTTAATATGATCACAAGCTACAAATTATTGATTAGAACTGTTTCAGTGCATTGAAAGCTAATTCTCAAGACAGATACATTTAGTAGCCTGTGGGTATTGTTCAGTAAGTAGCACTTTGCAGCAATCTTGCAAAGCAATGGCTGCTCTGTTTCCTATAACCCCAGTCAGAAAAAAACACCTTGTGAGGAAGCTAAAATCCCTTACAGGTGTATGTGTACTGTGTACATGTGCTTGTGTACTACACATCACATGTGTTGCACAAACTCTCTCCTCCTCTTCCTTCCCTAAGGCAGGTCTTTCTTAGAGCTTTAATTACACTAGGACAGAACCAGTAATAGTCAAAGTTTTTGGGCTCAGTTGATGGGTACTGGTAAATGTGGTAAGAACCACATAACTCTGCGAAGAGCTCTTGTAGGACATCCAGTTGCCTTGCCCCTTTTTGATTAGTTTAGCACCTGTGCTGTGGTGACCAGACTGTGCAGGGGTACTGATGGTTGAGACCCATCTGCGACTCACTTTCCACTCACATTTTTTTGCTGTTCTTATTCTCATAAAAATACCAAATCTTGTGATATCTGTTGTTCATCAGAAAATGTTTTGAAAGTAGCTGTTTTCATTTCTGGAAAGTATGTATTCTCCTTTATTCTCTTTTGTCCTTCTTTCCTTCCTGAAATGGAATAAAATAAAAATCTAGAGACCGTGACAGTAGAAAACAGGTTTGATTTAAAAAATACCATGTAATGCTGTGCTGTTATGTCAGTAACTGACTGGTTGTGCTTTCCCCTTTTTGAGCTGACAGGAGGGTATGAAACTGGTGGTGGCAGGGTTTAAACAGTGCAGAAGCTGGAATATCTGCAAGACTAAGTTCTGTGTCCTGGAGTGAACTTGGTTGGCCAAGTTGTTCAACATTGTCTCAGTGCTTTGGGACACCAGTGAATAGCTGTAGGAACTCTAGGAGTGGTTTCCAAGCAAGCACAGTCCTTGTACAAATCTACAGCATTGTTCTTGTGAAAGGAGATTGAAAGAGATGGACTTTCAGCATAGTGATCATTGAGGAAGGGAGGAGGAGGAGGAACTGCTTGGTAGCAGGCTTAAAAAGAAAGATGTAGAGCAGAAGTAAGGAGCTTATAAGAGAAAATAAAAAATGTTTGGAATGTTCCCTTATGAAGAAATTACATCTAGAATAGGAGAAGCAAGAAGCAAAACAATGCAACTGAGGTTTAAAATTTTCATTTTAGCTTTTAGAGGAGTGTTTAATTATCTCCAGACCAAAGCATCATTTCAGTCATAATCATTTCCTAAGCAAGAAGCCAGTGAGGGAGATAAGCATCACCTGTAAAGACAAAGAGACAGAAACTTTCAGATATTTCTAATTTTCTGGAACTATAGCAGAGCTAATCTAAGAACTACAAAGGGAAAAAAAAATAGATTTCCCTCTGCCTTTGTCCCCCAAGAATTGTGCCTGGGCACAGATCAAATATAAGTTGTAATCAGCAACATGGGTTCCTCTGTTTGTGAAAGTTTAACTGTCCATCCATTAAAGTTTTATTTTCCTTGTGGGGCAGATCAATAGCTGGATAATTGATTGGCTGACTAATTGAACAGCTGAATTATTTAAGATTTTAAATGCGAATTTCATGATGTGAGATGATTAGAGACCAGGACAGGTGCCAGAGGAAATTTTAAGTAAATGAATGGAAGTAGCCAGGTAGAGTTATTCAAGACCCTTTACTGAAGTTAAGAATATACCCATTAATTCTTGTTCTGTGTGTCCTCAACTTGTCCTTTCCATAAGTAATAAACCTTCTTTTCCCTTCAGGCGCTGTGATCCTGTTTCCCAGTAAGTCAGGCTGCCAGCTCTTCTCAGCAAACCCAAATTTACGCAATGTCAGAGTTCCATTCAAAATTATAAAATGTTTCAGGGCCTGATTTTGCAAAAGCTTTGCTCTTTTTTTGACTGAACTCAATCTTTCCTGAAATCAGCGAGATTAGAATAGAAGCAGACTGCCTGTGCCGTTGGTTTGAGAAATCGTAAGTGTAATAGTACCACACTTTTGTCACTTCTGTTTTCCTAATCATTCAATTTTTTATTTATGTCAAAGTTAGTATCTTGGTGTTTGGCTATGTTTTTAAGATCCAGCCTGCTGTTAGGAGCACTCTAAGACTTGGAATAGACATACTGGCATTTCTGTGATTCACAGAATCATCAGGTTGAAGGAGATCTTTAGATCATCAAAACCAATCTTAAAGTTTGTAAGCCAAGGTCTGACCAGCATTCCCAGCTGCTATGCACAGTTGTGAATCATAGCAGAGGGTGAAAGCAAGGGCCTATAGCTGAAAACATATGGACATCTTTTCTGGGGAATATTTATGCAAGATTTTCATAATTCTCTCATGAACATGCATTAATGCCTCTGATTTACCCATATGGATTAGAAGAAAACTTTATGGTCTCCCTTGTATTTAGGTCAGCTCGTGCTTTCCACTATAAAAACAATGTTTTATTTGAGAAGATGACAGTTTATAGCTCATCTCTGATGATAATCAGAGAGATTTTCTTTTTAAAAACTTATTATTTCTTACTTCTTTCAGAAAATATTTGTAGCTAGAGAAAATAATTTAATATTGCAGCAGAAATGCTATACTACAAACAACACAAAGGTGTTAAGCAAAAAAACCCATAGACACAAACATACAAACATTGCTGAAGGAATTTCAACCAAACTCTAGCAGTAGATGGGAAATGCTGTATTTATGTTGCATCAAACAGTGCACTGAGAAAGGGCAGACTCATGGGACAGCAGTTGTTATTTAATTGTATAAAATGACATACCTTTTTTTTTTTCTTTGTCTTTTTTTTTTGCAGTTTAACAACTTTAAGGTTCCTGGAACATACGTATTTACATTACCTTGAAAAAAAATACTGTTTAGACTTGCCTTGTGTGTTCTGTGGTCACAAAGGGCAGATGGACATTCTCAAATCAGAATACAGGAGACAAAGATATGATACAAAAGTAATAGGAAGTGATGAATTTGCAAAGGAACACAGTTTCCCTGTTATTAGGTAGTGGTGTAGGCACTTCTGATTAGTAACAGGTTGTTAACAAGTTCTTAAATTAAAGTAAGGGAAAAATGAATAATTTCATAAAATCCACTTATCTCTCATACCGGTTTCCCCTCTGGGGGCTTTCTAGTTAGAGGTTTAGAGTCTAAATGAAGAGTGAGTGAGAACTGAATTGTGTTGGGAAGAGTGACAAATGTAGCAGGGAGCTACAGTTTGTTCTGGCATGGCCTTAAATGGCAGTTTTGTTATATTAGATAAGGGATCACAAAATCCCTGTTTAATATCATGTAAGGTAATCTAACATTGTATCAAATGTATAGTGGCTTTTAACATAGAGATGTTGCTGTGTTAACTGTGTTTTAGACAGGAAGCTCACTATTATTGGGACTAAAGACTTGTATTTCCTTCTCCTCATCAGAGTCTGGAGTGCTGGGTGTCTGTGAGTGATGAAGGAAAGGAGAGAGGGTGTTCTCCTGAGTGCTCTGGCACACCCTGATTTTTGAGTACTGTTGGCTAGCTCTTGTCTGTGCTCTTGTCTGTACTCTGTAGTCTGTGGAACTGCAGCTTCATGTGTATTACACAGGACATGCTGTAAATGAAGTGTTCCACGATCCCATTCTGAAAAAAGAGGAGAAAATGTCTTCTGGGAAATGACATGAAAAGGACACTTTTAAGTTAGAAGTGGAAGCTTCATGGGGCTTTGTTCCTTACCATGTATTGATATGGTGCACAGCACAGCAAGCAAATGGTGATGATGCTGCTCATGACAGCGGAAGCCCAAGAGTGAACTTAAACTGGAATTTGTACTCCCTCTTTCTGTCATAGTGTGTTGAACATTCAGCTGCATTCCTAAAGGAGTTCTCTATGAAGCATAGTGGATCCCAGCTTATCTTTTTTTCAGTTTTCTTCCTTATCAGCCCTCTAGAAGGCATTGCAGAAGCTACACAAACACTTAGCAAACACCGACACTTTAACAGAAAGTTTGATTTGCACAGTGCTATGATTTCCTTTGCTGTTTCTCTTTGGGAAAATCATTGGCTTGCCTCCATGGAATATTGGCTAAACATAGTAAGGTAAGAGTGAATGATAAGAAATATATTTCTTTTCTCTGTGCAAACCCATGCTAGGGCTTTCCCTACTGTACAAGAGACACAGTTTTGTTACAAGCATCTTATTTAATTCGAATTGTGTAATTCAGTTTGGCTGGTGCTATCCTTCTGAAAGGCATTTTAGAACAGAAGGGCGTTCATTGTAGAAAGGAGCACTTTATGACTTAGGTGTGTATTTTACGAGTTGTTATTTATCTTGTATCTCACTATATTACACTCTAGTTCTCTATCTCTGGTTTTAATAAAGAAAATAGAATATTAAATAGCTGCAATGCCTTTCATGGCTAATGGATGAAGGAAGCTCTGCTAGTAGGCTTTGAATAGGTTTGTGTTTCATTGCACTACTGGTTGAATAGTTCCTTAAGTAGATAGGTCATGACAAATTAAGTATGGAAACCTTATCTTATATTAAGATAATTTCATTCATAAACTTATAAACCAAAAGCTGTCGGTGAAGCCCACACTATTGGTATGAAGGATGCAATTTATAATATTTGCTTCCTTAGTAATGATTATCTTGCTTTTAAAAATTACAGTTGTTCCCACACTCTTACATAGTAAAAATAATTAGACACTGTAGACATCCATGAATTTCCATATATCATAAGACCCCCCAGGTCCCATTTTATCAGTGTTGTTGTAGATCCTGAGGCACCACCGAGTGTTAGGATTTTCACCAGCAGAAGTCATTAATAACTCTTTCACTTAGGATTTTGGAGAACAGCATTCCTTCTGCTCATCTCTGCACAGACACCTCTAAAAACCTTTCTCTAGAATTTATGAAAACAGACCAAAAAACATTCTTGTACGTGCTATACATGGGTAAAAATTTTATCCTTTGTCCCTGGTGTCCCAGAAAAAGAGCTGATCTTTGCCATAGAGCTGTCCAGAGGACAATAATTTGTTCTTATTAACTTTCAAGGGTTTGTGTTTTGTTTTCATTTCAACGAACATTGTAATTAGTGCATAACCAAAGCCTTCAAAGTGCTGTGTAGGAACAGAATTCTGATTTTGCATTTTGGTTGGAAGCTATGACCATTTAATGGAGGCATGTTTCTTACATTTCACTAATTGCTCTCTCTTGGTCAGCTCTGGGTTCAAACCCCTTTCCTGATGACACTCAAATGTCTATAAAACAATCCATTCTCAATGAGGCCACCAAAGAGTTCTGCTCTTTACCATCCAGGCCCTTGGAACAGGATGAATTGTTATCTTGAAAAAAAAAGTTGATGGAGATGAGAAAAATTTTGGATTATTTTGCTGTATTTTTAAGATGCAAAAGAAACTATTTGCAGAACTCTCCATAAGGAAAAATATAGGTATTTCTGAGAGGCTAAATACACCCCATTAAGGTGAAACATAGTTGTGTGGAGAATAAAAGTTACGAGATAAAAGAAGGATGAGAGAAAGAACTGGATCAAAACTACTTTGTTACTGCTACTTTGAATGCTCTATTTCTAAAAACTTGCATATTTCTAAAAAATGCAAGTCAAAGTACAGGTTTGTTACTTGAAACATGTAATTATCTTTATTACAAGTGTATCTAATTGACAACTAATAATTTGTAATATGTATAGGTAGATCATTTAGTTAAAATATATTACCTGTCAGATTAGCAAAAAAAAAACCCTTTGACATTCAGCTGTGCAAATCCAGGGCTGTGTTACAGAATAATGTATTTGGATTGGAAACTACCCTATTTCTGTAGTTTTATAAGTATTAAAAAAATTGTTTAAAGTATGTTTCCATAATTCACAGAATACCCATGTATAGTGGTTTAGTTCAGATCATCTCTTACTTTCTTATTTTGCCTCTGTGACATAAGAATTAGGAGAAAACAAAGCAGGCACAAACTTAAAAGGCTCTAAGAAGTTTATTTGCAGACCTAAAAGAAGGAAAGTTAAAAAAAAAAAGAAGGAACTAAAAGTTAGAATAAAAGTTAGACTAAACCCTTAGGACACTTTTCCTCCCCTCACTTTTTCCACCCTGATAATGTAGACACAACCCTTGAGATTTCAGTCAGTTTACCACCTTTATAATCTTTTCAGTTCACATAAAGAGATAGGAGTCACTGAGTCTTTCTTGCTGACCTTATGGAGACATTCCCACTTGAGACAACTCTCTTATGGGTTCAATATCACAGCAAAACAGCCGTCCGGGAGGTTTCTGCTTGCAGTGAAAAAGTCCCTAACCTCGAATCACCGCTTTCCCCACAGCAGCTTTTCAAGGGTTTCAATTTGACCTAACACGGGGTGTCAATTTAAGGCTGAGCTGTTCAGGAGCAAGGTCTTCTTTACTCATCTCTAGGAGCAATCTTCATCTCTAGGAACTGGGGTCATCTTTGCATTCACCCCTCCTGGTTCCTTTCTATGGTCAGTTCAATCAGTGGATCAGTCCACATCAAAGGGTGGGACCATGCCCCCCACCCCCTAGGCAGCCAAAAATTCCAAGTGTCAGTCCATATCAGACAGTGGGACCATGCCCTTTACCCACTAGGCAGAATCAACTTCAGTTGTACTGCACACCCCTCCAGGTGAAGGTAAACTGAGTCCAAACACTCTGGAGCCAAACGAATAAAAGAGAAAATGCAGAGGCACCTTAGCTCCCAATTGCTCTACCCCCTCCGATGCTCTATGAAATTACAGCAGGGACTCCAATAGTCCAGTTCATCCCCACAGGTTTTCTGCAACAGAATTTCAGCTTCCAGGTTTGAAGCATCTCCTCTTTCTTTTCTCTCAGGGTTTCAGCACTTCCATCTTTACTGACTTATACCTTAGGGTGTCTCTTCATGTTCCTTCACCTTTCTCTCTGGGAGAGGATCAGCATTTTCAGGCCCATCTGTTCTGAAGAAATCTTAACAGCACTAATAGGGTTAATCTCACCTGGCTGCGGCTGGAACTTCTCTCTCGGCCCCATGATCTCTGCTGGAGCTGAGCTCTGCTGTGGCGGTGAAGGGGGGCCGCTGCCAGCCCAGCTCTACCTGCATGGGGTAGGGCTGGGGGGCCCAGATGGAACAGGGCCAAGGAGGGGGCGGCTGCCTCCCGGGTCGGGCCAGGCCGAGCAGGGCCGGGGGGACCAAGCTGCCTCCTTGATGGCCGGAAGTCCAGAGAGCTTTCCCAGGCTCTGTCTGTCTTAAAATGTGATTTGCAGAGGCGTGTCAAACTCCTAAGTGGCTTAAAACTTGCCAATAATCAAGCCAGACAATTGATTGGTTCTGATCAGAACCAGAAGGACTTTTTGCAAGAAAACCACTTCCGTGTCAAACCACAACACCATGTAATGGTAATTCAGTTGCAGAAGAGGGTGTCCCAGAATTATTTGTTGAATCAGGCATAAAAATATTTTGGCCATAAAAAATGATGTCACATCGTAATATTGATGCCTTGAAAGGCCTCCTAGAAACAGAGATGAGACGGCTGTAAGGGAATAGAAGTAGGTATTTATTTGAAAGGCCTTCACAAGTAACCCCTGGGGAGCCAGAAGTTATTGCCAAGATGGACCCCAAGATGGACAACAGGTCACAAGTTCTTCACACTTTTACAGGTTTGGTTCATTGCATATCAGGGTTAATTCTCCAATTAAAGCTTCAGTTAATGATGTAATTCCCCTCAGCTTACCGCCCCTTAGAGGCTCTTTGGTTTATACTCTTTGGGGCTAGGGTGGTCTGGGTGTCCTTGATGAGCAGGCCTGGAGAGGCTTTGTTATGGCTACCTAGCATGAGAGAGCAGAAGTTAACAGGCTACAAGAAACTTCAGAGTTACACACTAGGCAGTACAGTGATTTGAAAAATATAAAAGTTAAAACCTAAGGCATAAATATGTACCTGAGAGCATCTCGCCAGCTGGTGTAGGAGTATTACTTTCTAGGTATTCTTGACAGTTTTGCTCATTGTTTAAATGTCACAGGATTCCCCCACTCCTTTGGTGTGACAAAGCTTTAATATTCCAGGCAGAGCTATGAGTGGGAATCTAGTAAAAACAGAATTGTGCTAGTTTTGAAAAAGGTGGCTCAGGCACTGGTAGCTATCTAACTATAGCTTAGAAGAGGGTAAGTGCCAGGGAAGCCAGGTTGTGCCTTGTGCTGCCACAGCTGGAATGCTGCTGTAGAGCTGTTGTAGAGCTAAGGGCAAGAGGTCCTTGTCTGGGACTGTCTGCATGTCTTGACCATCACAGCAAGGGTACAGCCTATTTCTATGGTTTAGGAACTGATGTTTTGGACTAAGCTTCAACTAACCTAGCTTGAAGAATTCAATTTAGCCTTCCTCCATATGTTAGAATCCTTTGGGCACACCAGATTTATTCACACCACCCAGCTATTAGGAATTCAGAGTATTTTTCAGGTACAAAGAAACTGTGGTAAGGAGGGTTTTTTTGCAATGTTATTTTCTGCAAATCAGGGGATTGGACAGGATCTCTGGATCATTCCTGACTATGGGTGAAGACGTTTTCCTTTCACAGTCAAGGAAAGAAGGAGGAAATGAGTGCCATGAGGAAAGGCAAAGCAAATGAGATGTAGTGGTTAAAACTCAGTACACACCACTAACCAGAGCAATATATTTGTGTTTATTTTATGTGCTTAATCCACAAGGCATGAGATGCAGTAATTAAATTGCTGCTACCATTGACAGAGGACTTGCATTCTCTTTCTGTGCTGCTCTTAAGAGAAAGACATTCTATTCTTAGTATTCAAGAATGCTGCATCTTTTTTTTTTAAAATCCAATAGCTATATCTCAGTTTTCTTCTTAAAGTTAAAAGTTCCCCTTGGCTTTCCTTACAGTCTTTTCTGTCTCTGGAGACGCACTACCTGTGCTGCAGCCTTGGGACAGAAGTGATGTTGTTATGTTTACTTAACACTTGACCTGTTATCAAAGAGGATAATTGACTCTCTGCAGCGCATGCTGGGATGGGGTTCCTGGGTGACACGAAGAGCAGAGTAATACTGGTCAGGATGGTCTGGTGAGGCAGATGTACACATACATATATAGGCAACGATAGGGATCTGTGTGAAGGGAGCATTCAAGAATGAATCACTTAAGAGAGAACAACTTATCCTGGCTCCATTGAACATAGGACTGTTTATGACTCCTACTTGCCTAAAGCTACTCCTGCAACACTTCCCTTGAAAAAGTACAGTGAATTGATAGCATCTGTCAGAATGAATCAGCAGGTGTAGTCAGATGTTCCCTGAAGGGCTTGTGCATTAGCAATCATGGTAACAAGAGAGCTTGGTTGAAGGTTCTGGGCTCCCATAAGAGGTGTTTTCTGTGCTGTGTCCCTTACTGGGAACAAAAATATGAACAGTATCACAGTATTGCTAAAGTTGAAATGGTAGCTCTGTTAGTCAGAGCTATGTGTAGTACCCTTAACTGAACAGAAGTGTCTATTGACATTGCTGGCACTCACAGTGATCAAGGGTGACACAGACTTTCACACTCTCTACAGTAGTTTGCAATTTGTCTGGGAACAGGATCTTCTGGAGTGCAGGTCCTCACATTAGGCTAAGATGTGTGTCAGAAAGTTTTTTAAAATTTTTTCTGGAATGGCATCAAATAGTGTTGGAACAGACCTTCTCTACTGACATCAGCCTTCTGTGGTGCCCAGTGACAGGACTAGAGGGAATAGCCTGAAGTTATGTCAGTTATGTTATATTGGATATTAGAAAATGTTTCTTCTCCCAGAGGGTGGTTGGGCCCTGGAACAGGCCCCCCAGGGAAGTAATCACAGCATCAAGTCTGACAGAGTTCAAGTAGTGTTTGGACAATGCTGTCAGGCACATGGTGTGAGTCTTGGGGATGTCTTCTGCAGGGCTAAGAATTGGACTCAATGATCCTTATGGATCCCTTCCAACTCAGCATTTTCTGGGATTCTGGGATTCTGTGATATTGCAACATAAAGTGCCAGTGTGACACTCTTTTCTACTAAATTATGCTTATTAAATATCCTAAGTGCTAGCAAAAATGAAATGCAATCAGAGTTCATTAAGGCAGATAAAATTCTTCTGAGTTTTGTGCTTGAATTTAATTTTTGACTTTGTATCTTTATAAATAAATAAAGACAAGTTCATGTCTCAGATAATCTTTCAGACATCAAGTGGTGTGGATTAATTTTACTTAACCATAGACATCTATAACATTAAACTTTGCCTTGAGCTAGATCTTTCTGAGCTGTCTGCAGACAGTGCAAATGAGCAGGTAGTTTGAGGGCAGGGTTCATGCCTTGTATTACATATCCATCTTGGGCTGAAGTGAATTGTGTTCCCCAGATTCCTCTCTCTATAGGACCAAAGAAGATTAGGTTATTCCTTCAGATACAAACATCTAGTCCTGGTCACATCCATTCTGTCTCTGTCTGTGAATTCACACCTTAGCACACCTAGTACATGTCTACTGGTGTGCCAGTAGGTAGTTTTATGTCTGATACTGGATTTATGTCTGTGTTATGGGTTGAAAGTATTTGGTTCACTTGTAAACAGTAAGTTTTGCCCAGTTACACTGCACAAGCTATCAGTTCACCTCACAAAAGAGAACTGAAATCCACTTAACATTTCTCACATTTATTTAGCTGAAGTTCATGTGCTTTCAAAAGGAAGAAACATTCCCATGGATGTAATTTGAGCCCAAGAAGGGTACCCTGAACGTCATGTGCTGTACAGCATACATACAGCTCATAGACAAGCCGTATGACAATATCTGTAAGCTTCATAGCTAAAAACTGATTACTTTCCCATCACACTGCTGTACACAGTGTACTGCCTCTCCTCCACACCGCTGGGATGCTGTGTGTGGAATTACACTGTTGTTTTTGTTGGCTATGCTCCTTCCCTCCAAGAAGCCAGGTCCTGAAGGATTAACAGAGAGCTTTTATCCTAAAACTAGACCAGATTTTTAATGTGCATCTTTGTCATTAAATAGTGATCAAATTCAATGGTGTCTTTGAAAACAAAACAAAATTAAACAAAATTATTTCTCAAAAGAATCCATCAAGGGAGAACTGACAGATCTCCATGATCCTATCAGAACAAAGTGTCACCTTATGTGTAGTGAAGGATGATAGTTTGGAGATAGAAAGTATAATCTCAAATTTAAACTCCAGAAACTGAATGGTGAAAGATGACTAAATGAAACTACTTTGGAGCTAGAAAAACTTTATAGTTACCTGAACTATTGTGCAATGTTAGCAAATATCTTTTTTTTTCATGGTAACTTTGTTGGTTTGGAAAAAAAAATCATATTATACTAGTATATTATATTTAGTACTTTAAATTCTTGTTAAAATTCTGATCACATGAGCTGTAGATTGCTTGTTCCTCAGGGTCTGTGATTTTTAATCTCATTTTTAGTATCATCCACCTTTCTCCTTGAAAAAGGTAGTGTTATTAGGAAGCAGAATTTTATTAGAGTTGTTTTATTTTCTGTACATTTACCAGAACATTGGTGCAGGTGTTCTTCAGTTGAAGCTTGAAGGACCTGAAGATTCTCAGTTCCTCTTCTAATTAGGTTAAATGTAAATAACTCTCTTTTTATTTATACAGAATATCAATCTGAATTTATTAGCCATCCTTAATTCATACCTCTTCCAACCTGTAGTGGTTTAGTTCAAATTATCCAATACTGACTTTTTATACACTTTAACCCAAAGCGTAAATGGCAATGCTGACAAGTTCTGGTTTGGACCTTCTTACTGTTTCCTTATTTTGTCTTCTTATTGCACTTTTAAAGATGTATTTAAGTAAACACTTTTCCAGTTCTAGAAAGAGGACATCCTGGATTCCCCTCCACAGTGAAGAACACCATCTCTCTTTTTGCCTTCTGGAAATTAAAAGCTTGAATATGCAGATATTTTGCCTACAGGAATTCCTTCTAGGTTGAAACCTGACATACAAAATCTTCATAAAATAAAACTCTGTCCTGTCTATTATTCTATAATAGCCAATATATAAATGGGGAGGAAATTGAAAGGAAAAATCATAAAGGAAGAAAATGAGTATGACAGAAAATAATAGTTCTGGATAATTCTCTGAAATACTGTCAGTGAGTTGTCCCATATACAGAATAGGTTATTAATAAATCAGCTCAAAATAAAGGCATAGTGAAAATCTAGTAATTTACAGTTATTAGGTATTTCATATACTAAAATAACAGCATATTTCACTGAAGACAATAAGGATGTATTAGAAAGTCTTATGGCAAAGATTAATTCTAGTTGTTATTCTAAAGGACATATTTCAGCTGTTGCTATTCCCTTCCTCTATGTGAATTAGAGTGGTTTTAAATATGATAATGCCTGATTTTATTGCTCCTGTGTTTTCCTTAGAAAGCTATAGCTCAGATCTTGTGATAGTGGAAACATAAAATTAGTCTGCTTCTTTTTCTCATTTAAAAAAGTTTTGAGTTCTGTTATAGTAGAAGATTTTAAAGCCAAAGTTATTAAAACTATGCAGTGGTATGAATCAAGAGAGTATTTGGAGGGCTGAGGTCTCCCCCTCTTGTGGCTAGCTGTTAGCTTTTTAGGGATTGAGGCATTGTTTTCAGATAATATATAGTGGAGTTGTTGCTTGCAAATGTAGTGATGGGATCAATGAGGCAGCTGATAAAACTCTACAAATGTCATGCAAAATCATAGCTCAAAACTTCCTTCTGACTTTTTATGCTTCTGTTGTAAGATGCCCAATTGAATTATGCTAGATATCACTTTTTGAGTAGTATGGAGTATTCATTTTTGTAATTTTAAGAAATATTGATGGCCCATAATTTTGTGTGAGGGTTGCAGCTCCTCTAATGGTGGGAGTGCAGCATGTTCTCAAAAAGGAAACTCACTGAAGAAAGGAAACGAACTGTTCTCTACCAGAAAACTGAACAGCATGTGGAAACCTCATGCAAATTCAAATTAACTGCAAATGGAGGGACAAATGGGCTTGGCAGCCTGTCCTTAAAATGTTATTCAGAGAAAAAAATTAAACTCCTTCACATGGAATATGTATGAAGGGGGTAGGGAGATTATTCGAGGTTTCATGTCAAGTATATTTGTTTCAGCAAAGTGGAAAACTTCATGCTGCATTTCCTTTATTTTTATCAATGGATTGAATGTTCTTAAACTGCTCCAAGTAGCACTGAACATAAAGGTTTCCCTCTCCTTCAGTTTACTTAACAAGAAATAGGATACACACATCATACCTTCAACTGACCTGAAGAGCAGAGCAACCAGTTGAGAAGAAATTTATATCCAAAGAGCTATTAATTAGCTCTGGCTGTTACCTTGTAGATCTGGCATCTGTCATATGTTTATGCCAGGCATCTACCTGAACAACCCAGGACACAGGAACACTCCAGAAAATGATATTTTTTATTCTTGTGGTTAACCTTACGTGGTGGGTTGCTACCCACCAAATTAATCTAGCAATTGCCATTTCAATAGGACAGAGGTAGAAAATATAAAAAGCTATTACAAGACAAGGTTAGGGAGGTCACTCAACAATTGCCATCATGGGAATAAAAACCTCAAGTCAGGTAAGTGAATTTTATATTTTATTGAAAATTAATAACAGAGTAGGATAATGACAAGTTAAAAAAACCCTAAATACACTTTCTCCCTTACTCCTTCCTTCTTTCCGGGCTCAACTTTACTCCTGACTTCTCTACCTCCTCCCCACTGAGCAGTTCAGGGGAACAAAGAATGGGGTTTGCAGTCAGTTGATAACACTTTTTCTCTGCTACTTCTTCCTCCTTCCCTTGCTCCAGTGTGGAGTCCCATCCATGGCACACTGTCCTTCATGAATTCTCCTGCGTGGATCTTTTCCATAGGGTGCAGTCCTTCGGGAACAGCCTGCTCCAGCATGGATCGTAAGTCCTGTCAGAAAACCTGCTCCAGCACAAGCTCTCCACGGGGCCACAGCGCGCTTCAGGTGCATCCACTTGGTCTGGTGTGGGTCCTCCAGTGGCTGCAGGTGGATATCTGCTCTCCTGTGGATGTCCATGGGCTCCCTTCTGTAGGAGTGAACAGCCTACTACACCATGGTCTTCCTCATGGGCTGCAGGGGGATCTCTGCACTGGTGCCTGGAGCATCACCTGCCCCTCCTTTTTCAGTGCCCTTGGTGTCTGCAGAGCTGTTTCACACATTCTCACTTCCTTTTCTCAGCTGTAGTTGTGCAGCTTTCTTACCCTTTCTTAAATATATTAGTACAGAGATGCTACCAATATATCTGTGATTGTCTCAGCTTTGGTCTGTCTTGGAGCCAGCTGGAAATTATTCTCTTTGACATGAGAGCAGCTTCTGGTTTCTTCTCACAGAAGGCACTTCTGTATCTTCCCCCTGCTACCAAAACTTTGCCAGGTAAACCAGTGTTTGTTAACTCTTTTCCCATCCATATTGATGCTGTCCACAGTCTGTAGGAAAATACCTGAAAGAAAATCTGCCAGGTAGCAGGGTAGAACAAAAACATCGTACTTTAAGTGTTGTGTATGTGTAGTATGGTGTTATATAAATGCTGTGCTTAGTTGGTGTGTTAAAAGCAGTGTATTGCAAAAATACAGAAATAAATGAATTAGTGTGCATGCTGTAATGAAACCAGCAACAGTTTTAAAATTAAGAACATGATAAATGCAGCCAAAGCCCAGGAAAACAAATAGAAAACAATACCTACTGCAAAAATAGAAAACCAACCAACCAAAAACCAAAGCAAAATCCTACAGAGAGAGAAAGAACAAAGGGAATTTTACTTTGCATTTTTAGGAATCAGAGCTGACTGCTGTAGGATGGTTTCAGCACACAGCTAGTTAAAGGTGAGTAGTGATTGACCATACCTTTTTTTTTGAAGGAGATGACTAAGGGGCTTTGCAGGAAAGAAAGGTAGACTCTCACCCTGTCCTTTCACTTTCCTCTGAAAGCCATACACTTCCCACCTCATATCCTGCTCTGCCTCTTAGGAGAAATCATCCATCTTGCTTTTCAGCCAAAAGTCTCAGCGCTGCTCACTGTCCTGTACTCTTCCATTTGTGACACTTGGTGGTTTTTGTTTTGCTGGACTGACAGTTGAAATGAGGAGCCATGTAGGTCACCGGAGGTCTTGCTCTATGGTGACCCTTGGTTTCATCAGTGTCTCATCTAACAAAAGCCCTGGGACATATTCTCATATCCTACTTAAACATTTTTTTAAGCAGTAGCTCAATAATTGCTATGATTACTGATAGACCTGACTTGATATTTAGGTTGGGGAATGCAAACAAAATATGTAGCCTGTGAACTACAAAGTACATCTTCAGTTACTTGAACAACAAACACATCTGGTTCTTCCCCAGATCCCTAGAGTTCATCATTTCAGACTGACAGAGCAGTGTCCAGCAGCAAAATTTTGTTTGCCATGGGTAGAGGGAAGTCATAAAAATCGACTTGAATATGCAATAAAAGGCTAGAGAAGGGAGAGTGATTGTCTTTGTGGCAGGAACATTTCTAAAACCTATGCCTCTGCTATAATGAAAATTCATTTAATATCATGAATTCTGAACTGCTTTCCACTAATGTCCCAATAGACCATGGTCTTTCAAATGTAGTGTAAAAAGCAAAGTTGAAACTATTTTACTTTTCTGAACTAAGAAGCTGTGTTAGATGGAGTGATGGCAGTGGACTTCCAGTGGGGTAAGTGAAGTGGTGGAGTCCAATGGCAAGCATTTGTTCCAGCTTCCTGTATTTATTAGTGCTGAATCAGTTGTCTTCTCCATATATGATCAAGTTAATTAATTTGAGGTTCCTTTTCAAATATAGTTGTATTTCACTCAACTCCAGCATTAACTTTTAGATTTATACTTGGCAATTGGTACCAACATTTATATAAATTATGTAACATGGTATTGTCAGAATAAAATGATAGGAATCCTTAGTAGGTAATGTTTACCATTGTACTACATTTACCTTTGATAAATTTCAAAGAATATTTTCAGCTTCAAAAATACATTTTTGAAGAGGCAGATGTTTTCTCCAATCAGTTTTCAATGACAGAGTTTAAATGTCATGATTTAGAGATGCAGTTTTTATTCCTAGTGCAAGTGGAGTTATATTTAAATTAAAATGGTCTGACTTTTATCAAAGCACAAAGACATAGTCGGTTTTCCCTTCGTATGACATCTGAAGTGATTTAGTCAAGTGCATTTTTCATTTTAACAATACTGGATAGGGAAGAGAGTGAGGTTATTTGTCTTGCAAAAAAAAAAAGAGAAGACTATCTTTCAAGTATCTTGTAGTTTTATGAAGAAGAGTTTTTATCTAATCAGATCACATCCCTTTTCTGAAGACTTGAATGAACTTTACATATCCACAAAATTTGAAGTAAGAAGGAGAATCATGGGTGTAATGTACTCCATTCTTCTACATTTTTGAAAACAATATGTTTTTACCCTATTTTAAAAATGTTTATTTTGTCTGTGTTCTATATGATGAGGTCATTTGTGTTAAAAATAGATATTTTTGCTATTGGACATCAACCACCACATTCCAAAGTTGCTGGCCTTATCTGTGAGCTGCAAACATACCTTTTTTAGGCAACCACAAGTATTGTCTTAAAAGCTTTTTTTCAGAAACCTCCCATTATGTCTTGGAAAACCATCCTATTCTTCTCTAAAAGCACAACACCTCTCCAAATGCTCAAATTTTTTTCACTAACAGATTGATTTCCTACTCTAAAAAAGCTACTCACACGGTAAACTACATTGATTTAATGAAATTGGTAAAGGGAATGCAATTGACAAGCTGGACATGTGGAAAATTGCAAGGAAGGAGAGGAGAACCTTGTACTTTCTGTCTGTATTTAAGTCTCCACATTTGATAGCAATCATATCAAACACCTGTTCAATAGCCTTTCTTCAAAGAATCTTTCTTAGAGAAGCCACGCTGATGCAAGTAGTCTCTTGCCTTCGAGCTCTCCTACTAAGTTTGGAGAAGACCTAATGTCCACCCAGAGTGGTGCAGAACAAGAAGACTGAGATAAATTCCTTCTACTGTAGCACTAAAAAAAGAAAAGGAGAAAAACCCCAGCAGGAAACCAGACATATTTTAACAGTCTCCCACATCAGACATACATAATTTCATCTCTTCCCTTCACAATCCAAATGCCTTCTCTCCAAGTAATGCACAGGTATCTTAGTCCAGCATGAGTGGGCTATACAGCTGCACACTTGCAGTCCTTCTGTGCTTTCCCAGTTCCTTTGAAAGAGTAGAGGAACAGGTGTCTCAGTGGCACCTGGTAGGGGTAGCAGTGACTTGCCCTGTCTTAAGATGGAGCTTGATTAATTTACAAGTGAGATTATATGGCACAGTTGTTTGTGGCAGCCAGAGAGAATCAAATGACAATTTCACACTTCTTATCTGTGACCTTTGAGAAATCTATCTGAAGGTGATTTCACAGAGTGGAGCTTGTTAGCACAGATTGCCATGTTGCTGCCCTAGTAACACCTATAGAAGGAAATATATGGCAAAGATGGTGTTAGTGAAGCCAAAGCAAAACATATTTATTTGTAAAATAACTGAAGGTTTTAGCCAAACTCTTTCAAAACATACTTTGAACCATGCAAGCAGAGGTTAGATGGTGATTGCTAGAACTCCTGTCTTTGTGATTTTTCACCCAACAGAAGACGCTGAAAAACGTGTTTGACTTAATTCAAAGCATCAGCATTCATCAGTGGCATGACAAGTCAGAGATATTATATTAGTAAATTTTTCCCACTTTAATCCAAATTATTACAAATGCACATTTCCCCAGAATTATGTGGTATGACTTTTAGGTGAGAATGGTGTTTCCCATTGTCTGGTCCTGGAGATTACATTCAAGTGATTTCATAGATGATGCATGGATCAGGAGGGAACCCTGAACTTCTAAATATCATCTTCTAGAAGTTTCAAGTTCCTTGAGCCCCAGCCTAGGTGACATTTCATCTCCAAAGAGCTGCACTTCAAATAAAGCTGCCTGGCTTTTGGCACTTCTTGTATAGCTCATAAATAATAATTTGATATGAAGAATGGAAAACCCATAGCAAACTTAAGCATCTTAAAAAAAAAAAAAATAATACCGACTGAAAAAAACATTTTTTTGTTCCTTAACCTCTTGCTAAAAAAAAAAAAAATCCAAATGTGCAAGACAGTATATTAACTGTGTAAAGTAAGGCATACATGGCCTTTAAATGCCTGAAGAAATTATGTCATATTGGGGGGTTAGCAAATACAGCTGATGGCATTTTATGAGAAAGAAAACAACTGATGCCCTTTCTCTGACTAATTTTATTTGTTAATAAATTCCTGTCATGAAGGAATGCATTGTCTATTGGCATATTTGGAATTTAAAAGGATTATACACAGAGAAAATGCAAGGCAACCAGCTGTAATTTCAATGTGACCTTTACTTGACTTGTGCTAGTAGAATGGTAGTAAAAATGATTGAAAGGAAGGGTGAGAAGGAAGACTATGGAAACTATGTCCAAATGATTTACTGCTACATACACTGTAAATATCTCCAGAATCTGTGTTTTCATTCACCCGTAAATTGAGGTGTATTCTTCAGTTCCAGGCACCATACATACTCCAAGGAAATCACAAAAAAGGTGGAGGGCAATGAGAATGTGGTAGGTAGGTGTCTTGCCTGAGCTGTAGGAGACTGCTTTGCTTGTGGACAGTTTCACTTATGCCAGTCATGAGCTAGGCTGTACCAGCTTGCAAGGGAATGGTGCTTACCACTCTCAAAACTGGAATATTTTTGCTTCTCTCAAGTGGGTAAACAAAAAACCTCAAGAAATTCAAAACTGAAAATCAGTTTAAGAAAATGGGGCCTGGCCTTGTTGGGTTGAAGTTGTACATGTGTGCACAAGGGTTACTCATTCTTCCCCTTTTTCCACAGACAGTACCATGATGAGAATAATGAAGATTATGAGAGTCCTGGGGATACAGTGGGAATGTGGCCTATATTAGTACAACCAAAGTTAATGTTTTAGCTTTGTGACCACTTTGCACTGGTGTCATTCACTCTAATTCTCTAGGAATTGCTAGAAGAAGTTTGCAGGCTTTATCAGAAACCTGTTGTTTGAAAAAGAATAATTTAAAAAAAAATTTTTTTTAGTTTACTTTTTCCCAGTGCAGAGTATTCATTAAAGTACAGAGTCTGTGCATAGATCAGCTTTGGGCATCTACAGTACTGCAGAGTTTCCATAACCAGAGAAGTCAAAAGCTCTTTCTGCTATCATGATCCCACTCACTCAGTAATGATGGGTCACAAATAGGAACATTTCTCAGAATCTCATCTCTCTATAACATGACCAGCAAGTTTTCAGGTGAAAAACCCATCCATTTTCTTATCCTTTCACATGCTGAGGCAGTAGCAACTGCTGGTTGGAAACAGAAATTAATTTCACAATATGCTCATATGCAAAAAATAAATGGCTCTGCACAAGAATTTTATATTCCCCGTTTTCAGTATGGGCAGCATTTTGCAAACTCTAGAAGGTTTCAGAATGGAAGAAACTTTCCTAAGTCTCTTGTAGCTGTAAGCTGACATGCTGAGTTTGTTACTCAGAGCAAATGGCAACTGATAAAATATAACCAAGCAAATAATATCTTTGCCATATCTTAAATATATTTACTTGATGAATTTTGTCACTGTGTCTTAGGAATGGTAACCTGAAGGCTTTTTCACATTTTTTGTCAAGAATTGACCCTATGAATACTTCCTGTCTTTGACTGCAGTGTCATGGGATTTGAGCTCATCAGTTTTATATTACAGCCCTCATTTTCCTAGACTCTGACTGTTCTGAGCTTTTGAAATATGCACATGCTGAGTTTTTGAAATATGCACACTCGTAAGTACTAAAAATTTCAGCCCTAGCCTTTTCAGGTGATGACTTTTCCTGAACAGGGACAGGAAATTACTTAAAATTTATATCCTGCTGAGTTTTTTAATTTAACTTAATGTAATTTTACTAGAAATTTGATAATATTGCTGGAAAGCCTAAATGGATTAGCATCAACAGTCTAATAAGAATGGTAAGTAGGTTAAAAAAATCTCTGACAATTGTGGTGTACTAGATCTTAATTTTCTCAGTGCTTAACTATTAGAAATTAGAAAGTCAAGGTAAGCTGTCTTACAAAACAGCACATGAAAGCAGCATTGTGCTTGCTGCAGGTTGTAGTTCATACTATGCTCTTATTTAAATTGTTACATGAGTGGTTCATCTTTTCCAATATTCTCTCTCTGATTTACCTGGCTATGCATAGGAGTTTCCTTCATGTAGGTACATCCAGGCTTCTAGCATACACAGAGGAGAAGGGTAAAATTTAGTAGGTTTTTCCATAACTATTTCAGGCAGTCAGCCCAGTTACTGAGGCTCTGGGGAGCATAGAATTGCTTGAGTTGTTTTAACCTAAGTGGAAGCCTAGCAATGCAAAGTCTAATTAAATTAAAACCACCACTGAAAAATAAAATTAAAAAAAAAAAAAAAAGCCAGAGAAAGAGAGAGCAAATATGTTGTATCATTTTACTCCTTGTTTAGAATGGTTTCAGTTCTCTCCATGTCTCAGTATTCAGAATGTCCACTACAGAGTACAAGATGTGTCCAAAGTACACTGAGCAGTCTACAGAGATTGCTCTGCACTTTTTGCACAGCTGTGGGCTACTGTGCATGACAGCCAATGCACTCAAGAATCAGGCTGTGTTTTACAGTGCAACTGAACTTTAAACACAGGTGGGTTTTAGGCAAAAAGAAGCTTTGATTTTTCTTTTTAGGCTGCCATGAAAGAATTAATGCAATTTTTTTTTTTGTAACAGTATTACAATGGAAAGTGATCACGATCTTTTCCATGAGATCTAACTGGAATTTTGTGAAGCAGAATGACTCCTAACAGCTTCTCAGGGGAGACCTTGAGTAAACCTGGCAACCTTGAGGGGATTAGTGGGTTCATAGCAATGTGACGGTCAGAACTGAGAGAGTGTAAAAGCTAATGACTGACTTATTAGGGTGTTTAAAGGCCGTGTGGAGCTTTGCATAGGGGTGCAAGTGGAAAACCCGGTATTGTGACCTATAACATAAACAATTACTTACCAACTGCTTTAGTTTCTCTTGTAGTTGTTGTTCCCCACTCTCTGTCCTGACCTGTTCTGTACTGCTGCTAGGTACTCTTAAGTGTTTCTTATGTTTCACCCCAGTGGGGAACTGGGGACATGATAATTGTAGAACTGTGGAGGTGGGTAATAAAACCAAAGTTTTAAAATGAACCTTGCTTTTTCTAGCTTTTATTTTTTTTTCAGGAATTTTTCCTTTGAGATAAAAATCTGTTGAGTCAGAAAGGGATAAGGACAATGATGTGGTTTTGGATACTAAATGAGTGTGTTCAAGGGATATTACCTGCCAAAGAAGTAATTCCCTCCCTAATTCGTGGTTTATCAGGATGTACTGCCTGTCTTTTGTTTAGCTGCAGGGAGGTGCACAGATGTAAAAAAGGAGATTTAGGGTCCAATATGGACAAATGACTCGATGTTTATAATATAAAATAATGAAATTAATACCTTCTAAGAGTCTATTTTTAAAATTCTTGCAGAATCTTCAGAAATTCTCTTTTACATGAGTTTAACTCTTAAAGATAGGTAGCACTGAGCACTGAGAAAATCATAAGTACAAATTAAAATGGTTCAAATGTACTTGAAATCTACAATTTCTATATACAAACCATTATCTTGATGTTATTAACCCTACCAAAATGCTGAAGATCTCCTGGACTAATTGTTATGAAGAATCATGGCCAAGTTAATAGGAATAAGAAGCAGCCAGCTAGATATGAAAAAACCCAGATCTTAAAAGATGGAGGCTGTTCCTCTCACTGTAGACAAGAGGAGGCCAGATAGCGACTGAAAAGAGAGAGCACTTAAAAGGGAAAAATCAAATAAAAAGGCAATTTCTGTAAGCGTTACAAAAAATGAGACCAAAAAAGTGAGCTTATATTTAAAAAATTTTAAAAACTGTACACCAAATTACTCCCACTATCATTTGGAAAGTGAATTGATAATTTGGTAGCACTAAAAATTAAGGACTACTCATCTTTGGAGAGTTTACAACTTTTATTTTTGTAAGTATTGGATGCTAAGAGCTCAAAAAATTATGGGCCTCAGGCCTCTCAGCAATATTCCTGGTAGCAGCTAAAACATGCTTACAAACACCTGTGTGCAGGGCAGCCACTGCCACAGACTGATTTGAGTGGAGTCCCACTGGTGAGAAGGTGTGTGTGTATCTTGAAGTTTTGTTTTATTACATTTTTTTGCCAGCAGCTGTCCTTGTATAACTGGAAGAAAGCACAGCTGTTTTCATTCATAAACATGGCTGAAACTCCCTAGCATTTTTTTGTAAAGTGTAGACAGGTTGGTTTTGATTGCAGAAGACTCAAGGACTTTGCAGACAGATGGAACAATGAGCCAGGAGAACATTGAGGAGCATTTGCTGGCAATCCTGGGGGAATGCTGGAGGCCTCACATGAGAGCCACAGGACAGACACAAGTCAATGGGAAAGACTCTGACCTGAAAAGACCCATAGAGCAGGTGCTATGTATGGATGCACACTAGTGCAGGAAAATATTTTAATAATAATGGTGACCATAAAGCACAATGTGGCCCTATTTCAGCACAGAAAAAAGGTAATTATAAAGGTTCTGCAGCAGAATATTGATTCATTTATTTGATGTGTAGTTCGAGCTTTATTCTTTGAGAATTGTTTTATGTGGATGTATTTAGAAATAATGTTTGTGCTTTTGCCCATCATAGGATTTATATATAATACAGTTTTTCAAACCTATTAAAACCCAGTATTGCAAGAGAACGAGGATTTAAAACAAGATTGGAGGATAAAAAGGTGAGAAGACCTCAAGGAACTGATGTTTGATGAAAATACCAGATAAGAGTGTAGTAGGGTCATTGCATAACTTTGCCCCTGATCAGTCTGCATGGTCTGGGTGCCCTGTTCTGCTTTCCCTGGTCCAGTCCTGTTAACTGAAAAACAAACTTTTGAATTTTGGATAAAAAAATTCTTCTAAGTGCCTGTGTTTTCCCCCTCTATGCCATTTGCAGACATGGTTCTTAGTAGCTGCCAATATACATTCTTTCTTTCCTTATGGGTGCAGTCTAGCAATTAACTTTGAAGTCCCTGGAACAGTGTCTGCTGATCATTATCTATGTAAGTCCCATTTAGTTTAACTGAGCTTCATTTAAACTTAAGTATGTTGTCTTGAAAAACGTTTTCCAGAACAGTGCTCAAAGTATCTTGGAAAGAATTCCATCCCTGAAAAAAATCAGTTCAGTGTTCCTAAACCTCTGCCTATGGGAAGTTAACATGATCTTTAACCAGTTTCCAGGGCATTTGCCCTCCTACTGTTTTTACATTTTTAAGGAGCTCATTTTGTTAGGAGCATCTCAGCACACATAATGAGTAATGAGTAATACTCTGTGGTTTGTTTGCCTCAGACTTGAACAGAGTTTAAAACACAGTCTGTTTCAAGAAGCCAATTGGTTTTGCATACTTTTTAGACAATGAGAGAGAATAAAGGTTGTTCAGCCTAGGAACTGTGTTCCTAGCAGTTCCTTCTTAGTACCTGTGAAGGCACAGTAGCCTTCACTGTGTACACAGTTCGTGAATATACCTGAGCTCACACTGACCTAAGCAAGCCCTGGTTCTGTCAGAATTCCAGGGACTTTTGGCTGCAGATTCCCAAGAAGGGGAGGCTGTGAGTTAATACTGTGCTGACCTCCATGTCAGTGACCACACCTCACTAAGTTCTCTGGAGGGAAATTTGGAATTGTCCCCTGGAGATGTTGTCACGGCTGTGACTGTGCATTCACAGTTTATGTTGTGGATTTAAATGGAATTTCAGGTTGTAGATCCAGAGCTATCTTCTACCCTTGATGAAACCTGCAGTGCTTGTATCTTCAGAGAGGTGAATAAGACCAGTCCAATTTCTCTTTCTCAATACAGAAGTAAAAACTGTTTGTAAGAGGAATACATTATGCCACAAGAGAAACATAAAAAGAAAGAAAAGAGCTGCATGGAATTGCATCTGTTGCTTGGGTGGCACCAGAGACATTTTTTTCAGTGAGGCAAGTTCTCCCCAAGGATTTTGCTGGGAACCTCCTGGAATGTAGCATGGTGCCACACTCCTTCCCACCTTTTGCCTGTGTTTCCTTTGCATGGAAAACAGAGCATGAGATAAAGAATAGAATTGGGCCAATGTGTGGTCAGCCCTACTGCCACCATGAGACAGCCAGGGCATATGAGTGGCCCCTAAAACCTGGGAAGCACACTTTTGTCTAGACTATCTTAGTGGTACAGAACACTGCAATAGATTCCTTTGGTTTCCATTGTCACTGATGTGAGGAACAGGCAGGTTTGAGGAGCTCCTGTGAACTACCTTTTGGAGCTGCCTGTCTCTTTCAGTGAATATGAAAGGAGTTTGGGCAGCTGAACTCTCATTGTAGGTACCAAAGTCTGGTGGAATGATCTGAGGCCAGAGAGTTTTTCAGTAGGGCCCGAGCAAGTGCTCTGTACTTTGAGTGTTTCAGGAGTCTGAGGACTCAAAGTGATGCACAGAGTCTATATCCTGGGGAAGATCCCATCATACATGAGAATTAGGAAGAATGGTTCAGTCATTAATTTTTGAACAGAAGGGAAAAAGGGAAACAGATGCAGTCCTCACTGAAATTGCATACAAATTGTATTTTCCAGCGACTAAGTAAATAAATGCTCTTCTACCTTGATAGTGGTGTGGTACTGTGCAATCTTTTGCAATCTAAGATTTCAGCCAGAGGCGACAGGAAATTAATAAATTCTAGCATGTGAATGTCAGTAATTGTTTCTCCTAATATGAATTTGAAATAAAATGTACTGCAAAGAATATTTCAGTTATGGGAAAGATCAATCCACTCCTGGGGCCCCTATCCTTGCGAGTAGAAACTCAGTGATCCTTAAAAAATCCAGAGGCTTGTATTTTAAAAACATCAATGCTGCTGCAGGCAAGGTGATTGCAGCCATTAGTTCCTCTTTATGTCAGAGGAGTGTCTGGCATCAAAACCCCAGAGGATTCCTAAACTGTCTCGCCTTAAAAACAGAAAGACCTTATTGCATTCCCAGGAGGAAAATCGCTAAAGTGGGAAATTTCGCCTTCACCAGTGTCTCTGATGAACTGGAAAAATCAAAGCAATTGTAAATGAGAAATATTGCCTATTTTTCTTATTGTTTAAGTGTTTTACACCCTGCATGTTTGGTTCAGGTTTCATATATTCTCCCTAGTAGCCATGAAGAATGAACCAGGACACTTAAACTGTGATCACGCAACCTGATGGTTCCCTTTTTAGTAACCTGATGTTTTATGTGGTGTCAAAGATGTTTATAAAATAGATGTCTAACCTTTCTGAAGCAGTGCCAACCTTTTCAAATCAAACAGATGTGTTATTAGTACTAATCATAATTATTAAATAGTAATTGTTTTGCCTTAATCTTTAATAATGTCTAAAATAAAAATTGTCAGAAAAACTACTGTCAACAAAAATTCTCATATAGCTAAATAGTCTTCAAAGCTGAAGTTACAATACTGAAAGCAGTATCTCCAGCTGATCCACACTAAAGGAAGCAAAAAAATGAACAGCTGCTTTTTTGCTAATTTACTCTGGCCTATTTAAGCTAACACAATGGAAAAGGTCATTCAGGCAACTTCAGGACCTGTCATCTGCTTTAACAGTTTTAAAGCAACTCTTGAGAGAAAACCCTATCAGAGAGGTGGAAGAGAATTGAAAGGAGCATGAAATACAGCATGTGTTTCTCAGAGAAAGTCAATTGCACACCTCCTGATGTTTGTCTAAGAACCGACATTTAGGAAAATTACTAAAGCTGGCGAAGTTGGTAAAGAGTAAAAAATTCTTTCTTTGCAAAGAAGAATGTGTTTCAGAGCAACTCCCAATCAATGATCTTCTGATGAATTTAGAGGGGAATTCTGGATAGCTCTGAGGTTCTTGTTGGATCTGCCTGGATCTTGAAGAACTGGATAACTGGTGTTTCCCAGCCCTGTGGCTCTGGGAGCAGTTCATGCGGGAGGAGAATGCAGGGGCTGAACATCCCGTACACTTGTGGCAATGTGTGTTGCAGGTGATGAAACTGACTGCCAAAACTGTTTGCTATTTAACATTGCTGGCTTTAACAGATTTTATGTATTTGCTTTCAGAGGTGTAGTGAGAGACTGGGATGATGACGTTATACCTCTGTTCTGCTTTGCTTCGCTCTTCTTTTCACTGTCTCTCTACAGACTTTATTTTGGCCCTTCAGATTCTCTTCTAGTTTCTTAGAGTCATGAGCTGCCTTTTCACTTTCTTGGACCCTCCTCTGGCTGATGGATGTTGGTAATAGGGGGTTTAAGTGGCTGGAGAAAACATGAAGAGCCAAGGATGGGGATGATGCAGGTGGCTGTGGTATTGAAGGCAACAGCAGGTGCTTTGTAGTGATTCTCCCTTCTGGTGGAGAATCGCTTCTCCTGTGGGAGAGGGACATCTTGCCATTAAATTATATGTGAAAATAATTAACTGACTTGTGAAATTTCTCTTTTTTTTTTTTTTTTGAGAAAATTTCTCAACAAAGGGAGAATATACTTTGTGTCCCCATGTGAAAAAAAATATGAACCAGACAGGTTCCTTTCATCCAAAGATGATCCAAAGTTCTTAAGTATTAAGCATCGTAGAGCAAACTTTAACAAAGGTTGCTTTATCCTTACTTACAATGGGTTTTCATTTCTTGTTTCGATTTTATGTGGGAATGAGGGAAGACAGTGCCAAATAGATTTAGTTTTCAAATAAACCAGTACAGTAGAGCTGTGCTTAGGACATGATTAAAGAAGGTATGTCATCCAAATTGAGCATGTGCGTTAGTAGAGATGACAAACTGTTACTTTGGACTTCAGGCAGAGTTATGGATGCCAGGCTGAGAAGGTGTATTGATGAGGAAAGTTCTCTCTCAATAAATACGTAAATGTGTGTGTGTAGTTGAAGAAGATGGGCAGAGACAGTCTCTGAGCTAATGGATGGTTGATTTTTACAGGTAGCAGTTCTAACTCAAGCATAACATTTTCCTTTTGTTTAGAATACTGGAGGGCTTGCACAGTCTGACCTTTACCTGATCTGACTTTATGACTGTGCATCTCCCACTGGTGTTAGTGGGAAGAAACACTTGATGATCTCTGTCAGTGTGTTTGCACGGAAGAGACAGCCAAGATAGCTGTAATATAGAGCAGCAGCAGCAGTCTAGTGGTGGTCATAAAGAAACCCCATGCCTTTATGGGAATAGTGCTTCCATCAGGCTGTCTTGTTGGTTTAGAAATAGTTTAAGGCTTTGCTCCAGCAGTACTTCCTACCCCATGATCCAAAGATGTTCCTTGAGACATAGACTGTGGTCCATGAAAGGACTGGAATTGCTTTATTTTCTTCACTTAAAAGTTCATTTCTTTTGATAACAGTGATAAAAAGGAATGAATGAACACTCATGTTTAGCTTTTATTTTTGTTTAGTTATAAAAGAACAATTGCAAGAATGCAGTGAATTGTGGTGGCACAAATAGGCAGTGATTTCTCAGGTTAAAGGAGGCTGAGAAACTCTTCGACTCCATGCTATTCTGTTGCAAATGGCTTGTATCATGTATCCCCCCAGAAGGCAAATGTATTTTGAAGCATAGCTGTGAGAGAGGAGGAATGACTGCATAGTGGAAATTACATCCTTGCATAGTTTATAACATGGAGAGACACTACATTTCAGAGGTTCTATTTTTGTGTTAAGGACCATACAAATATAAATGCAGAGTGGCAGGTTAGAGCAGAAACAGCAACACTTTGTGAGCCATTTCTGGCTGTCCTGAGTTCTCTTATCATTCTACACTGAGCTGTCACCTCCTGCGGCATTGAACTATCATTTTGTGAACTTCTGATTTGGTGGAAGGGCAGCCATTCCTTTGAAGGAGAGTAGGATTTAGGCCAAAAGTTCAGAAAGGACCACAGAAAATTGCTGCTTGCCTCAATCTAATTTGCTTCCAGGGCTTTTCCCCCTAGCTATTTTTTAATGGGGTGTGTGATTAGTGGGGAAGCAAAGTTGACTTACATTTACAGATTGCATCATCTCTGCTGAATACCAGGGATCCCCAAGGCTCTGGCAGTGCTCTCAGTAAAACAGCAGGCTTTTCTGAATGGCTTGCATTTCTCCTGCCATTATTCTCCTTTAGCTTTTTCTGCTTGTCTGTTTTCCCTTGCTCATCTAGTAAACTCAACTAACCTTATTTACCTCCCCCAGGTCTTTTAAAGATTTTTCCCTGCAATTAGTCATCTGTGTCATGAGAAGACTGAAGCAGGTTTACAGTATTGCTAGAGCAAAGGTTGCTCACATGAAAAAGAAAGATCTAACTTCCACAATCACTGACAGAATTATGGAAATTTGCCTGTTGAGGAGGTTACTTGCAAAGCTTTTGGCTGTATTGCTCTCTCTTTGCACCTTTTCTCTTGGCTTTAACCTGAATATGTTTTCTGGTGCTGCATCATGTGGGTTATTGTTGCTAACTGCAAAATATGTCACACATTAAATCCAGAATACAGTGATATTTGGGCACACTTGTGCAGATCCTGAAAAAGTATAAGCAGTTTAGTGTTTTAGTTTTAAAACAATAAATGGAATTTCTATTTGTTGTTTATCCATTACAAAATTTTAAAGGCCAAGAGTTTTTCCTCTAAATGTAAAGTAATCAATGCTTTGAGACTGAAATATAAGATTTTCTGTGGTGGATTAGGCTATTATGTCATTCTTGTCCTATCCTGATACTGTCTATGCCAAGTAGCAGAAAGGTAGAGTAGAAAAGAAGGAACACAACTTCTTCTAGACTAACTTGTTCAAGTAACTTTGTGGTGGCCTGCACAAAGAAATTTTGTCTCATTCTTGGGGCTTTCAGATATTATCAATTTTTAAGGATAGTTTGATATATTTTTCATTCCTGAAATTCTAATATCTAAGAACTTTCCCCTTCATCCCCACCCATGACATTAATAATACTCCCTGTCTGGAATTATTATTGTTGTTATATTATTGCCTACATCTTTAGGTAGAGGTTATGAGGAAATGAAAGCACAGAAATGGTGCTAGGCTTAATGACTTCTGCTTACATTTAGCACACAACTAAACCACTCACCATACAGCTGATAAGAAAGCTCAATCTACATTTGTACATTTGTTGTATTTGAGATTGTACAACAGCACCTGGTAACTGCCATGTATCCTTTATGATGTTAAAATTAGGTTAATGCAGCTCATATTTTATACTCCTGGCTAACAGTCCCTGCCCTTGCTGTGTTCAGGCTTTCCATTCTCTCTGTGATGTGCCAGGAATAGGAAGAATCTGTTGGAAAGGTCCTGCACAGCCTGATGGCACTATGGAGGATCTGGGCCATGTAAAACCACATATATCGTTTTTTTCCTCTTTTGCCTTCTTTTCTTTTTCTGCATATTGTCCAAGAGGAGGTTCAGTGGGTTTCCTTTGCACAATCTCGTTAGTTAAAAGTCTGGAATGGGAGGTCCTGAGGAAGCATTTTTTCAAGATGGCAATGACAAAGTCATGGGTGACCAGCAATGACAAAGTCATGGGTGACCAGCAATACTGTGTTCGACGGTATTAGCTGGAGGGGTAGACATGACCATGGATGGAGGATGGGAAGGATAAGTAACAGGAAGAGATTCTGCAGGGCACAGGACCTCAGCAGAGCATCTACCTCTTTGTATAAGCTTAATTTTCCACGTTTTAAGCTCTTTACTGCTATCACATGCTTGAAGACAGCAGGCCCATCCCTGTAAATTTGCTTGTGGGCTCCTAATCCTGGAAAAGCACTGTTGTTTTTTTTTTTTTTTTTTAAATACAATTTATTACTATTTGGATCACTTTTTAGTTCATATATAGAACTTTTACTGTACTGTGCAAAACTATTCTATCATTTCATAATAAATTTTAATTGTCAGATTCCATGCCTTAAACTGAGAAACTTATGCTGCATAATTTCAGTGCAATAAATCCCATAATATTTTGTACCAAAGCTCCTCTTACCCTACTTTGACTGCATTCTTCTGTCTTCTGATGTGGAGGATGGAATGTCAGTTTGGAATAAGGAGATAGCACAAAATATACTGAAATTGGAGGAGGTGATGGATCCAAGGGCATGACAGCATCCTATTTCTATACCTACTGAAAAAAGGACGTAAGCAAGCCAGCTCCAAAGTCCTTAGTGTTTGAAAGGAGAACACCAAAATTTGCATGGCTTGGAAAAATGGTATTGCCCTAGTGATGCTCAGGGAGGCAGCATCAAATGTTAGAGGAAATAGTAAGCCCACAGCAGGTGCTGGTACCTACTGCTCTCTTGCTGAGGTTGATGAGCTAGGGGATGGCAACTCAGATTTCCTGCAGGGTGTTTCTATTACTGCGTTTGCTATGGCTCTGTTGGTCATGTGTTGGTCACACATGAATGCACAGGGGTGGCTGCAGCAATATTACGCCGACGCAAGGAGTTGAGAAGGGTCCTTGCTCAGAGTTCCACAGAAAGCAGTTTATTGCTACAACTTGTGAAGGGTTCTAGAGGCAAATGACCACGAACACGTGGCAGCTGAAGCTTAAGTACAGGGGTGTGGCTGACACTGGGAGCCAACTGGGGAGGCTGAATTGGGGTACATTGCCATAACCGAACAAGGCGTCTTGGGAGAGGCTCCTTTCCCTCACCATAACCAGTAAGTCTTTGGCACCAGAGACTGTCTTACCAAGAGCTCTCTCTGTCTCTTGTACCACAGGTCAATCAGCTACCACACAGTTCTACTTATGGCTGCAGCTGACAATGTCATAGTGCCAAAGAAAATAGAAAATTTAATATAGAGGAAGGTTTGGCACAATAGCAAATGGGTGCAAAATTGGCTCTGAATAAATTGATATGGAAAATAGTTCTAACCATTATGGTGTAAGGTTCTGGCGCAAGTCTCCAGGAGAGGCACTGAGGAAGGGGAAAGAGGATGTCAGCAGTTCTAGATGGGTGTTGATGCCATTTGATGGATACCAGTTGGGTATTAACAACCTGGTTTAAAATGGACAGAGCTCTGAGGCAGGGGCTCAATTCCCAAGCTGTCTCTCATGTTCTTATCTGTTTTTTTTTTGATTCTGACCCCTTCCCAGTCAGGATAAAAAATAATGATCAATATTTTCTAATTTTTAACAAGGCAAGAATTGTGCAGCAGCCTTAGTCTAAGGCATCCAATGGTGTACCAACAGAATGCCAAGACACAATCAGCCCATTTTACTGTCTGACCCTTCATCATGATGGTCAATTCTGTTGTTTAATAAATGTTGGAACAGCACCATTTTTTTTCTATCTGCTTCTCCAGCTTTTCTGAAAGGCAGGAAGAACAGGTCTAACTGACCAAAACTGTGGCTTGTGTCTGACATTAATTATGATAAAATGTGACATTCTGAAACTGCCCTTCAGATCTTGTAGAAATGCAAAATCATCTGGTTCTGGCCTCTCTGGAGACTCAAGCAAATATTCCCATACTTAAGATGGGATGTTAACAGCTTCTGTAAAAATTCACGTGGAAAAACCCTGCTGTTTTGGCCATAATTTCATATCATCTTGACTTTCAGAAATACTTATTTTTCAGTTGTAGAACTAAAATATGCCTATATTCTGTGTCTCTCCTCAGAAAACTGGGAGTCCCAGTCATTTAAACCAACTTAGTTTAAGTCAAGGAGACTTAGTGGCCTCCAGTATGGCCTTCAAATGCTGTATTTTCAGATAAAGTGCAAGACCTCTACCAACACACAAAAGTCAGTTCTTAACAATAGCTCCTTTTTGGAACCCCAATGAAATATGCCTACTGTGTCTAAAAAATGGGTTATTTTAGCTCTAAATTGCCACTTGCCTCCTACTCAGTATTATGACACTTGGGACTATTTCTGCTTCATCCTTGAAAGCTTTCCCAGTACATACTATCAAGCTGAAACTCATAAGCAAAGTCCTGTCCTTGTGTGACTTTTTCCTTTCATTTAAATATATTTTTTTTTAAAAGCCAAACAAACAAAAAAAAAGCCATAAAATTTGTTCCTCTTTCCTGATGAGGATCTATGTAGCTAGCTCCTGAATGAGTCATCAGATTTCTCAGCTGATAATTTATCTGTTAGATTTTTCTGTCTCCACTTTTTTAATGCATGGAGTATAAGTGATCTATGTGGGAAGATTAAACCTTTTCTTTTCAATTGATGCCATTTTATAATATAAGCCAGGTCATCTTAATACCAGTTACTTTATGAATTCAAACTGCTTTAATGCATGTATTTCTGTCAGCATTATGGGAAATCAGTTTGTTGTTCAGGCAGTTTGGCATATAATATCTTTTTTTAAATCTCTAGCTTTCTGCCCTTACCTAGACTTTTCTCATCCAGTTTAAAACTTGATTTTACCTTTCATTCCTTTGTGACTTTCCAGGCAGTTTCCAGAGCTTTAGTTATGGCAACTCTTTAGGTCTGGTGCCTCAAGCAAAAAAAATCATAATGCTTCCCTTATAAGAACAGAGATGGGAAAGTTGTACACATCAGAGTAAAATGCCATTTTGTTTGTTGTCTAGCATGCCCATTTGTTTTCAAAGGTCCTTGTAGCTCACTACTCTGCTATCTGGATTGAAGACCTTACTGTGGCTCTGAATTTAAAGTAGCTTAGACACATCTGAAGAATTTAATTTACAGTCATATGAAGAAACTTAAAAACTAATGTTTTTTTTGGAAGAGCCATTTAGTTTGCTTTAGACAGTGCTGTTATTCTACAGCAGAAAACAGAAGAAGGCTGTCTCAGTTTGACAGAACAGAAAAAGATCTTCCCAAGCATTAAAAACTTAAAAACCTTAATATTAGAACATTAAGAAAATGTTATAAAATAGCTATACTGCTATTTTTAATGCAGCCCTCTCAAACTACGAGTTAAACAGTCTTGTAAACATTAATATGCAAAGTCTCAGAATGACATAACTGGGGAGAGATGAAGAGGAGTGAACAGTCCTACCTCCTGCCCTTATAGAATTAAAGACATCTTCTTAGACTTAGATAAGAAAAGATACCATTAGGCAATGTTTGGGAATTTCTTTTGTTTTTAAGATAGGATTTCCAGTAGAGTGTAAGAAAGATAGGAAGTGCCCTCTCACTGAAAATCAATGTGAACTGACACGACCATTCTTTCAAGCATCTTCTGAAAAACCCAACATGTAACCTTCCCTTCCCTTCCCTTCCCTTCCCTTCCCTTCCCTTCCCTTCCCTTCCCTTCCCTTCCCTTCCCTTCCCTTCCCTTCCCTTCCCTTCCCTTCCCTTCCCTTCCCT
>JACBWW010000007.1:28660660-28761377 GCA_020086605.1 Lanius collurio
CTGCCCTGCCCTGCCCTGCCCTGCCCTGCCCTGCCCTCTCTTCACTTTTTTTTCACTTTTCATTGCTTCATTCAGAAAGTTCAAATAATTATTGCCTTTCCTCTACTACACCCTCCTACTTCCTTTGAAGAGACTGATTTGTACAGTCATGGAAGTGCTACATTTTTTGGTGAGTTGTGTTCTCTTTGTGTGCATATGTGGAAAGGACTGAAGATCACATGTGAGGATGCATATCTTATTTTCTCACAGTTGTTGCATCTCCCTTTCTTAAAACTCTTTACTTGGGCTGCTCTTTCTTACTGTGTGTTTATCATCCTGATTAAATTTTATACCAATTACCAATTTCTAATATAAATGTTCTGAAGAAATTTGCAGAAGTTTAACGTATTTTTTATCTTGAAGCTTAAATAGCACACCTGAGGAAACCACCCAGGAAGCCTCTGTATTTGACTGAGAAGCTGCAGGGGTTTTTTTGTCCCTGATCTTCCATTTCAAGCAAAAAAAGCCTCCATTTAAGCAGACTACAAGAGCCAAGGTTCCCTATAGACAGAAAACTTTATACATTTTGATAATTCAAGTTTCTTAGCTGACTGCTAATTTCCTCTTCCACACCCCATCTAAATAAAGAATGAAAAGGAAATGAATGAAATCTCTTATTTGAAGGCCATGATGAAGCTCTCATTGCCTTTATATGGGTTAAGACACTTCTGAAAGTACTTTTAATAATCTATTCTGTTTCTGATGTTTTCAAGAAAGAGAACATAAGAGTCCTTATAAATATCCCACAAGACTGGGAAATTGTCTGGGAGCAATTTGATCCCAGAGAGGCAAGTGTTGATGTTCCAACCCAACCAGAAGTAGAGTCTGAGAGAGCCTTTTAACCCACATCTATACTGCTTTGCAGCCTGTTTTAAGAAATACCTGTAAAAATAGTAATTTGTCTCTTAAAAAATATTAGTTCAGTTGATTCAGTGATATGACTGCTAACAACATGCTCAAAGGTGTGTGGTCCTTTTCTACACTCACCTATTCTTACCAGGCACTGCTTTCCTCTGTCACAGATGATGGCATTAAGACCAGTCATGTTCAGTAGAGTGATCTTTCTAAACAGGACCACTGCCTTGTTGATCTTTGCAGATCCTTCTGCTACAGAGTAGTGGGGATTTGGGGGGAAGGTCTGAATGATGCTTACTCACAAGGTGATGTCCATGTCCTTCAGCAAAGATGTTTGGCAAGCAAAGAGAGCTGCTGTGTGTGACACATTCTGGAGATCAGGCTCTGAGAATGAAGAACTGAATCCTGCTATAGCCTAAAAATATCCAGCCAGTGCCTGTAGTTGTTATTTCCCAAGGGCCTAGAAATTCTTGCCCTCTATGAAAAGGATTCAAATTAACAAAAAATGAACACAGCTAGTTAAAAAATTCTAGCATGAGTGGAAACTATTGTGTTTCTTTTGGAGTCACATTGAAATTTTTCCTTAATTAACAGAAGAATAATATGAGAAGTGTGCTGCTTTCAGGAACTAACTAATTGATTTTTTGGAAGAATGAAACATATTTTGTCCTTTAACAAATTGAATCCTCACGAAAGAGATAAGAGGCTTGTTGTGGAGAACTGGAATTACAGGGCACGTGCTTTGCTGTGCTCATAGTTGGACCAAAATCACAAAGGAAGCTGATTCTACTAAGATGGCTCTTCTTCTTAAGGAATTAAATAGCCTAGAGCCTGTGTATGCTTCACATGCTGTTCTTCATGGCCAGAAGGAAAGTAAGGAATGGAGGTCAGGGAGTTCAGTCAGTAATTCCTTTGGGATAGCAAAGCTCATTAAGCTTAAAAAGAGTAGGGGAGTTCCAGGTGTGACAGTTTCTGACCGTCCCACTTGTGTTTGTCACTTCAAGAACACTTCATATTGAACTTTCAATAGTAGCTAATTCAGTGCTGAATCAGTCACTAAAGCTTTCGAAGTAGTTGTGCCTTTGGAAAGGAAGACTCTGAGGAGAGAAGAACCTTGAAAATTGAAATAAAAGAGGAAGGAATTCTCAGTGTCTAGGCCCTGGCAGAATAGAAATTTCACTGTATTTCACAGTTTGAAATGAAGCAGACTAAAATATCTCCTTTTCTTGAAAACTCCTTACGGTGAATCCCAGCTATGTGCTTAAGACTTACTGTTCTTACTGGAAATGAAACATCAGAAATTTTTAAAAAATATACTTGCAGAGAAGTGTTCTAATTTGTCACTTTCTGCATCCTCACAGCTCCACTCTTGCAATGACATTGACGCTGGAGTCAGTTCTGTCCAGCAGCATCTCAAACTATCTGCTTTCGTATGGCTGCTTCTGCTTCACTTATTTTGACTCCTCTGAATTCCATCTGACTTCCAAAATTCTATTTGGGTCTGGCTACCCAAGTGCATGTCTAGACATGTGAGTATGCTCTGGTAATGACGCATTCCTTTGCTTGATGATGATGATGTAATTTTCCCCATCAATCCTAGTTTTGGTGAAGAATTTAGTAATAGTGATCATTCAGATGAAGCATCAATAACATCTGCTCACCCTCTTTTTTCCTAGACTTGTCTCTCTTTGAAAGAACCATCTGTTTCAGAGTACTTGCACTCTTCTGAAATGTCCCTTTTCCATTTACTTTTTTGTTTCAGAATTTTATTCCTGTCTTTCCATCAAGCTCTGTAAAACTCTACCGTCTTCTGGTTCTGATAACTGTCTATCGGATTTGGATATTTACAGCATGTCAAGTTCTCATGATTCTGTTATGCCTTAGTTTTCTTTCAGTGCCATTTCTCTGCTCAGCCCTTCTTACTCTGCTCCCAGAAACTTTTGCGGTAAGTGACCATGAGGATTTGGTCTGAGAGGGACACTTGTGAGGTCACTATGCTGACAGATTTCCCTATGGTAAAATATAAATTATACATGCTGTTACATTCAGTGAACTAGAGTGTTGTTTTGTTTCTTTTTCCCAGCTCCATCTTATACCAAACACATCTTTGTCTAAGCACTACTACTAAAAGAATTAGTGCCATTCCACATGGTGCAGAGGCTTTTTGGAAAAAAAAAAAATACAAAAAAAATCTCTTCTTCACAAATGTTTTCAGAACTGCCAAAATGACTGTTGAAATTTGCTAGATATATTCTCTTAACATAACCTTGGTTAAGCCAAGATATGATGCTTAAAATATTTGAATTTACCAGAAAGTTTGCTTTTCCTTCTAAAGGCTGTGTGTTAAAGGCTCTTCATTTACCCATGAATCTTTTGTTAGAGAGAAAATAATATATTATGTTTCACATTTTGCATTGGTTTTGCTCATCAGAGATAAAATGGGCTTCATACCCAAACAGTATGCTTTGGAAATCAGGAGGGCTCACTTTAAATGTAGCCTGAAATGTGCTTTGTGATCTTTGGCTTGCCATGCACTAGATACAATCATAATACTATCTTCAGACACCAAGTGCCCGAAGGTTTATTTCGTAAACACTTTTAGATCCTACAGTGGAAAAGACTGCATGAAGTTTACAATTAAATGATGCTCAGCATAAAGAAAAGATACTGTAAATCTAGCTCATGTTTTTTTCAGGTCTTCTTGTGGCTAACGTCCTGGTTAAATCCCAGTGCAAAGTCCTGTCTGGATTTCTCATGTTCATTTTAACTGGAATAAATGCCATGAGTTTAGTCACACAGAGGAAGTATTCACAGTGTTCCTCTTTAGGCAATTCATTCGGATGATTAAGTTAGGAGATTGGTCTCCTTACGCTCCCTCTGTCAGTGGAGTGGGACGTTCTTCCAGATGACAACTGACAGCAGGAGCCTAAGAAATGTGTCAGTAGCTGTATCTGTACTGGTAAAAAGGAGGAGGTAGAAAGGATTGCACCCACATTCTTTTGGCAGAGTTTTTTCTAGGTCCAACTAGGTCCCTTTCCATAGCACTGAGCATGTCTGGATTTTCTTCTGGCCGGCATACAATGGCTAGATGGTCTTAAGACATAATAATTCTTTCCTTCAGTTCAAATTGCCTTAAATACTCTGATAGGCTGTGCTACAAAATATTATGCATACTTTCCAGACAGTGGCCCCTAGCTGGAATGAACCAGCACTAGACTGCAACTTGGGGCGGTCTAGTAAACTCACTTCAGAACAAGCCTGAGAGCAAAACAAAATACATGAAATTAGAAGGAACAGAACAACAGGGTAAAGAGGTAAACACCAGAAGTGGACTTTCTGTGGTGTAGGTGTTTGTCTTTTTCTTGTTCTTTGTTTGTTTGTTTGTTTGTTTGTTTTTCAGAGAAAAGCAACTGAATTAAGCTGTGATCTTTACACTGTTGCTAAGCAATGCCCAAGTCACCAACCTACCTGGCTCTTTTCTTTGGTTCTTCACTGGACCACTGAACACCAGACTTCAGCTCTGAAGGACAGTGTTGTCCCATATTGAGTGAAATGATTAATGTGGACAAATTACAAAATAGGGAGGAAGACAGATGGAAATATTACAGAATTCTTTTTATGTAGTTAAACCAAGGTTTTGTTTCCTGACTGGCAGCTCCCCTCTCTCTGGACTCTTGGCTCTATCTTACCTCTCTTCCCATCTGTCCATGTCCTGATTTCCCTTTGGAGATGCCAAGTTTGAGCCCAAGACTAGGCTGAGACTTGAAACTCTTTAACATTTCCAGGCAGCCATGTGCAGTCATACAGGTGGGAACAGGATCTCTGTGGGTTAACATCTACCTACGAGAAAGTAAATAATCTCCTTTATCCTTCATCATCCTCATGCCTCTTACCCAGAAGAGGTGCCCTGTTCTGCAATGCCAGCACTCGCATGACACTGCAGCGAAGGCTTTATACTGAGTAGCGTGAAAGAAGAAGCATCTGCAAGTAAATAATAAACATTCTGAACATGATCATGATTATAATGACCAATCCTAAATCCTAAAAATCCTATACTGTAGCTCTTAAACTAGAACCATCGTGGAGAGCCCCTCACCGTGCTGGGCAGGGAAGGAAAATGGTTCCTGCCATGGAGAATTAAAAATCAAAGTACAAGATGGGAGACAACAAGAGGTTATTGCACATAGATAGGGAAAACACATGGTAAAACCAAAGACATGCCTTTCAATGTATTTCTTTCTGCTCTTCCCTTTCAGTCAAATACAACACTGCCAGTGCAAGGGTGAAGCAGTCCCACCTCAGGATCATTACAGTGTTTTTGAGTTTCTTTAGGTAGCTGTGTTATTTGTATTCTTACAAAAACTACTATAGCAGGAACTCTGTTATCCTTCATAGGGTAACTTTGTGATCAGTAACTGGAGAAGGAAAAAAGTGGGTATGAGAAAGACAATTAGGTCTAATCACTTTTGGAAACCTAGGCAGTTTTTTAATAGTGGTTCACTAGCTTCTTGACTCTTCAGTGTTCCAGTCTTCGATTGTGGTATACTGCTTAAATGATGCCTTTTGGGGAAGTTTTGTCATTTTTTTTAAACAGTACTGATTTAATAAAGTTTTAATTGTCAAAAAAAAAAAAAAGCATGGGAAAAAGATGGCATAAACAGGAATAATTTCAAAGGAAAAAAAAAGGATGTGCCTATGTGGAGACAATAATAGACAGGCTAATGGATGAAAAGGTAATGAGGGTTTAGTGAGGCTCCTCTGAAGGTTCAGTCTGTTGTCTGTTAGATCCAGCTGCCCATTGCCCAGGGGCCTCTTATAGCTGTTGAGAGTTACTAGGACACAAGAATGCTCCAGCCCATGTCCTACTTACCACGGTCTTGCTTTGAAGGCTGCCAGAAATCTGTTGGCAAAAACATTCTTTACCACCAAAAATACCCTTCAAAAGGGACAACCTCCCCAGCTGCCTTGCATTGCTATTTTGGTTTCTTGGTACCATTTGCTGAACAACTGTGTATGCTGCTATTCCTGTCACCCTGCACGTACAGTTTTACCGGGACCACTAAGAGGGCTGGAGTTCCCTTGGCCAGCATATGATGTAGGAGCACCTTCATGGTTCCTCATTCCCTCTCAGGTTTGTGGATTTTCCAGGTTGTTTCCTGCTTGGTTTCATTCTTCTGCTCTAGGCAGGAGGCAGCAGAGTCACCACTTTGTGTCAGATGGCCCTTCTTGAAATGAGTCCTTCGTAGCTCTGCTGTATTGCAAACTCTCTGGGATCAGGGAAAGGGACACTGTTTAATACAAAAATGTATCACCATTTACTCTTTTGGATCTTCCTTAAGATCTATAGATCCTTAGAAAACAAAAAAAAAAAGGAGAGAGACATTAGGGAAAAAGGAGGATGGTTAAAGGAAAATCAGAAAAGAAAGGAGAGTATTCTTGCACCAGTAGAACAGGTCTGGCCCTGTGTCATTGCTCTCTACAGATAATGAAACAGTGAGTTGGATAAAAGGGAAGGTAAGGTGGTCTTACCTAGTATGAACACATACTAACATTTTTCTACCTGTGGATAAAAATGTTTTCAGTAGGAAGTTATTAATATATTTAATAAAATATACACTGATTCAATAATTACATGTTTGCCAATAACTCTGGAGCCATCAGAGCATCCTCTTGCAGCAGTGGACAGGAGCATTATTCTTTCTGAATTTAGTTATGAAAATTGTTTTCAACAGATATAGTATATTTCCCCATGCTCAATTGCATCTATACTTTACTTTTTTTTACCTAGTTCTGGGGAAAAGGGCATTTTCATGATCTATAGAAAAAGTGTTTGTGAAAAATCAACTGCTTTTTTACACTACAGATTGTTTTATAGGCCTTCAACATTGGGTCTCCTTAATGTAACCCACTCTTGCCTGCAAATACTCCTAGGTTTACACGCAATTTTACATGCAAATACTCCTAGGTTTTTAGTACTTTACACTCTGTGGCACTCCAGTCTGTGTGAGGGTTAACTGGTCTCTGTATTATTCTTCCATTGCTAGCAGAACAGTGCTGAAATAAGCCTTAAAGAATTTTCCTTTTTATTATGTTTTAGGAATAACTTACTTCAGAGGGCAGGTTGAAGAGTCAAGAAATAAAACAAAAAAAAATAGTAAATGTTCCCCCCCATATAATTTTATTCAAGTCCTTGCATGACTGAATTTAATAATAAAATTCTCACTGACTTCAGCTGGGGGAGGTCTGTACCTGATCTGGAATGTATTGGAAGAATAAGCCTAGAAACTCTGAGGGATGCACTTGACTCCTAAACTAAACTAAACTAAACTAAACTAAACTAAACTAAACTAAACTAAACTAAACTAAACTAAACTAAACTAAGCTACTGGTGGTTTGGTTCATTCCCCAAAGGAAGTGAAGGCTTGAGCCCTAAATTGGCCAACAATTCCTCTTGTTCCAATCTGTTCTCTCAAAATGCACAAAGAGGCAGAACGGCCCGGTGAGCATCAGTGCACGTGCTGTTGGAACACCAACCATGACACATGAATAGAGTGTGGGTTTTCCAAGACTCATTTACCAAGGGGCAAAGAAAGTGGTGGGTACAAGGACTCTCATGCATACCTTTCCCATGGCATATAATTTGACTACGAGTCAACCACTTTATCCCCACAACTATGACAGCGTAAAGGAGCTACCTTTAAGCTCTCCCTGCTGAACAACCTGGATGCATGGCAGTTAGCTCCCCTTGAGCTGGGAAGCCTCTCAAGGTTGCTCCCCGAGACCCAGACAATTCTTTAGTCGGTGATGGCCATCATGCGTAGCCTCATACTAAAGTGCATTAAGATTTTGTCTTGGTAACTTTGATCTTTGTTTTGGTAACTTTGGTTCTGCCTCAGTACTTTTGAATCATTGTTGTATCCTTTATGCAGAACCACAACAGAGTGAATCTTGCCATCAAATGTTGGTAAGTTTCAGTTTTATAGCATAATATTACAAAAAAACCACTTTTGCTGATATCTTTGATGCTACTTCTTTAAGTGGTCTGCCCATTCACAGCAAACTGGTGTAGTCAGAAAGATCTTGAATCAGGATTCACAAGAGAAACATACAATGTTCTTGGAATCTTTTCTTCAGAAAAATTGAAGTTTAGGGATCAGGGCTTCATTGTACTCCTATGTGTTTATCTGTAAGCAATGGACATTTTCTGGTATCTCGCTTCAAGAGTTCTTTACAGAATTATTATGGATATATGTAATAGTACATAATCAGTATTATGAAATACCATCTGAACTAAATATGGGATACTTTAAAAACCAGTAGTCACTCCAGAAAATACACTTTTTGTGAGTCTTCACTTTCAGTTTAATTGGAGATACCAGAGTGACCATGCTGTTTAGTTGGAGATTGGAAGGACTTGTTTCTAGTCTTCTTTTATATGTTTCCAATATGCATTTATTTTTTTCTTGTATTAATTTCTGATCAGAACAAATGTTAATGAATTTTAAAAAATGTTGAAGAACTTTTTATTTTCTGCTTTATGCCTTTCCTGACAGTAGTGTTTTCATATGAATAAGAACGGCAAATATGGAACTGGTTTTTATGTTTTGTGATTTTCTTTTGAAAGTCATTTCACTTGTGATAAGCTCTTCATAGATCAAAAGAAACTGCAGGGTTGTACAGGATGCTTTCACAGCAAATCACAGCCAATATTTTGCCTGTCTTTCAGCCTAGAATGTTTTGTTCAACATCACACTGTTTTGTTTTTGAATAAGGCCTTACCCTGAGAGAAATGTCACAACTAACCTTTATTCATTCTTTCTATTTTCATTCACCGATCCATTTTCTTGCATGTGCTCTTCATCCTTGGTACCCATTAGATCTCTGAAACTAAGGTGAAAGGTGCTTCTTACAGCTGAGCAGCACATCATCTCAGCCTTGTCTACCCCTATGACCCCATTTCAAAACTGGGGTTTTTTTCTGCATTGAAAAATTTTGAACCATTGAACTGTCTTTCTGACAGTTTCAGGTTCTAACCTGAAATATGCTGGGGCAGGCCTCAAATTATGATTTGGTTTTGCATTACAAATTCATTACTTGTGGATGCTTGTCATGTAATGCATCTCTACACGGATGACAAGATTCAACTCTTGCCTGTTTTCATTGGCTTCCAGTGGTTGACTGAGCAGTACATTTTTATTTTCAGGAAGGGCACGTGAAATGTGCTGAGCAGAAACAAAACACATTACACTGTGATTCACTGGAGTATTATGTGCCCTTCACACAATGTGTGTGACAGCCACTGCCTTCTCTCTACTGTTGGAATCTTTGCCTCTCTGCCATTCCCTTGTGAATTTCTTATTTTTGTTCATGAAATGCCAAATTTATTTGTCACTGCAAAACATTGTATATTCTTGCTAACTGGGACATTAATTTTTTTTTCTTCCTTCCTCCCAACCTGATCAGGACACAAGCTTGTTCTACAGTACGATCTCCAGTAATAAGTCTCTTTCAATTTTAAATGTCTTCTATAAAGAAGCTCTGCTTCAGAGACTATTTAATAGTATTTGAGGGCCAGATTGTGACTTGAATTTTGTATATCTATAAATCATACAACCTACCTGAATCTTGGTTTCAAGCATATGGAATGTAAGGTATTTTATTCAAAGAAAAGGTACAAAAGAAGTCTGTCTATGAACTTTCTGCTTTGCTGTGTCACCTTAGATCCCAAACCAAAGGTGGAAGATGCTGCAGAATAGGCCATCAGTGAAAAAAGTGTGCTGACAAAGACATGAGCATGATTTCTTTTACCTCATGTGGCTTCTCTGATCTGGTCTTGGTCATTTTTTATGTTTCATTGGTGTTAAAATTGACAGCTGTGGTGAAAAGTAGAAGAGGTCCATATCTATTTATCCACTAAATATTATCCTTTGAATTCTGCAGAAAATGTTTCCTCTTTCTAGTTATACATTTTCATCAAAACTTGGCCATTTGCTGAATAATGAAAGGCCTTGCTTGCCTGTCCTAGATTAATCTGGGAATGAAGCTCCTAAAATATTTTAAGCAGTCATGTTGCAAAATACAGATGGACTTTGTGTAACTGTGAAGTGGAAGTTAGTGCTAATTTATTCCTTTCCATTAAGATTTTGCCAGTATCTGTGGATGGACTGTAAGCTAAGCTGTATTATCATGGCTCCTGGAAGGACACAAGATCTCAACTAGACATTATCTGTGATAGGCTAGAGGCCAAAGTTGACTAAAATTTGTAGGTTTCTTGATCGTGACAAGGGAGACTAAAATAAAATATAGGATAAATTATAAATAAAATATATATTAGACATTATATATGCTATTGGTCTGAAAGGGGCAATAGTGTGCTCACTGAATTGCATTTGACTGTTCCTTCAACTTCTCCAAATTTCTATGGACAGGGACTCACAACTTGTCTTCTACTTGGGGATACCCTTTGTTGATTCACCTCATCATAAAACTTCCCTTTCTGGTTCTCCTAGTTGTTTGCTCAGGTTAAAAAAAAATAATGTTTATTTTTCTTTAGCTTTTGAAAACAAGGTTATTCTGCATTTACAGCTTAATTTGCCATATGTAGGGTCAGCCTCCCTTCTTTTTAGAGATTTAATAAGTTCGTAGTCAAATATTTTTGTATAAATCTATGTTTATGACTATGAATACTCACACTGGTGAGATTTCAAACAAGCCTGTAGTTAAACTGATTTCTTTACATGGTCCATTAATTTTTCCCTTCCACTGCAGGTGGTTCTTGTGTATTTAAGGTCTCTTAAAGACTGTTAAGTCATTCATGTTCCTTTTGCCAGTGATAGCTCCACAGAGCAGCAGATAAATTAATTCTTTCCAGGTGGAATAAGAAGGCAGAATGCTGACTGTTGCCATTCTGAGTGTGAGTGTAATGAGGTGTCAAGGAAAAAATAGGTTTGTTGAGTTTATTCTCAAGTTAAACGCATTCAGTTCAAGAATAGCTTCTTCTGGAATGAAACAAAATTGTTGATGAGGCTCTCATAAAAAATTAAAATTTGACTCACCTAGAAGTTTCTATATAGAAGATCAACAAGCTTCTTCATATAAAGAAACTGTCTTTGGAACTCATTTGTAAGAAAGAAATAGTGTAGTCATGTTTTTATTGCTTTGTTCCTTCATCCCTCTTAAGCATAACTAAGTCAGTATGTGAACATCTTTCTTCTGTCTTTAAATACAATTAGTGAAGACTTGTTTGTCATCAGCCCAAATTACAGCCAAGAACTTTCATGAGAAATAAAAGATTTATTTTCAGACACTTTGAAAAATGATCTGTCTACGAGAATTGGAACAGAAAATTTTGATGACTTTCAATGGCTGTTCCTGAGCATGTTTGACTCATGAAAGTCCATTTGACTAAAGGAGCACAAGCATTCAGCAGAGGGTTTGTTCTTTATAATGAGATTATGAGACGCTTGTTATCATAGCTCTTTTCCATCTGGCTTTCTATCATTAGACAAAGCATGTTGTCTGATTTTTTTTTTTTTTTTTTTAGGGTTTTTCTAAGTTCTGAAAAACTACTTGTTGATAATAGAGTCAACCAGCCATGACAGCTAACTCTAAAGACATAATGCAGCACCAATGAGCAGATTATCTTGCATCTTTTGATACCTTCTCATGTACAAACTCTTTTTTTCCTTTTCCTAACAACCAACAGTACCAGCATATGATCATACAGACCTTTTTCTTCTTTATTGAGTACTTGCTTCTTCTCAAGATGATAACAGAACTGCTATTCAGTACAAAGGAACAGGTTCAGCATCTGTACAAACAACTAACAAACCATCTGTGATAATGAAGTCCCATTGCCTTGGTATGTTAATACCAAAATCCAGAAGAGCTGTATCTGATCTTCTAGCTTGATTAGTTGGGAAACCATGCTGTGGTCACAGAAAACTATTGGGATGAAGGCCCTGGCAGCACCTAGAGCAATGTAAACAGTGTGGATGCTACATCACAGCCTTTTTGGTTTTGGTGAGATTAATCAGACCCCAGATGTACAGGAATAGCAGATGGACAAAATGTGGCTGTGTGCTTTGTGCATACCTCAGAGTAATTCTGCTCTGGCAGATGTTTATCAGTAAAGAGGATGTTCTTTAAAATGTGACTATAAATTTTGCTCTAGCTCCATAAGTTTTTTTTTATTTTCTTAATTAAGACCTCAGTAAAAATATGAAATTTGAAATTTTAATGTCATGAGATTTCTACACTTAGTTTTATTGGCTATGCCAAATGTTTTGTGCTAGCATGCCCTGATGTTGTCAAACCTTCAATATATTGCACCTGCAACACAGCTGAGCATTTTCTTCACTCTTTTTTTCTATGTAAAATATTAGAAATTAATTCTGTATTTGCTTGATCAGTAATAAACTACTTTCATCCAATGAACTTGAGTCTGTTGCATTTAAATCCCTACAAAAATTAAATCCTAATCAGTACAGTGACCTAAGTATATGACAGTATCCAGAACTAAAGGCAGAGTAAACTTTTCATTTGCACTGTAAAGGCAACTCTTTCTAAGACCATCTTAAATAAATACACTGGCAATAGGGAAAGACAGTTAAAATGAAATTAAATAAGATTAGTAGAAAGCTATCTGATAAAACTCATGATAGGTTGCTGGAATTTTGTAGCTTGTACACTGCTTAATTTGTGGGTGAGCTTGCCTCTATATGCCCTGGAATATCTCAAACCATCCAAAGACAGCTTGGAAATCCTGTAGCTAGGCAGCTCCACAATAAGCTATTGCTGGCTGTTAGCTTCTCACCAGGAGCAAGAGCAAAGAGATGTAATATAGCTCAGACTCCAGCTATGTTCCTAGAATCATTTATTCCCTTGTCCTGGGAGATGAGGTGCATCTGATCAGAAGGGGAGCCAGAGCCAAAAGAGGTGGAGCCTCCGCATGAGGGAAAGGGGATGCCAGAGGTGGAACTGGGGTAATCAGCCAACCAGACCCTTTTCTAGGAAAGTCCAGGCTGTTTTGAACTGTACCTGCACTTCAAACAAAGGAATATCTCAGAGTCACATGATAAGGACATTCTAGGGGCTGCTTGGGCAGGAATTTAGGGGGCACACTACAACAATACGTGCAGGTTTAAAATTCAAAGTCAATATAACTTGGATTCTGGCATAGCATTTGTTCCTTCCCCTTGCTGACATGATAAGCTGAAAGGATTCTTTTTGAGTTCACCTTCAAACTTGAGAAGAAAGCTAATAAGATGAAAAAAGGTCAGGATTTGTGGGAGACCTCAAACAGCAGCTAATTTTCAGAACACGAAATACATCTGTGGTAATTCCACCAAATCCAGTAAAACTGTTTTTGGAGGAAAGTAGGCTTCAACGTAGGTAAAGAGTGACCATTAAAAGTGAACATCAAACCTTGATGTTTGATGAGGTGTATTGAAATCAGTGTGAAGACTTACATTCTGTATTTTGATTCTTTCTCTCTTTTGATATACAATTCTTCATGCAATTATTATTTTTTACTTAAAACACACAATTCCTGACATATCACAATGTACCAGTCTGGATAATTATTTTCAAACTACTCTATTCATGTGATCTTGAGCATACCTGGATCTTGTCAGTCTTGAGATCTGAATCAAAACTGTAGCAAAATTACACATTTTTTAGGAAAGGCATTTAAAACTCTTGCTATGTCTACACATGCAGACTTCTCACAGCAGTATCTAATGACTGGGAGATGTGGACACCAACCAAAACCGAGCAGCATATCTATTTTAAGGAGCATGAAAGCATGAATACATTCAGTAGTAGAACAGCAGCAGATCTTGGCTTTTTAGAAGCATTTCAATTTTTTGTCCAGATGCTATGAAACACTTTTTTCCTTTAAGCTTGGATAAAGATACCAACTACTGATCCTTAGCATAGTGAATGTTCTACATATGTGTTCTCTTGATTCTAATGGAAAAGAACAATGTAGGCTAGTGAAAGAAACCACATTTATATGGTATTGGTAAGTAAAGATGAGGTTCCTGCAAATAACTATTTACCTTACATAAGATTCCTCCCTTTCAGGGTTGGGATTCAGAAGCTTCCCCTTTAATAAAAGCAGAATTAATACTGCAATGTGAAGTCATGAATTAGTGGGAATACATGTACAACTTCTTTTATATCTGCATTGTTATTCCCTTGCCAATGAGCTCTTGGATAGATAATGGCAAGAATATGTTTTTCGGATAAAATGTCAGTTCAGAAAAATACTGATGATTAGGAATGTTTGTGTGGCATCCTGGTAGTGGAGGTGGCCTGGTTCTGCTTCCTCACTGAGCACATTTTGTGTGTATCTGATAGATTCATCCTGCATCAGGAGACTAAGGGAGTGATGAGATTTGAATTGGTGAAATCACTATTCCACCATATAGTAGTTCAGGGCAACAGAAAAAAAATTAACTTCACCTTGAAGGAGAACAGGACTTTGTCTAGAAGATCTTGCAGTTATATGGTGTCCCATGCTCTGCTGCTTCTGCTGTCTTCAATCTCTCTTCTTCATTTTTGTTTTATGTGACCTTGGGACTGTCTCCCTAATATTGCTGCTAAAGATCTGTTCAGACTACAGTTCCTGTTCTCCCATCTTTACTGTCCGCATGCCACCAGTCATTCGCCCATCTTGCTTTGTTGCCAAGCTCTTTCCTTTCCTGCTGGCATTTGAACTTACTAAGCAGCTTCCCAGGTCTGACCATCACATGCTTTAGTACAGCGTTCTCATCAGATTGTAGATTGCCTTTATGACCTCTGACAGAAAGGATTGTTAATGTGCTGGTGTGCCTGTTCCGCATTTCTAGGCAGAGTAATTGTCACTTAAGAGAACCTAAATAACACCACAATACACCATTCAAGATTGCAGCAGTGCAGGAGATCATGGATAAACAAGGTCCTGTCACCACTGTGTGTTACATTCTGTTCTTTCTATTAAACTAGCCTGTAAATTAGCAATCCATAAAAAAATTGGATCAATAGCAAACCTTTTGTTACTGGTAGAGAAACAATTCAGGGATATTTTACAACTCCACTGCTTAGTGCTTTCTCCTCATAGTCTGATGGAAATGATTAAAACAAAACACCTGATAATGAGGTGGCTGTTGCACAGTAAACTTCTAGGGGTTTTATTATAATTTTTATTCTGTTATTTGGAACAGAAGTGGGATCTGGAGTGTGGTAAAGGGCACTGTTAAAGAAGTTTGTTTCTTTAACAACACAGTGTAAAAATGGAGTTCCCTTTCTTAGCATCTTTCTTGAAGTGAAAAAATACCAGAGTTTATTTCAGATGCAAGGTATTGGATAGCACTAGCAGTGTGTGAGACGGTAAGTAGTGACAGATGGAGTTCAAAGCAATGCTTTTGTGTGTGCAGTATTGCTGCTAGGGTGATAAAGCTGTTTTTTAAAATTTTTGTAAGGTTTTTTAAAGCTGCATATATGTGTGCTCACCTGAAATCATGTTGCTGACTCTGCTTTCTAACCCTCCTTCTGATGTTAGCATTCTAGGAAAGAATCACATTAGGCTGTGGTACCTGAGTAAAGTCAATTCACTGCCACCTAAGATTAAACATTATTGTGAAAACATGTCCTGTAAGTCTTCCTAGTGTCAAAGGAAGAAGGAAACAGAATGATTTTAGGGGCTGCCTGGGTGAATGTCCTTGAGTCAGCTAAAATCCACATACCTGGTAGTTCTTCATCCTGTTACCTTCAGGACTCCCAGGACTATTCAGCCAGAGCTGGTATTAGCCCTACTACACCGGATATTGCTGTTACAGAACTCATAAGGTTTATGAAGGTTCACAGTATTGCTAATTTGATGTTACCTTTACTGCTGTCACCTCCTCTTGCACACATACTGGCACGTAGGTGTCTAACTTTCATTGAAATGTACACAAAAGACTAATTTAGAGAAGCCTTTTCCTGGCTGCTGAAAAGCTGTGGCTTGGTGACTAAGTTTGGCTTTGTTTTTAGCTGTTTTTTTGCATAGTTACTCAAATTCATGAGAGATATTTTAGGTGATACACTCAAAGATTGCATTTCCAGACCAGAAAATCCAATATATTAACTTCCTGTCATTGCTCCCATTACATTTGAATTAGTTTATTCTGATTTCAGCAAGGGACTTGCCAAAATTTTTAAACTGTCAAAAATGTGAAATTAGAATATTCTAACTGTGATTGCTACCTATGGATATATCTGTTCTCTTTTAGGTCTCCTCCAGTACCTCTTTTTATGTTATAAGGTATAATTCTTGTGGTTTTACATGCTGTGCATAAGACTGTGTAATTGTCACTCCTTTTAGCTAGTCCCTGGGAGTCTAACTAGCTGTTCTAACTGATTTGTAGCTTATACAGTTTGGATTCACTTGCCAGCATAGAACAGCTAACCTTAAAATCAAGTTGTGTTGAAAAAGGGAGGCTGCCATGGCTCAGAGGAGAGCAGCAGGCAGTGGTGGGTCAGTGCTGGCACATGTGCAGTGCTGGGGCTTATGCTGTATGGCTCAGCGGCCTGACCAGGTGAGGGTCCTTGTTCCTCCTGGAAACCTGGGCAGGAGGGTTGTATGGAGGAGGTGGCCAGAGAAGGAGAAACTGATGTTTTTGGTGGCTTTGCTCCAAGATACAATAGGATTGTGGCCAGGAAACCTCTCCAAGCCTTGTGAAAGAAAAGGATTCCTTGGTTGACAAAGAGAGCCATCTCTGGGAGGAGCAGGTACTCATCTGCCTCTTCTCTTCTTTGTGGTAAAGGATGTGCATTTTATTTGGGCACTGAGGGAAAGAGATCTGCAATAGGTGGAAGCTCTGTTCTTTGGTGCTGATAAACTGAACTCCATTCTCCCATCTGAAAAACCATTAAAATTATCTGCTCCATCACAAAAGTGTATATTTATTTTCTGGAAAGGAAGCTCTCAAGGTTAGTTTTGCTTTTTTAGGCACCATGTTCAGAGAGAGAGAATTATGCTGGAGAGAGTTTATGTATCCATGTGCAGAGAGACATCCTTGTGAGGAGGACATGGTATGCATGCCCTCAGGAGGAGATTCTCTTCCAACCCCCACACCTTCTCATGAGGGAATGCAGGCAGTAATACCTCTGCTGGGCTGCGTGCAAGGCCCAGGACACACAGAGGAGTCTTTTCCCTTCAACCATGAGGAAAAGAAAAAAGGCCAGGTCTCTGGGAGGCTTTTTCTCTCACAGATGGGATGTATAGCCCTTCTTTGCAATCTGAATTCTAGCTGAATATTAAGATAGGACTGCATACAGTTGGAGCAGTACAGGCTTGCACGCTGACAGATTCAGCTTGTTCTTTCCAGATTGCTAAAGCTTATTTTAAAAGGTCTTATTATTGGAGATCTTCCATTGTGTATCTAAAGCTTCTGATAACTTGCTGTCAATTAAATGAAAACAAGTTGCTGTTACTTTTCAATTTAAGGGGGACCTCTCAATAAAAATATGTTTACTAACAGTTACACATACGGAAGTGTTTTAAAAATATTTTAAGTGCACCACCGTGTGAAGGTGTGAAATAAAGTTGCCTGTGTTCACTGCGTCACAAGCAAGGCCTGAAATTCAGTGACTATCAGGGTTGCTGGGCTGTTTTTCCATATATATGGCCAATAAAATTAGAAGCTTTATCTCTAGGCAAACTCATTTATATTTTCTTAGGTTTAGATGATTCTTTCAGCTAGGAAAGCTATAGTATGAGTTTCTTCAGCAAATACTTACCTCTTTATAGTTGCATGCTTTTAAACACTTACTTTATACCATATACCAGTGTATAATGCAGGAAATTTTGAAAGGCAACTGTAGATTTCTGAGAAAAGCCTTTGCTTTTAGCTCAGAAAAATATTATTGTGGTTTATGCAGTCAAATATAACAAAATAGATTCTGGTTTTGGTGGAAAATGCATTCACATTAGGACATGTGAGTCTATAATTGTAAAAGTAATCCTGTGGTTTATGAAGCTAAAATACTTGTGGGTGCAAAACTGCTATAGTTTTGTGCAGAAATAGAAATGTTGAAGCACATGTACTTTACTGCACGTGAATCTTGGGTTCACCTCAGAAAAGCTGGTTAACTGTTTTTTGTAACACGTGTCTGTTGTGGTGGTGCTGCTCCCCTGATGCTTTACAGAACTTAGAAATGGCTTAGGTGACTCACTTGCAGAAAAAAAAAAAAGGACTTGAAGCATTTCTAATAATGGAAAGAGCGACAAGGGAAAATTATTATTTCCAAATCTATTCCATTACAAGGTTCTAAAACTTTTTCTTTTCTTTTTTTTTTTTTTAATGTACTGAAGCGCAGTAATTGTAACAATAATTGTATTAACTTGCTTCAAAAATGTGACATTCAATACCTAAATTAGCTAAATGTGTCAAAAGACAAATAATATAGAGGGACGTATTATCAGTCGTGTTCTAGCTGTGGATTCTACTGATCACATCAGTCCTCTTACTTCCGTTGAAATTGATCTTGAGATCTATGTAAACTGAACATCTTCAAGTGAGTTTGAACAATAATTTAAATACAAGTTAGAAGGAAAAGGCTTTGCATTCATGGTATTTCAGGCATGCTGTGAGCTAGAAGTGTCTGTTCCATAAAAAGGATCAGATGTACACTGAGACCTGCATCTTGTATGGTTTCACATGAACTACAGGTATGTAATACTATCTTATATTTCCTAGAAAATATAGTTTCTTCCTTGCTGCTGCTGCTGATGTCAGCATGGCTTCAGGTTCCTTCTTCCTTGCTGCTAACTCATAGCATGCATATTTTTGTACATCTTCCTTATCTTCTTGAGACCACTTTGACAGCTGAAATGCCATGCAAGGGACCCACTAACATTTGCCAATTGCTCTGTTCCAGCTGGCATTGACACTGCCAATTGACTTTGGAAGGGTGGGTGAAATATTAACACAGAATCATAGAATTGCTATGGTTCGAAAAGACCTTGAAGGGGATTGAGTCCAACCATTAAGATGTCCAACCAACATCCCTGAGGATTGGTTTTCAGATATTCTTCCTTGTCATAGGTGGAATAGTAATCTGGAGGAAATGCTTTCTTTCATGCAAATTCAGAGCTTGCTTTTCCTTCATTTCCTCTCAGTGAACTCATTGCAGGTGAAGCCAGAAATTTCTTAGTGCATCAGAGACCTCTGCTTAGAAAGTACTGCTTGGAATTGAGATAAAGACATTCTGACACTTCTTTAAGTCAATTTCTATTGTATTTCTTGTAGGAAATGATAATAAGTTTTCCAAGAATGTGAGGTCAGTTTGCCCTGCTGCTCCTCCCCTGTACTCAAGGTCTCTTTTATTATTTGTATTGCCACCCTTTGTCTCTAGTCCCCAGCTGTGATCAAGTTCTTGTTGTGTGAGCAACCATAGAAATGGATTGTATGTCACAATGACAGCACAGTGTAGCAGGGGAGGACAAAAAGGGGTAGCTAAGGTAACAGAGGCATGCTGAGACTTGTGTAAAGTCACCCAGTGAGCAGCAGGCAGGAGCAGCCATAGGACTGTAATTTCCAAGTCCCAATTGCACTGCAAAACTACTGACAGATGTTTCTTTCTAAAGGAAGATTCTCATCATAAAAAGAAAAGGTTATTTTGGAAAATTTTCTTGCTAAAGGATCTTTAGAAATGGCAGACAGAGAAGAAACAGAGAAATCCTAGATGGATCATTTGAAGAAGAATTAGGTCTAAATCTTGAAAAAGATTTTAAATAAGACTTGGACTACTTTCAGTGATGTTTTCCTAGTTACCAGCAGATTCAGTGGAAGTTTCCTGTTGTTTCCTTACATTAAATAACTTAACAAACCCAGCTCTACATTGATAGTCAGGTCATAAAAATAGTACGGAAAAAAGCTGCACTCACAGTGACTTCTTTTAAACAATATTCTATCCGTTTTTTCATTAGAAACAGTATTTTCAGTTGGGCTGGGAAATGGAATTACATCAAAGAGAATCTGACCCCATATAGTAAATTTGATTCTGTTTAACTTTCATCAATATGAGAATTTATTAGCAGATAGAAAAATCAGAAGTAGAAAGAAACACAAGAAGCAGTCTTAGAAAAAACTTACAAGTATGTGCTACAAGTCCACAGTTTATAATGATGTTGAATAGACAAGAAAGTAGAAAGAACAGATGGAGGAATGAGAATAGTGAAGTGATGAACAATGTGAATTGAAATAAAAATGGGCAGGACTGATGGTCCTTTTTAAGCCTTTATTAAAAAGTGATCAGCTCGGGTGGAGGCTCCGGCCAGCTTCGTTGCCCCCAGCTTCGACTTGGAGGAGGAGGAAATTCGGCTCTGCCACTCCCTGTGATAGAGCCGAGGCGAGGGTGTTAGCTCACTGTCTTCAGGGTAGTGGTTCTAGTAGAGCTTCTTATCAGGGTGACTATTTGAAGAAACTTAAAAGCTGGCTAGGTAGTAGTTCCTGATAGAGTAACCTGGTTGATTTTTCTTAAAAGTTTGTTGGCTTGTTTTTAAATTATTATTTTCTAAGGATTTTTTACTCCCAAGGGTCTTTTCGGCTCTAGTTTGCATATTCAGCCCCTTTTCTTCTTTTTTTTTTTTTTTTCTTTTTTTCTTTATCTGCTACTCTTCAGGCAGGCTACCTCCGAAAGGGGTAAGGAAGGGAGGTTGTAAATTCCTGCATTGGAATGCAAGCCCTGATAAGAGGCTGGTTTTTTTACAACTAAGTGGGGGGGGGAGGTTTTTTTTTCTTTAACAGCAAAAGAAATTTTAACATTTGGATTACAAAGCTACAATGAAGTACAAAATTACATTCAAGTAACAAAGCTACAATGTAGTACAAAATAAATGGATAATTGTTAAATCGATAATCTGGTCCCTTATTTATAACATGAATGATGCTCAGGTAAGTCTTCATTGACTTTATTGATGTTGGTATTCATACCAAAGTCTGATAGGACTATGTCTCCAAATATCTATATACTTTCCCAGTCATATAATTTCTTTCCCTAACTAGTCTTCCAGAACAGCTGGGAAATCTGCCCCAAGAAATAGTTCAAGTCCTGCTTATTATCTTCAAAAAGGGTATTTGACTCATTTGCAGGTTGTGTCTTTTTGAGATATCCTGGTACAGACAGAGAGGTTTGTTTTATAACACTAAATTCTAGAGAAATTCTGTGGGATTTGAGTAAATCCATTATTCCTTACACTTTAAATATGAAATTTAACATTATCTAAGAGACAACATTTAATAAATTGTACATAATTTCTGTTGAAAAGAAGAAGACTCTTGTAGATTTAGAGGGTTCACTGAAGTGTGCTGATTGCCTTGGTAATTTCAACTAAAATTAAAATGCCTTACCTGCTGCATATTTTTGAATTATATTTGTATTTTTTATCAATACAAGTACAAGAAAAGTTAATAGAAAATTTCCAGCCATAAATTATGAGTTCCAAACTTGCATTCCACTGGCTGCTGTTCCACCTGTTAATAAGTAAACCAAGCAGCCGTTGCCACATCACTTAGAATGACTCATTTCTGTAATGAATACCAATTAGGATATCAACATATTCAATATTCTTATTCAATATTCTTGTTCGCTTTCAATATTGCTATATTATTGCAAACTCATTTAAGGAGTTGTGTTGTGAAAACATTTATTTTACAGAATGGAGAGAATGGAATCACAAAAATATTTCTATATCTTGAAAAAATGGTTGAATTTCATTCAAATTAAATGGACTGTTTACAAATTTATATCTTTCTAGTGCAATGTTAACACTTTGATTTAATTTTTCTTATTCAGAATGCAAAAAAAACCCAACAAAACAAAACAACCCCAAAAAACCCCAACATAATTTTCCACCATATAGCAGTACTGGCTTCTGAGCAGTTCTTGTGCTAGGCACTGTCTCTTCTATTCTGCCCTGAAGATGTAACAGTTCAGCAGAACCCTGCTTCCATTTGCTCCTATAATTTTAGTTCAGACAAACAAGACAGGCAGGTAGCACTGCTTTGGGACAACAGTCATGCTATACAAAGGCAGGGGAATATTTGGTGTGAGAATTTTTTTCACTTGCCCAATTAGAGTGCTCATTAACATGTAGAACTGTTGAAGAGAATAAGCTAGGATAACAGACCAGCTACAAGTCTCATTTATGAAGGTGCACATTTTATAGTTTATAGTGGTCCTCCTGACTGCTGGTGAGCCAGAAATGAACTTCTCATGATGACAATAAAATGCTCTATACCTGCTAGGCTTTGTCTGTGCTAGATGGGTTTTGCAAAAAGTGAGTTATGACGTCATCAGTCTCATCACAACTCTGCTTGGGACAAGATCTGGTTATAGGATGCATGTAGTTACCTACCTGGCAGCAGTGTCTTTTTGTTTTGGCGGCTGGCTCAGACCTTTCCTTTGCTTCTTTTAAGTTTGGTGGTTTTTTAATTGGAGAGGAAGTGCATGGTTGTTCCAGGATTTGTATTGTGCATATTTTCACCTTTTCTGACCAACCTCTCCTTTGAACATATTCTGTGATTGTGGTCATTTTGTTTGATTGCAAACAGAGGGAAAAAAAAAAAGAGAGAGAAAGTAACATCATCTCAGTAGTGGAAAGGTTTGAATCCTCTGTATGATGCCATGCACAGAGACAAGGAGGCCAAGGCTTCAATTAATGAGTAGAACAGGCTTGTCTTTAGACAAAAGCAATACCCCCTAACCTACCACCTAGCTGTCTGCTCTCCTTTGCCACCTTGTCCCCAGAGGTCCCCGGTGAGATGATTGAGCTGCTCATTACTCATTTGCTAAATGGCTTGAGATACTAAGGTAAAAGAAGACATTTTGGTGTCCTGTAGCCTACTGGACTGTAATTCTTGTGCTTTCAATAATGTAGAAAGTGCCCGAGCTACTGGGCTCCTGAGAGCAGCAATGCAACCAGGTTCTGAGTTGAAGAAAAGCTGTTTCCTAGCGTCAGACTTTTTAAGGTGAAAAGAAATTAATACTCCTGTATAAGAGGATTTGCCCCCACAAAGACTTCTAGAAAGTATAAATAGTTGGGTTTTATACCCTACAAATGCTTTTGAGGGGAGTGAGCCATTGCAGGGTCCCTTGCTAAATAAGTGGTAGCAAACAAGAGATCTGTACTTCATGAAGACTTTTTGACCTACTGTGTGTTATGACCTGTCCCCACAAAGGTGAGAGTAACCCAGGTTCTTGGAAATGGATCCTTTGGGGCAGATTAGAGTGAAACAACACCTAATGATTGGTGCTTGTAAATATATATATATATCAGTGTTGGGTTTATTTTAGAACAATTTGGTTGCAATGAAAAACTAGCATGTAGCCATTTTGGTTATTATTATCTATAGTAATTTATCAATATGAAAGCATAAAAGTATTAATTGAGAAAATGTATAAGGAAAAAAAAAAGAAAGAGAAAGAAAGGATGAGAGTAGAAAGATACATAATCACCACCCATGGATCTGTGATGAGACTTGATGCTGCTAGTTGAAATGATGGTCTTGACCTGTCTTGATCCATCAGGGGTCAGAAAAGAAGCCCTCACAACACAGTCTGATAGGTTAAAATATGCCCAGGCTGGGTGGGAACACCCAGGTACCTCCCCTGTGTGTGTGTGAAGTTTTACACTGTCTCTTGCGACAGACCCTGGATCTGCTGCAACACCTTTGGATCACTTGCAGTCCTCTGGTGGAAGGCTTCAGGAAGGGGTCTGGGTGTACTTCAGGGGTCCCTGATGGCACCTCCTCAGCTGCCTCTCACATCAGCACAGTTGAGCCAGTAATGTCCCATCAGACCTTCCCTGCAGGGAGAGGGGAGTTTCACAACTGAGTCCTATCTCTCACACTGTGGAACCCTTGGATCTTTCCAAATATTGTGCAAGTATACCTATCCCATAAAAGTAAATATGATTCAACTTCACGGTGACTTCCTGAAGCTTCTACAGATCTCAAAATCAATATATTCACATTGTGCGCAATGCTGACATGTTCATTCAACGAGCACTTACTGCAGATGAGAGTTATGTAGAGTTAAAGTGTGTGTAAACCTCTTAAAGTGATGAAGGGTACTCAAAGCTCTCTGATAGCAAACCTGTCATCCATGGTATTGCTTCAGGAGGAACCCCTACAGAGAAGCAGATGGAGTGGGGGGTTGTTTGTAGGATAAGATGAGCATCCAGAGTATTCCCTGTGATATACAGGGAATGCAGAATTATTGTGGCACTATGAACTGCATGAAGGCCATTTATAGCGAAGAATAATAGAATCCATTAGTGTTGTGGTGGACCCCCTGGGCCCCCCCCGGCCGGGTCCCTGCCGTGTGACTGAGTCAGGTCTGTCCAATGTTCAAGCAGCCTGGGCTCTGATCTGGTTGGTTGTTTGTCCCATCTCTCCCCTGGTATCCCCTTTCCTCCTGTCTCTGATAAAACCAGCAGGACACAAAGCCCCACCCTCTCACCTCACCGGCTCTGCCCAGGTCGGTGCTCTGTCCCCCCCAGGACAGAGAGAATAAATGACTTAACATCATAAGAGGTTTGAGCTGTATTTCTCTTCTCAACTTCTGCTTCTGGTGAGTAGCTGTCAATTAGCACTGGCTTAAGTGGGGCTGCACAGTCGAGGGATATTTAGGCTGTTTGTGAATGGTCTAAAGATGTTCCAAGACATAAAGAAGCAAGCTCGCCACAAAATTACGCAGTGGACAGCTAATTACACCAAGACGTTAGGGTGGGAAAAGACCTTCAAGATCATAATTTCCAACCATTAACACATCACCATTATGTTCGCTGTAGTGTAGACCTGTGAGCCCAAGACTCCTGAATGTAAAGTCAGGAAAATTCCCCCAGTAAAGCCCTGCTTGCCACACAGTGAGCCAAAGAGGGGAGAAAGGGCCTCCAAATCCAAACAGAGATGGGGAAAAGAAGGGCTCTACATGCTCCTAAATGCAAGATTCTTGCGGGACCAGGAAAGAAACCAGATCCCGTCTGGTGAGGAGGTATATCTTCAAAACAGACAGTTATGCATAGACCTAATGTTTGTCTCACACAAACAGAAAACTTACAGGAAAGGAATATTTATTTACACTTCTAAAATCTTTGCATAAATCCATAATGAAAGGAAGTTTTCTTCAGGGAAATTCAAACGATTTCTGAAAAATATTGCCTAAGGCTGTATTGTAAACAAATATGGATTTCACATAGATAACATGGTTGATATATTGATAAATTCAAAATGTGCAAATGTAAAGAAGGACATAAAAATGTCTGTTCTAAATTTAGTCAAACATTAATTAAAGAATCCTGTGAGGGGAAGGGTGTTCCATTACATTTTTTTCCCTGTGGGAAGAAGAAAGAACTGGCTTTATTGTCAGGTAAAGCGGATGCTCCCCCCTGCTCCGCCATACAGAGGCTTGACGTGTCAAAAAAAAAAAATGCTGAGGTTTCTTAGCAATTTTTGCCTAAGTTGTACTTGTCCATGCAAGTGTGCAAGTAGTGCTCTGCTGGATCTAGCAGTAGAAATGGATCCAGGAAACCAAGTCAGGTAATGGTTTTGGAGACACTAAGCTTCCTTGCAATGCAGAACTGGAGTTTGAATTGATCAGTATTTCTACAGAGAAGTGCTCCAGGCACTTAAAGGGTGGAGAACTTAATTTATCCTTGAGCAAAGAATCCCTAAAAGGGTCATCACAGAGAATAGATCATTGAATTGCTGGTTGTTTCATTTGACAAGGATAAACTCTTAGGGAATCTACATTTTTACTTGAGATGTAGTTCAATTTTATGTTAAATCTCTAATTCAATCTAATTTTCTGCATAATAAGGATATTGTGATTAATGAAATATAAATGGTCAAATGAAAAGGCAGTTATGTTCTTCCTTTGTTCAAGATTGGTATATGACCTGAAATACTACCAATCTGGCTGGACAGTTATAGTACAAAAATCACAACATTGATTACTTCAGAAATGGAGTTTTGCATTTAGGCTGTGATCTGATCTGTTTTGATTTAGTTGAACCACCCCAGCTTGGATCTGAAGTTGTCTGCAGCATAATTCAGCTATCTGATGGCCTCCTAGATGTGTGATTAAGCTATCTGACCTTCCTGTGCTATTTTTTCTTTTTCTGCTCCTGGTTAGATTAGGTTCTGTCCTAAAATCCATTCTCTCATTCCTGCTTTTGATTTCCAGTTTCGAATAATAATAATATTATTAATAATAGTAAACATTTTCTTTCATTGCTTCTCACTCTGTTACTGAAAATAATCCTTGAGATGTGTTAATTCAAATAAAATTAGTCAAAGCCACTGTTCCACCTCCTTTGCTAACAGGAGCACTAAATCTGGTGTGAACCTTGTGTTAACAACTCCCCCAGGACTTAATCCTACTTGAGTCTTGGTTCATGCTCCTCAGATTTTTGTTTCATCTAGTTTGACAAGTGGGTTTTTATTTTTGTTTTTAAATATTCCCATTTGCAAAGTGAATTTTATTTTGGTGAATAGTGGGATTTCATCCCTGTGTCTGTGGTCCATGTACACATGCTGCTGTTTCAGCTGCAGGCATTGCTTGGCCTGGGTCTGTGAGAGGTGGCCCTTCTGCTCTGAGCATCTGCTGATGTCAGCAGTCGATCAAACAGCTGGTGTTGCTTGAAGCAGAATTTAATTCACCTTCTAGGATGACAAGAATTCTTACCTGCCATGTAAACAGGTAAGGATTTACAGTTAGTACATTCTAGATACCACAGCTCTTTAGCTTTCAATTTTTAAATCAAGTGGAATTTTTTTATCAAAACTAGCTAGCAGTGAGCATGCAGTAGCAAAACTTTATCTAAAATGCAGATGATCTTTCAGGCTCCCTATGTATTTTACTAATGCTTGAAAAAAGAATTAATTCTGTGTGCAGTCTGAGTCATTTTGCAATGAACAAGCTGTTATTTATGTTTTAACATTTCCTGAAGAGACAGTTTCTATTGAACATCAGGAAGCAGCCGTAAAATGAATATGGAAAAAACTGGGACAGAAACAAGTAGATGTTTTTGCAATTGGCTGTGCAGAACCATTCCACAGCAAAAGGTAGGATCACATGCAGTAGAAATCGCTGGCTTTTGTGAGTTGGCAGAAAATATAATTAAAATAAAGAAGTGACATCTTATGTGACAGAACCTGAGTAGGCAGCACAGCATTTATCACCTCCTGTTCACTAGCTTTTCTTTTTTAAAATTAGTGAGATTTATCTTATATGACGCCTACTCATGGTCTTGTTGGCATGAACGAAAACAAAAAAAGAAATATAGCAGTGTAAAATAACACCAGGAGTTACTGCAGCCAACAAAAAGGGACAAATTCATCCTTTATGCTGTGTAATAGAACTGTACAAGAGTGGATACAGGCTCCAAAATTTTTTACTTCCTGGGGTTTTTAATGTTTGTTTTTTAGTTTTGTACTCATAAATTCTACTTTTATCTAGGGAAAGCTCTAGATCAAGCTATCTTCTACAAAATGAGAGTTGGACTGAGATCTTGATTTCAGCTGTGTAAATTTGAAGCTATTCTGCCAGAGTCAATGATGTCGTTTTGGGTTTATATTATTAAGACTTTAATCAGAATATGTCAGTGAGCAGGAAGATGTGGCACCTGAAAATCAATGGTTGGTGCTGCTGTTTTTCTGTCAGGCTGAGAATTTTGACATCTTGCTTGTTTGGTTTTCTGTGCTGAGTTTTCTGATTCAGCCAGGCTGTGGACTGAGACCAGTAATATTCTCTATTAGGAGACATGGAATCTGGGAGGTTTCTGAAAACAAAACCAAATCAAATCAAACCAAGCCAAACCTAAATTGAAACAGTTTAATTTTAGAAGAATCAATCAATCAGTGATTTAGAATTCTGGATGACATGATTTTAACAAAGAAATGAAGGAGCGCTGTTGCAGAAATCTGCAGATAAGAGGAGCAGAGGGGGCAAGAGGGAGAATAATTTTATGCTTATATTTATTAGACAAGAGCTTGTAAGAGCTCAAGTAAATCTACATGGAGTGGGTGGAAGGACTAAGCGTGATCCTTAGAATATATATACAAGGTTTTAGAAAGCTACTTTTAGGAAGGCAGTGAGGTGAGAGAAAAGGGTGCTCAGTATTCAGATTTTAATTTTTTATGTTGTTTCTGATGAGTCACTTACCAATACCCACACTTGAAGAATGCTTCTAAATGTACCCCTCGGGTGCATGGAAGGACACACTTAATTATGAGCTTGTGTTCATACAATGATGCCTCCTTAGTGAATGGGATGGAGGCCAACATCCCTTCCCCTCCCACTGTCCTTAAGATGCCAGTTAACACCAAAAGTTGAGGCAATCATTACTTGCAGTCCAGAGAGACCAAAACCAGCTGTTGTCCCTTTCTCCCCTCCTGCCTGGTACACCTACAGCATCTGACCTGCAGTCATTTGGAACAAACACACCAACTCTGTCCTTGAATTTCTGGGAGTTTTGTAGGGCCCTTACATGGAAAACAATGGCTTGGGCAGTATGTGGCTTGTTGTTTTTCAAGCTCTTTTTATTCCAGCAACAAATATCTGTGGCATGAGTGTACCCAGTTCGTCTGCATACAGAGCCATGTATTGCACATCATGTTCTTTGGTTTTTCAGTAAGGATTTAGCACCACACAGGCCTAGAAGAAAGGTGTATGAATGCAGCACTGCACCTTGTACAACACCTTGGTGCACATTTCACTGTGAAAAAGGAAAGGTGACAGTCTCAATGATGAGGAATTCACTGTATGATTTCACTCTCCGCTGAGTGCAATGGGAATTTTGGATGAATGATGGCTGTTCTGCTGTACAATGCCATTACCCTGTGCTCATTATCTTGCCTGTCTTTTTTACTTATTAAGTTAGCCATCCTCAGACTGTGTGTGTTTTTGTAGTAGCACCTTGCAGCCTTGGAAGTGTACCTCACAAAAGCCTAGTAAAACATCTGTGACCATTTGCTAGCTCTCAAGATATTTTATGACATTAAACATCAAGCTGTGTGGATACCATGAGGTTGTGGAATGTGCTGGACATTTATCACAAAGTTTAAGGTGAATGAATGTCCAGTAAGATCTGTTGTATAGCAGTGCACTCTTTTAAGAGGTATCTCTAGCAATGATAGGACTGTTTTACATAAAGATCTATGACAAACAGCACTGCTGCCTTCCTGCAAGTTGCCTGTCTTAAAGTCATTCACATTCATTCATGTTTTCATGATCAGGATATTGGCAACAACAATGAATTTGACAAAAGAAAAAAAAAAAAGAAAAAGCATTTGCAACTGCAAGTTATAAACTGACATGTCTCATTTAAGCAGTGTCACTTACAACCAAATATTTAGACTCCAAATCAGGATAATGAAAAACATTTCCAGGAGTGTGATGGAGCTTCTGTCTAATTGACACTTGTACTTCCCTGCAGCTAAAGAGGATAAAGTTTCACAGAAGTATGAGCAGGTCAACAGTTCGAGTTCCTGCAGGCTTGAAACAGTTTGTGCAGACAGTGCTTAAATCAGTTACACCTTTTACTCTTCTTGCTAAATTCTTTTGCTAATAAGGAGATAGGTGAATACATAGTTTGTCACCTAGCAACCCCAGATGAGTTCTCTGAACAGCTTTTGAATGAATAGTTGCTGATGGATTCTTAAAAATAGCTGTTTTGTTTTGTTTGGTTTGTGCAAGTGAAAGGTGTGGTCCCCCATATGTGCCTGTGTGAAATGATAAGCAGGAAACTGAAGGGAGAATGACACAGAAGAGGAAATAAAAATGGAATCATATGGTGTAATTGGCATGCATATATATAGAAAATCTGCTTCTATTCTTTTAAGTCAGCTCTGCATAAACTTGCATGACATACCTCAAGTTCCCTGCCTATTCCATGGCATGCTACTCAAATTCTTTCCTATGGAAGAAATGGGAACATAGATACTTTGGTATGTTACACAACTCAACCCCGCCTCCATCCCACAAAGTAGAAAAATTGGTTCAGGGATTCATTATTTGCTTACAGTAGCTTGTAAGATTGTCAATTCTTACCTGCACTAGACTTCACCCTTGGATTTCAGACTTAAATAGCAACTGGTAGTAATAATTGAAATTGGGTTAATGGCAGCAGGTGGATGTACAGGACAAGGCCAGCTGTAGTGGGAAGAGTGGCAGCTATGGCCAATGACAGCCTTTGTATCCTGCTCTCCAAACAGTGCTGTAGGGAGGGGGCCAGAGCCCTCTCAGCTCATCTGGTGAAGTCACACCTGGCTAGGACAGGGTCACTGTTATCCCAGAGCAAGCTGATGGCCTGCAGCAATTAAAAACCCTGTTAGTCTTTGGGGGGCTGGGTTTCCTTAATACCCCCTCTACAGTGAGCAGCCCAATGATGCAAAGCACCTTCATGGCCACTTCAACTGACTGCTGGCAATTCCTCTTCCAAAGAATTGTCTCTTGGTGACAAAACTAATTGAGTAGTTTTACAAGGCCTGCCATCTTACATGTCATGGGACATTCCTATGAGAAAAGGAGCGTGCTCACACTAGAACCAGCTTCTCTTTGTTTGGGACACTGTATCCCAACTCAGCAGCTTGGCAGATGGTATCAATCCATTACAGTGAGCTCTCATTGTAATTGGTCCTGTGCTGAGGGCATAAATTTGAATGATTGTGCCCAATGAGGAACAGAGAAGTTGATTTCTTTAGAAATCCAAAGCTTCTGATTTCCCTACCTTAAAAACTAAAAGTATTGCAGCTGATATTTATTTTTGTAAGTGGAGACACTTCTTTCATTCATGCAGTAATTTAAAGCACATTATTTTTGTTCAGTGTAGGCACTTTAAGAATAAAGACAGCACTACAGAATGCTTCTGAATTCTTTAAAAGCTTTCTTGGGTTTTTCTTTCAGTTTCCAGTGTTTTGTTTGCAAAATAAGAAATATGTTGTGATGAAGTCGGAATTTTGAAGCCTAAGGTAAAGGGCAAAAGAAATTTTTACAGAAAGTGGGAGAGAGGTCAGATGGGTTGGTTAAAAACAAGGTGTCATAAATGTTTTTTGGCTCACTGTCTCTGGGGTTATCCATATCACAATGTAGGCCAGTTTTAATTCAATTAATGTAATAATTGAATAAACTGCTTGTCAGTTGTGTTCAGCTTATCTTCCTGTCTTCAAAGGCCGTTCCACACACTGTCCACATATTTATTGCAAGCTGGGTGTGTGCTGATGTTGGCTCTTACACTGCCTGAGTGAGATGTGTGTGGCTGTGCGTGCACACACCCCAGGGGTCCCGGAGCACAGCGCCAGGACCATCCACTTGACACATGAGGAAGGGCACGAGGGAGGTCGGGCAAGGCTTGCTCTCATCCCACAGCCTGGTGGCAGCCTAAGAATGCTGGAGGTTTGGGAAAAGCCATGAGATGAAACCCAGGGTCCCCTTACAGCACGTTTGCTTACCGTCAGGGTCTTGATGAAAATGGGATTGTGACTCTCCAACCTCATTTTCACCAAAGGGAAAAAAGATTTTGGCTAGCTTGTCGCAGCTAATGGGAAGTAAAAGCTCAGCAAGGTTCAGGCAGTTTGCAAAAGGCTCTTAGCAAAATTATCAAAATAAAAGGGAACTTCCTGTAGAGGCAGAAAGTGCTTACATCTAAATGTAACTCTGAAGTTACTGACTGGGTCCTTTCATGAGTTAGACACTGATATTTTCCTCTGAAAATTATGCTGGGCTTTTCTAATGTACATTTTAAGGTCTAATCAGTATCCCATAGCATGGTTTGTGCCTGGCAGTACCGAGACTCTACATTTCATCTCAGAAGCTGGTAATGGACCATCTGCAACTGATTGATGGCAACAGTGAAAAATGCTAATGGAAAGCAAGTTACTGTGGTCATTTAACCATTTCATACTGAAATATACTTATATTTCCATGTAAATGTGAAAAAAGAGCAAAGATGTAACAGTGAGAATCTAAATATTTTAAGATATAATAATTTTGTGCTGTCTTTTGGGTCAGAAAAGAGTGATGGATCAGCTCCATTCTTCTCTTGTATTGAATATTTTTAATGCCCAATTTGCTCCTAATTTTAAATATTTTTCCATATTTATGCTGTTATTATTCAGTCTTTTAACTTTAGTAAGGGCTAGATTTCAGAGTGCTTTTCTCTAATTCTGTCCTGTTATTTTAGATTCTTCTAGTTAGTTTAAGTTTTTATCCTTTTTTACCCTCTCTAATACTTCCAGAAGAGAACTGGACTGTCATGAGCTAACAGGTCACTGTGTTTATTTGACATTATTTTCCCTCTTGCTTATTTGATCAGGCTGCAATCAGACTTTCCATCACAGTCTCTTGGCAATATATTGCCAGAGACATTGTACTGATGAAACACTGTGCTTTCGTGTGTAAGGATGTGGCTCTACAAAACTACATTTTAGGCAGGGGCTTCATCCTCCAGTTTGAAAGGACCCTCAGTAGCAGCCAGTGGAAGCATTGCCAGTGTCTTATGAAGTATGACTGATGTATGACATTTTCCTACATGAAAACCATGTGTACCATCACATCTTTTCCTCCAAGCCCAACTTTGGTTACCTACTGCTTGAATAGTGAGCTGCTCAGGGTCTTTCAAAAATACACAAATTACATGTTATCATACCTATGCAGTTGGCTTGCTGTTATGCAGTGTTTTTCTGTGACATTGCCATGTATCTGACTGGCCTTGCTCACTGAGCAAGGGAGGTGAAGCCCTTTTTTGGATGCAGTTTCTTTCTGTGTGCTGGGGCAATGTGCTTATGGCCCCCCAAATCCTTGCAATGGCTGTGATAATGGTGTTGCATTTCTGACTCTTGTCTGCCTGTCCCTTATCTTAGCTGTAGTTGGTGCTTATCATCATCTCTCTTTCCTGTACACTAGATAATTAGTCCCTGAAATTTGTCTCTTCGTGTGAAAATCCTTCAGTTGCTAATCCACCAAAAAAGCTAAGTGTATTTTTAGAAATTCTGTGATCTTACTTGCTCCACCAGTGGATTTAAATTTTGAAAGGTAACTATTGACTGCTGCAACTAGGTTCTCCTTTTCATGAAACACAATACCGACTATGCATTTTTTATCAATATTATGTGGAAATGATGTTAATCCAGTATTTTGACAGCTATAAAATGATAAAACTAGAAAATAAGAGCTGAGAAAATAAGGTCTGAACAATAGGCAGGAAGTTAAGTGCTTAGTTTTTTGAAGCATGAAGTACATGAAGTAATTTCAGGGATTCAGACATGAGGTCCACCTATCTGAGTACTCTGTCTTTACCAGCAACCAATGAAAAATAGAGAAAGAACAAAACCCTGGGTATGTCTGCTGAACTTCCAGACACCCATTGTTCAGGCTTTTCTTAAGACAGTATCTTTTCATGCCTAGTAACTTTCTGTGCAATTTTTTTAATCAGAAAACGTGTCTAAAATTTTCTTTAATTCATGTAAACTTTCATGTAGACAATACCCACATACAATGAGTTCTGAAGTTAAACCACATATCATTCAAAAAGCCAACTCATTTTTCTTGGATCTCGGAACATTTTATTTGATGCTCCTAGTTTCTGAATTATGATTTTGTAGACCTTTATTCCATCCTTCTTTGATTTTGTTCTTCCAGGTTGAAGACTTCTGGTCTATATACTGTTTTCTTTTCCAGATGATATTTCTACCTTGAGTGGTGTTGCTCTTCTGTGCATTCTTCTCTGTACCTTGTTCTTCTGTATGTTCATGGAAACATCCAGAAAGCATAGAATGTGATGAAGGATTGCTCCTTGAACTAAGATTTCTCATTCACTCCTGAAGTGCTTCCTCTCCATTCTAAGGAGTGCTTTCCCTCTCTCTTTGTGGCTGTCATGCATTTAACATTAGTATGTTTGAGTCTTGAGATTTTCTGCCATTATGAACTGCTTTTATTTTCTGTTGTGTTCATTTGTGCCTATAATAGCTCTTGGCAGATTACCATGCATTTTTGATGAAAGGAATTTTCTCCCTTTTCTGTGACTTTTTCAAGCTGTTTATATGTCTGAATTTACTAATGCTGATCCAGAGTTTAGTATTACTTTGAGTGTGTGCGTGAGCCATAATCAACAATTTTAGGCTGCAGTTAAGAATGGTCCATTGAATTCATTCACAAGGAACAAATGGGAAATGGAAGATAGAGACACTATAAAATTACTTTGCTTCACTATGCAGACAAAGAAGCTTATTCCTGAAAAAAAAAGAAGCTAATGGATGTACATGAGCAAACAGGTAAGTGCCCAGGAGAATTGGATAAAGAATTTTAGACTTTTCTTGGCAGTGTGGATTTTCTTTGTAATGAGTTGTAGGGATCACTTCTCAGTGTGGAGAGTAAGCTAACACCAATATTTGACTTTGTTTTTGTTTTGTGGTTTATTGTTACAGAATAATCATAAGTTTAAAGATAAGTTTAATGAACCAGGGACTTCATTAGCATTTTGCATTCCATATCTCATGACTGGATTAGTAGGACTTTAATGTTCTTTGAGGAGAAAATGTGTCGGCCCTCTCTAGGACAGCTTCAGAATCCCAGCTGGACTTGATACCATAGGGCCAAGATTATACGAAGCAGAAACAATCTTCTTCCCTTCCACTGTGCCTGTATCTCTGCTTCAAAAAAAGTTTAATGATTCACGTATTTTTGCTTAGCTGTGAAAATCAATTTATATTTTACCCTTTCCCCCCGTACTTTGTAACTTCTGGGTTTGAATGGGCTTTGAATTTTCTTTTTCTTACATTTGTACAACAATAATGTGAAAACATTATAGGTGTATGTGTGTGTGTATGCTTGCTTTTTCTTTTTGGTCAAGAGGTTACACAATAGAAAACATTTTGTTGTCCTTTTGTCAGGAAAGAGCTGTTGTTTTTACTTTGCAGTCCAGCCTAATTTGCACCTGTGTGCAAAGGGGACTTGAAGGAAGATGAGAATTCCTGTGAGACTGGGTTGATTTATAAACTTTGGCTAACAGAGGACTAGATAGGGTCAGAATGGGGACTGCTATTTCTAAATGATGATGTCTTTGCAAAAAGTACCTTTTCAGGACTAGTTTTCACTCAGTATTTACCACTGAATCCTTAGTGGCAGAAGCAGCAGCCAGTCTGGCTTCCTGGAGATCTGCTGGAGGCAATGCAGGACCAGTGGTGATCTGTTGTCACCTTCTGCAACCTGTTATCCTGCCTGAGAGCTGAAGTTGCCTACAGCTCAACCCTGCAGCACCTTATCTGAGTATAAGTACTGTATTTTGCAGCCCTTCCCCAGCAAATCTGGATCACCTGGCAACATAAAGCAAGTTAGATCCCAGATTGTTAGTGCAAGAGAACATTTGTGGAGTTTCCAATAAAAACTGTAGTGATCTCATGGAAGCCCCTACAATTTATTCTGATGGACTTTCAAAAAGAAACATCAAACTACTGCATTTCATACATTTGTTTGGGTGAAGACAAGTGAACTAGATGACTGGATCACTGCAGAGAAGCTGCTTTTGTGCCAATTGACAGTCGAAATTAGGTAGAAGATTGCTCAGAGGACTGGAATTTAGTTATACAAATTTAAAATTAGAAGAACACTTTGTACTTTATGAAGGAAAACATATCTGTAATATTTGGTACAAGCTAACATTAGTCAGGGTAATTAAATTCAATGTTTTTAAAGATTAATAAATGTTTTACTTCAAGTGCTTTAGCAGGCACAGAACTAGGAGGAAAAAAGTATTTCTCTGCTATGCTTTCTTCTTTCATGTGTTCTAGTACATTAATTTGCCAGGGTCAGAGAAGTGGCTGGTTGGGTGGATTCTCTTGATTCCAGGTAGTTTTCATAAACAAATTATTGCCCTAAGGAGATAAACCATATTTTTGAAAGTCATCTAAGAATTTCAAAATAGAACTGTCTGAAAAACTATTTTCAGTTCCAAGAGAAGTATTGACTTATTATTTACCTTGGAAATAACCAGGGAGAAAAATAAAAAAAGTAAAACCTAATCCCCTCTCCCATGCTATTTGCAGAAGTTTTCATTGCAAGACAAATTCTTGACACCTTCACATAGAAAGAATTAAAAGAGAAGTTTTATGAAGATGCTTTCCTGTATTTCTTACCTTCCTGACTCGTGGAGAGTAGGTACACATCAAAATGCTGAGGCCAGCAGGAGTGATGCCAAGCCTGCTTGGTCAGCCAAGCTCTACAGCCTGCCACGGGGAGACGGAGCTGTGACCCCTGGGATAGGGGAGGCAGTGCTTGCAGTCAGTGTGGGGAAACTGGGATTTAAGAACCTTTTGGAATCTTCAGTATCTGTGTCTTCTGTGCAGTCAAGCAAGATCCCACAGCTGCTTGATAAAACTCTTATGGTCCTGCCTGCTCACAGCACAACAGTCAGCACTGTTACAGTGGAGGAAAGGAGGTAGCCCCCACTGGTGAGCATGTGGCCCTTGCTGCATGTGAAGTAAAACAGTTTCTCTGCTGTTTTACTTTGTTATTTTAAATCTCAGCTATATTTTTTATTCAGTATTTTTAAAAAAGCCATGTCTAAATATAATATTTCTGTGATCACTGACATTTTAAAAATGCTGAAAAATAGTTTAGTCCCTGTGCGACTGAAAGATCTTACACTCACTCTGTCAGGTCTTGCAGTAGCATCACTTAGGCTGATGCCTCACAAAACTATTGGATTACTTGAAAGATGATATCCCATTACACAGCATCAAGTATTCTCCTCAGCCATATGGTAACCAGCCAGGTCTCTCCTTTTACCTGGCAGCTTGTACCATGTGAAGAAAACCCCAAAACAAAGCACTTCATGCAGCATTTGGAGATATATGGTAGCAGAACTGGCTATCTCCATCTCTTAAGGTATTTCTAGATGTCAAGCTCCAACTAACCCTCATTATACCAGATGTATATAAGAAGAAGAAAAAATTCTGCTCCATAAAATTTACTTTATAAATTAGACCAGTAACAGTATGAATACTGAGAGTAGGCCATGCTAGATAAGATGGGGTGATTGTGGTGCTTTTGAAAGCAATTTTATTAAAAGTCGTGGATCTTATAATTATTTTTTCTGTTAGGTGTCTCATTTGGTTTGGTTTCTTTTTTGTTTGTTTGTTTGTTTGTTTTGGTACAAGCCCTTATTTTTTCCCTTTATGTTTTTAATGGACAGGCAAGAGAGTTGAGTAGACTGTGCTACAGCAGAAGTGAGCAGAGGAAAGCTCATTTGCTGGAAGCAGTAGTTACAGGGAGATCAAGTCAAGCCACAGAACTCATCCTGGCAAGCAGAACTTGTTTGCACACAACCCAGTCTCATGAGTAAAAAGTCCTTGCATTTGGAGAATTGCATGTTCATGCCTTCTGTATTTGGACCTCTAATAGTGATAACTTCAGAAAAGAGGTAAGGGAGGAGTGTGCAGCAGTCCTGTTATAAGGGCAGTTTAAAATAGTTTTCCCAGCCCAGAGAATCAGCAAAAGAAAGGACAACAAAAGATTTGATAGGATTTAGGTAGCATTACTTGGAACCAGCCCTGTTAATCAACTAGGAAGTGAAAAAGAGACACCATTTGAGATCTAAACAGAAAAATTGCAAAATAGAATATTCATTATTTTGAACACAGGATATGGAGAGAAAAGATACTTGGTTAGTAAGCACCAGTCTCTTAGAAAATACAGGAATTGTAAGTAGCAGTTCCAAAGAGATGGAAGTGTTGCCCAATTAAACTGCAGATATAATCCCTATCCAGTATTTAAAATCAATTCACCTCAGTAGAAAATGTGTGTGGATCTTGAAAATATTTTTATTTAGGCAGTTCTGAAAGTGAGATTGAAGCTGTGTGCTCCTCAGTATATAAGATTAATCACTAAAAGAGGTTAAAATTGATGGCTCTCTCATAATTTTGAATATTAACATTTTTTATTTTAAAAGGTTTTAGAAGGATTTTAGAAAGGAATTTTGATGTAAAGAAGTTCATGCAAGTTAAAAAATGACAAATATTTGATGATGAAGAATAAAAAATATCAGACATGAGTTTTCACAAGAAAATAGGAAATAATGCTAACAGAACTGGCTAACATGGAGATGCCTCAAAATCAACATGCATTTCCAAAAGGAGAAATTTTAATAAGGAAGCAATAGTGAAGTGAGCATGAGGCTGAAGATTTTTCAGACCTCTGAATCAAAAACTTCTTCTGGATTTGATCATGTTCCTGCTGGGTTCAGTAAATTTATTTTGACATTCAGAGTCAAGGGGTGGGGGAGAAACCTATTTGTTAAAAATTATTGTTATGGAGAATCAGAAATGAGTATTCATTACTGAATTCTGGGAGAAGATTAGTCAGCAAGCAGCTGGCTTTGACCTTGGACTGCAAAGACGCAGGAATGTGTGGGAGTCAGGGAAAACTCTGTCATCACTTGACTTACATCCACCTACTCCCATAGATGTGTTTGAGGTGCACATTCTGCCTTCCTTTGGAAATCAATCTTTTGGGAGACTGTTTTCTTAGAATGCAATTTCTTAAATTGTGCTGCAGGAAGGGGATACGCTATAAGGAGCAAATGGGAAGTTTATAAGATCATTCATGTTACACAGCAGCCAAGAGACCAAAAAATACCCATGTCAACTATTATGAGTTCAGTAAACTCCTAATGATTGACTGTGACATTGATTTTAATATGCAAATTAAGGCAAATGTGTTTAGTATCAGGGGAGAAGAAGGAAAATGAGAGTCAGATATGATTAAAAATCCCATACTGTGGCTGGGAAGAAAAGGTGTTCCACTGTCAGTGAGAGGTATGGCTGACAGAAATATGTAGAGTGCAAATGAAGAAACCTTGTATGCTGTGTTTTGTAAAGAGGAATGAGACATAGAATGAATGCAAAAAGAAAAATGTAAGAATAGTTGTCTTTAGACTAACATATACAATATTGGTCTGTGAAGTAATTAAGCTCAGCATATGTATCTGTAACCTCCTTACATTCCATAGAAATCAATATTCAAATAACAAAATAAAACACACTGAAAAAATTTTCTTTTAATTTTCTGGTTTATGTACTGTAACTACTCACATAAATGCTATTGGTTTCTATTAGAATTTAGATATAATTCCTATGGTGATCTGAATTTGTTATGCTCCCTTGAAAGGCTGCCAAATGTGAATTGCTGTAAAGTGAAATTAAATTGGGTTGCTTTCAAATATATAAGTATATACAATATAAAAGTAGAAATATTGGAAATAATGTGCTTTCTGTGCTACTCACTGGAATTATTTTGAGAAATTTTAAGCAAATATATAAAAATGTCTTTCATGACATGATAAATGAATTACATAAAGCACCTTTATAGATTTTAATTCACCTTCATTAACTTGAGTAATGGCTTCAGCCTTCTAGAGGCAGAGCAGAGCAGAGACTCCTACATTCTGTGATGGGATAATCCTTAATTCAGAGCTGCAAAGGCTGTGCTTCCTAGGAGCAAGCACTGAGACACATGGCCTCTTGTATAGGTCAGGTTTGATTCCCTTCTCCATTGAAAGTCAAGGACAGACATCACTTCCAGGTGAGAGAGAGGAGCACTTCTGTTCCCTCCTGCAGGACCCTGTGACCACGATGATTATTATGTGGCTAAATACCACAACCTATTCCTCAGAAAAAACTGCACATTTGCCAGGTAGATGGTGACTGCTATGTTAGAGTGATGATTCCAGTTAGGATATTTCCACAGATGTTTGTGGGCAATGCAAAATATATTAGACTTTTCATGAGATTTTTCTATTACCCAATAAAAATCACTTTAACTGGTTGTAGGGTGAGAACAGAAATATCCCTTTAAAAGCTTTTAAAGGCTTGCATGCTGTAATGCTCTGGAAAAAAACAATCACAGAGAAATTTCCTGTTGGAGCTAGGATGAAGAAGATCTTTATTTAGATCTGTATATTTTGAAATATTTCTATTTTTTTTGATAAAGTATCATGTTAGTGAAGGGCTGTTATAGAATCACAGAATGGATAAGGTTTGGAAGGTCACCTCGTCCAACCTCCCTGCTCAAGCAGGGTCATTCCAGAGCACAGGGTTGTGTTCAGACAGTTCTTGAACATCTCCAGTGAGGGACCCCATAGCCTCTCTGGGCAATCCATTCCAGTGCTCCATTAACACATTGCTGCACATTTAACATCCAGGATTTATAGCTTCCTTTGCTACATTTTCTGCCACCAGTGGGACTACACATATTCTGTGGCATGTCTTTAATTAATTAGGCTTTATCCATTTGATTTGGGGACAGACAGAGGAACTTAATATATTATTACTAACTAATGAGCAAATTCTACTTTCTGATGATTAAATTTTCAAAAGTAATTTGAAATATAGATTGTATGCTCTTCACAGAGAGACATCATCAGATGGACTTCATTAATTAATCAGCAACATTCACTGCATAGCAAGGCTATGCAGGTGCTAGAATAAAATAACTATTATTTGAAGTTGTTTTTCACATTTTTCATTGTTCCATAGGATAATGGCCCAGGGCTTATTTTCTCTGTGATGTTAGTTCCATTTATAACTCAAATTCCATACAAAAGGAAAATGCCTTAACTTTAATGTGTGCTAGTACTTCTGGATTGAACTATTAATCTGAATCACCCAAACTGATCTTGTCTCAAGTTAGTGTAGGTGATTAGATTGTGTGGATGTGGGCTCTGTGTTGGTGCAGCAAGTCATGTGTTGGTCTGCTGTAATTCCCCCCTTCCCGATGCAATAAGACAGACAGTCAATTTCTCCCACACTTCCTTCTTGGAAAAGAAAAAATTGTGGCTCGGCTTATTGCAGCAAATAAAGTTGTGTGCAATCCCCTTTAGAAATCTTTGTGCCAGTTGCAGCCAGTGGTGATGCCTTTCATGGGCTCAGCTCTCTGTGTGCTATCCTGCGGTGACAAAATTACAAGCTAACCCTTGCAGTGAAGACAGACTCTCTATGTTCTGCTTCCTCTAATGTCTGAAAAAGCAGTCACTTCCTTCCTCCCTTCCTCCCTTCCTGGAGTAGGCATCAGTGCTATCTGTGCTTGGAGGAGCCCAGTGGCTGACAGCAGAGAGGGTGAGGCAGACAAGAGGCACAGGGTGAGATCAGACACTTCTTTGCTGTGCTGAGGAATAAAAAAGAAAGGGCTAAGGTTTACACTGTAAAGCATCATGTCAGATGTCTGACCACAATGGTCCATCACCCTGGAGGACTAAGACCTCAAACCAGCACTGAGATGATGACTGAAGTTCATGCTGTTGAAGTTTGGCCTGCTTCATTGTTTTGCAAGGATTCTATCAACACAGAATGCTTTGGGAGCACTGCTGAGGGAGTAGCCACAAGACCAGTAAAATTCTCTCCTGGAATCTCCCTTGCTGGCAGAGAACCCCTTCAGCTGAACATGAAATTCTTACTGCTGATTATTCATCTGTGTACTGATGTTAAAAGTCAAATTGTTAGGGACAGAAATGAACATGAGCAGAAACATCCTGATTAAGAAAAAAAGGTTGGAAGATGCAGGTTTTTGTCCTGTCTCTAGACTACTTATAATCAACTAAAGTAAACAAGTTATGTTCATTGAGAATTAAGGTAAAGTCTCTACAGTTTGAAATTATTTTCTGAATTTTGCCTGATTTTTTGACAGCGACAAAGACATCTTCATGGAGATGGCAGAGATCACACTGACAGAAAAGATTTGCCTGTGTAGTTCCAGGAGGGAATGGTGAATGTCAGGATGAGATGTGTTCTGCAGAGAATAGCTTTTAGGCCCTGAAAATGCCTGCTTCTTAAAGCAGTCATTGGAGCAACATTGGGAGAAGCAAGTCTTGAGTTATCCTGATCTGGGACTGAGTCAGAACATTACTGCTAAATAGCTAAACACAGTAATTATCACAATAGGCTCAGATTTAGCCCTTTCCCTGCAATAATGCAGAACTACATCAAAATCAAGAAACTACTTCAAAAAAATGAAAAGGAGCCACCAAAAAAACCCCCCAGTTTGTGGCATAACATGGAGATTGCTAGAACATAATATACTGGAATGTTAGAATATATTTATTCTATTTATGGAAAAAGAAAACTTGGAAAAGAACTCCAAACACGTCTTTAAAGATAAACAGCAGAGATTACTAGGAGTTAAGAGGCCGAAAGAACATCACATTTGAATGGAAAAAGAAAATAAGTTAAATGTAAAATTAATAAGGCAGGGGGAAAAAAAAGACTTTGGGGAACAATTTTCTAAAGACATAAAAATTAAAAATATAGTTATTTGTCAAACATATTAGAAAGCCTTCCAGAAAGACTGTGGGGCCAATAGATGATCATTGTTTAATAGCAGTTCTCACAGGGCAAAAATGCAGAAAAATTAAACCAATTCTTTTCAGCAAACATCACCACTAAGAAGACATTGAAACCAGAGGGCTTTGTATTACAGGGATCAGAGTTTGAAACAGAACTTTCTTAAATGAAAGAGTCAAAAGAATAAGATTTAGAAGACATAGATAGAGTAAATGCAGACAAATTACCAGAAACAGGTGCTATTTATTTGGGAGCCCTGAGGGAACATAAATATGAAAATGGAAGCCTTCAGCTATGGAGTCTATTGATTAAATCACTTGTGGTACTAGATGAGAGTGAAATGGCAAATATAAATTTAACTTTTAAAAAGGATTAAAGTTGGATAGGGAATTCAGACAATCTATAACTTTGGTGTTGTGTGAACTGTTAGAAGACATCCTAGGACTAATAGACAAAAGGGTAAGAACAGTATAAGAAGGGAGAACTGACACAGCTTCTGGAAGGGGATTAGTGTCTTTCAAATCTATTTGGATTGTTTGATCATCACTGAATACACTGAAAAAGTGATCCAGTTGATACTCTGCCAAAAAATTGTATTACAAGGTCCTTTTCTGAATTCTCTTAAAGAAATTAAGTTGTGGCAGGATGGGGAGACAATCCTCTGCATATTAATAACTGTTTGAAAGGTAGGAAATGTAAAGTAGGGATAAAGAGTTATTTCACAAGAGAGGAAGGCAATGGAATTCCTTAGACATCTGTGCTGAGGTATTCACTGTTAAATATACTAAGAAATATTTATACATGGTATAATTGAAGTGTGTGTGTGCCTGTATAATATATATATGTATACTTATATGTCTATTTGAATAAATAGATGATAACATAACATGAAATTCATATTCCGTATCTACAAATAAAAGTAAAGCACTGAGTAAAACCTATTGTGTCTATACACCCACAGTGAGATCAGCACCACATTACCATGCAAGACAGAGAGTCCAGAGTCACTGGGGATTGTTCTCTAAAAATATTGGTTCAGTGCTCAGCGCTGCTCAAAAAAAGCAGATAGAACATTAAGAAAGACTATTAGGGGGAAAAATAAAAAGGTGATGTTTACAGTTCTGCCTTTTATCGTAATGTGAATAACCATAATTCATCTATATTGTGAGCATAATCCCTCAAATTTATAAAACAAGTAATATAATTATAAAACCACTATAGCTTTCTCTTTTGAAATATATATACACTGTGTTATTTATATAATGTGGCAAGGATTGTTGGTGTATAGAGCAGATCCTATGCAAGGAGAGATGCCTTATATGTTTCAGGTAGCAAGGGAGAGGGTTTAGAGGACAGCTATTACTGGGCAGCAGATTTCAGACGTACCTTTTCATTCAGGGCAGAATTCATTTTGGACCTTGCTGCTATTAGTGGGGGCTAAAAATGTAGGTGGGTCCAAATGATGTTTGCAAAACAAGTATATAGAGATATGTCAGTTAAAAGTTGTGCCTACAGTGCCGCAGCAGTGGGACTTCATTGACTGGCACTGCTGTACTTCTGCCCCATCCAAAGCCAGATGTCCATTTGCCCCTGCCCCACTACCCTCTTGTACTGGTATTGGCACACACCTGAGACTGTTTCAGGTCTATGAGATACAGGATCATTAGTCTATTATTTGTAGGATTACTTTTCTGTCATCTCCTTTTCTTCTCTGTGTGAACAGCTAGATGAAGGGGTGGGCAGGACTATATTGTTGGGGAACACAGTGGGTTTTGGGTTTATATTGGTTCATCTGCCTTATACCTTCACCCTGAGTTGGGAGAAGGATGTGGAGGAAATTTGTCTGTTCTTATCCTTGTTGCTGAATCATTTTGCACAGGCTGTTATCATGAGCAGAGTGGATGGGGTCTGGTTCAGCTTGCCTGTGTTCTTAAGGCTTGTACTGGCTTGTTGGTTCGTCTCTGTTTTTGAGAGATAGCTGAAAGGCTTGGAAATTAATTCTAGGCCAATGGAAATAGAGGGCCTGGAAAATTTTTCACAGAGTTCTTTTTCCTCATCTTGGTAGTTTCATCTGTGGCTAGAAGAGACAAGAACTTGCAAGGCCCTCTCACACTCTGGTCTAAACATAAGGCTCCACACTTCCATGTTTGCTCTCATGGCTTTACAATTAAGCATAAGATAACACATTTTGGGTCAGAATTAGTTGGTCTTAGGAGTCACTCTCCCTGCCCTGAGAGATCCATTCCTACTTGCCTCGTGCCTGAGGGGGACACAACAGATCTGCAAAATCCTGCTTGGGAAGAGGATGTATTTACCTAAGCTGAGCTCCAGGCTATGAAGTCACATACCATCATGTGCCACACACAGGGGATGGTGGACCCAGCCTTACTTAATTTGTGGCCCAAAATAGAGCAATCTCCCAATGCCCAGCAGGTAGATATGATCTGTAGAAGCGTTGTTGACTAATTGGTAGCTTACGTTAAATACATAAGTGGGAAGAAACCACACACTCCACATACAGGTATATCTGCAATTAAAAATAGAAGTGGGAATGCATGGAAGAGCTCCCTGTTGAAAACTGTTCTCCCAACTCTTCTGAGAGCCTAGGTAATTCAGAAACCCTCTGCAATTTCGAGGTTGCAAAAAAAAAGAAAAAAAAAAGTTAATTGAAAATTGATGGCACTTAAGTATTATGATCTTCTTAGAAAGGCTGACACCTGACAGGGAATACTGATGCTTTGCATGAAATATAGAGCTTTAATATCAAGATTAGCACTCTATCTGTATTAGAGCCAAACAATTAATTTCTCAGCCTTTGGAATATCATGGTTTTACATCATTAGGTGCTTTTCAATGCAATAATCATCTCTTTTTCAAAAGTAGAGAGGCTTTAAACAGAATGAGGGAAGAAATTAGTATTTGCACAGGCCAGTAGGTTTGTCTGAAACCATGTACACCTATTTCTGGTCTCTTGTTTCCATAAATAATAGATTGACAGCTTCGTGGTTTGCAGAGGAAACATGGCATATGTAAATGTCAGACAAATAAATTCAAACATTCCATTTTTTTCTGTGATGAATAGCTCAGTGTCAAGTTCTTATTATTCTAAATAATACTCATAGTTTAATTTTCCTGGTTCTTTAAATGAGCTTGAGGCTATTGTGAAAAAAAAAATGGGGGGAAAAAAAGGTGAGTCTGTTCATACCTCCTGAGCAATTACATTTGCTACATTTTTAACAAAAGGCATCCTAATTAAGACAGGGTAATTTGATGGAAATGTTTAACTGATTTGTATTATTTGGTAGAAAAATCTGACTGCTTTCTATTACTTGCTGAATCTTATACCAACCCCAAGTGATGGCTTTAATACAGGAATATATTTTTTAACTGCTCTGTGTGGTGAGATAAGGACACTGAGCTTTACTGCTGCTCACAGAAGAACAGAGCCACGTCATATGGTATTCTACAATGAAGGAAACTGTGATAACACCATCTTGTCATCAGGCATTAGTAATCTTTGGGAAGCCATTTGCTCCTTTTGATCTGCTACCCCCAACTATTTTCTGGTGGATCTGTGGACTCCAACTTGAGAGTGAATGTCTGACTGAAACCAGACATGTTTTCCTTATCTTTCCTGGATTCCTTTGAAGGATGAATATTGTCTGTGTGTGATTTTGTGTGGAATATGGATTTTTTTTTGATACTAGTGCACTTGATTTATTTCTTTGTACTTCTCCATGCTAATTTTTAATGATTAAAGATAATTAGCTTTCTACAGAACCACCTGGAAAGCAGTGAGAGGGGTGTGGGGGTTAGTCAGGGAAGGAAGGAACAGGCCTTGCAGTCAAGGGGCCAGAGCCCAGGGCTAGGCTTCTGCAGGGAGACCAGTGCAGTGATACAATGTGCAGTCCAATCTCAGAAAGAAAAGAAATTAAATTTTCTGGAGACTGAGGGACTGGGAAGTGCTTCGGGCCCTTCAGAGAATCACTGGATTTGTTGCAACCAGTCCTATCAGTGGAGATACCATACAGAGGGAGAGAATGGATTGTAAACCTTCATTTGCACTCTGAGATAGTGGCTTTGGGTTGATAATGGTTAAAGATCTGTTTGGGGAGCTCACCTAAAGGAGATGATCTATGCAGCTCCTGCTCAGAACTCTATCTGACTTGGTGATCCTTTACATGCTCTCTTTGCATGGACTAGTTGCTGTTGCCAAATCCATCTCACACTTAACTCACAGGTCTGATAGCTGCACCTGTCTAGTGAACACTAGAGAGGAGACATGCAAACTTATGATCCAGTTGCAACCCATCCTTTTGAGTGATGTAGCATTGCAGGATCTAGGACTGCATGGAAGAATTGTGCCTGTACAAAATAAAGGCACTCTTTCAAAGCCTGTTTGACAGTCACAAACTTTTGTAGGAAACCATGATCTTAGGAGTCTTCTCTTTTTGGAAATATTCCCTCTGAGCATCTCCTTAACATTGAGAACTCATGGCATGTTCTATGAATGTCTGCAGAGAAAAGATCTGCTTTCTTCTTTGCCTCTTTACGTACCAAAACCCAGAGTCGTGGGATAGAGTTAGGATAATGATGAGATATTCCTGTGCTTGTTGTAGACCAAGAGGTCAGAAGTCTCTGTCTGTGAAATTCATAAAGATGTTTAGAAAATAAAGTAATCAGCTTTTTATGTATACACAGAAATGTCGTACACAACAAAACTGACTGCACGCCATCTGCTTTTAATTTTTGGTAAAGCTCTTGGTACTGCCAAGCATTCCTAAAATCAGGTCCTCTGAGAGTTCACTTATAAAAGCAAATAAACCAACTTGCAGTGTACAAAATCCTCTCCTTTATAAGTTATTTGTAGGCTGAAATATCTCCATGGCACCTAAGAATGGGTCTTCTCCCTATGCATCAAAACGACCTCCACTATTACTCACAACAGAGTTTGTCATCACCTCACCTTTGGCATATTGGAAGATTGCTCAGGTATACAGGCACATCATATTTCCAGTCAACTTAGTGTAGAGATTATTTTACTACTGCAGGCAGCATTTTCATCTGAAGTTATATCTGTGGAGAAACATCTACAGGTACCTCTTTTTTTTATAAGACCTATCCTAACATATCAGTGAGCCTGAAACAGATGCAACCAAACTCAGAAAATGTTGCTTAGTTTTAAAGTAAAATATTTCCCAAGAAGTTTCTAAAGGCTGGCACTGATGACCTGATGACCTAGAGTGATGTCTGTCATGCTGTTTTCTGCAGTATAGATTGATTCAGCAGCAGATACTAGTTCTGCAGGAGTTGTTCAGTGCAGATTAAACACCTAAGCTAGAGAAAATTTTGAGGCCTCTTATGATTACGTCGAGTTGATGATGGCAATAGCTGAGTGATTTTGACATTTTCTGTCTCTTCTTTTAAACAACACCTTGAACATAAAAATAGTGTGTACCCTTTGTTTCTGATAATTTAAATGATGATTCTCTGAGACTGAGGTGAATATTTGGCCTCCTGCTAGTGAGAAGGCTGCTGTCAGAACATGCCTTATACTTCCTATCTTCTCTCTTTCTTGTATTATTTTATTCATGCTTTGCATGATTCCCAAAGTCATGACTGATTTGAATTTTGTATTGCCTGTCTCTCTGGAGTTTAAGATACTTGGGCTAAAGTTTGATGTATTAAGAATTTTCAAGTATAAACAAAGGCAAAAGCAAAACTGATGTAACAGTAGCTGATTAACAGAAACACCATCCTGGAGATAACTCAGAACTTCAATGTATTAAAATCTGAGAGCTTTCCAAGTGAGAGTTTAAAAACCCCTGAACATAACTTTGGTGTAAAAATTAACGTAAATTACTACAGCATTTCAGTGAGCTTATAGAAAGTTGCATGAAGAAAAATCATGGTAACTCTGGAAATAACAATGAGAGTTGTGTAGGATATGGATATAGATACATATGAGGGTGACAGATCAAAGTCTGAGCATAGGAAAAAAGCACATACAACCAACAATTACCAAAGTAGTATGGAACTCACTATGAATGCTATCAATATTTGGAAATGCCATTTAATACTCTTAGTAAATACTAAAAAATAACTTTGCCTTAGGTGTTGAGACATGAAATGGGTGAAAAAGTGTCCATTATCTTTTCTGGAGAAGCTTCTGAAATGAACTGTTGAAAAATTCTTAAGCATTTGTGGGCGTTTTTTCTATGGAACAATGAGTAAAATTAATTAGTCCCAAGGCTTGGAAAGATTATTCTGACCTATAAAACATACTCTGATCAGATTAAAAAGAAATATTAAGTAGATTTCAATAGTCTATTGAAGGAATAGGAAGAAAGTGGGGTTCTACCTTTTCCTGGTCTTGTACTAGATTGAAAACTGTATTCACAAGCTAAGGGCATTAGTGGGATTGTACCAGAATGTTTACAAAGCCAACTTCTCTCTACACTCGGAACTATAACCTACATACCACAAACATTTTATTGGAAATTTAAGGAATTGTATGAAGGCATGGCACATACACAGTTCAGATGACACTGTCCTCAAATAGACAGAAACTAGGGTTTGTTCTCCAGTATTATGGCTGTAAGAAAGTGAGCAAAACCATCTGGAGATGCTCAGAGATCACCTGTACACAGGTATTCCCAGGGGTGTTTTAAGCCTAGGCCTCTGAAAGATACTTGAGCCATAACATGAAGAACAGGTCTAAAGATGAGAAATGTTGAGAGCTGGACTAATTTTCACCTTGTAATTTCACAGAGATGATGTTTCAGTGTCATGTTTGAATGATCAACCAAAGTCACAGGCTATTGGCCAACAAAAAGGACTCCTTGCACTGTTGAGCTGCAGAGTTTCAAAGGTGCTGCATAAATATTTTACAAGCTTCTAGATAACTATATGTTAATAAAGCCATCAAAATGCTATCATTATTATTATTTTTGTTGTTATTTGTAGAGATTAACGTGCTAATTTGTGTCAGGTGGTGCTATTAAAGAGCAGTATAACTTGCAGAAAGGTTATGTATGCCCTGATGGTTCATTTAACAGAAATGAGGTTTATTACATCCCCTAAAAATAATTCAGGTAAGAACAACATAAAGGCAAATAGAGCAGGATATAATTGCTGCGTGGAAAGTGCTCTGCAGAACAAGGGCTCACACAATGTCAGCCCTTCCAAAAGCAAACTTTATTCCTGCTGGTGATGTCTTTCAGGGAGCAGGATGGCCGCAGAGGCTGGTGAGGGGAGAGTCTTGCTGGTGCTGCTCAGGTTGGCGCCTCGGGCTGGCCCTGGTGTGGTACACGGCAGCGTCTCCGATCACTGCTGGGCACTGCTGTCATGTTGCTGTACAGGGTGCGGCCGGTGGGAGGGTGGAGTGGATGAAATCCTTCCATTCAATAAGCTTGTTTGACATCAGCAATTATCAGCTCACTGCTGTGTGTGAAGCATTTCCCCTGTTCCAGCAGCTGGGGTGCTGTTTCACCGCTTGCTGCAGTGCAAAGATTAGATTGCTGTCTCTAGCACTGAGATGCTGCAGGCTGAATGAAAACTATGGCAGGCTGAAAGGGTGATTCCTAAGTGCTCCCAAGAGCCTACTTTATTTATTTATTTATTTTCCGCCTCACTGCTCACCCACAGGAGTCTTAGAGCTGGTGCAGCATCAACAATCACTCCAGGTCAAGCTGCATTAGCCCGAGTGCTAACCTTCTAACAGATTCAGATTTATGAATCCAATTATGGGGCTTTACAGCCTGTTTAGCTTTGTTGTTGCTGTTATTATTGTTATTTATTCCTGTCTGTGTTTAGCTGTGCTGCAGCCCATTTCAGGGTAATTAAGGAGGTTCCTTTTGATAAGGTGTAGGCTCAACAATATAATGACAGGGATGCAGTATAAATTTTTCCTTTTGTCCTTCCCCCATCTGACAACTGTTGGTGTGAGCCTATAGGCCTTGCAGGTCTTAGTATCCTTACTTCTTCACAACTTTGGCTGCATTATATAACTTCTCAATTTTTTTCCCCCCAAATCATTCTGACACAAAATGGTAAAGAAAGCATTTGTCTAGTTGTTAACCAGATAAAACATTATAAAAGAGTTCTTATCAGAAACATGATAAGAATCTCTACTTACTCTTTTAAAATGCAGTAGTTTCTTTCTTCCATCCAAACTCATAATTCAATGGTTTAGGGCTGACTCATGACTTCCATATGCTTGGGACTGGCAAGAGAGACTATGTCTGTACAAAGGGCAGAGAAAGAAATAATCAGATTTGTGATGCATGCAGAAAAAGTCTGTAGCATTTAAGATCTTTACCAAAATACTCCATGAGTCCAAGCAAGTTACAGTAAGCAAATTATCTTGGAAAAAAATTATAGGATATCAAATTGAATTTTCTATCGTGGCTTCCATCCATCTTGTAGAGTGTTCTGGGCTTGATAACAATTAAAGCTGGTGATTAATTGTCAGACATAAAGCATATGAGAGAATATATAGAGAGGCATATTATAGAAAGTATTGCTAAGTTTTTCTTGTTTCAGCTCAGAATGGTATCAGACAGTTGTGTGAACTACTAGCGTTCAAGTCAGAGAACATCTTAAATCTGTCAGGAAAGCCATATTAAGGGAATTTATATAATGATGGCCTACTATTAGGGGAAAAAAACAGCTGGGGTTTTTTTTCAGTTTTTCATACATTTATATGGTATAAACATCTTCCTCTTTTTGGTCCCCCTTTTGCAATATAAATGTTTCTGAATTACTACTCTGATGTTTTCTAACTACCTGAGATCTGTTCTTTATGCCATCATCTGCCTCTAGACTAAAATACTCTATACCTACATAATGAAATTTATGTGTTTACTCAGCCCAAATTTATGTGAACTAGTTCAGTGAAAACTAGGACTGGGCCCAAGTTTCTCTCTGAAATTAAAAACAGGAGGTTGAAACTGAAAGGTTGGACTTCTGCATTTTTGTCATCCTTTTTAGGTTTTGAATAAGAAAATAACAACAATTCCAAAGAACAAACTGGCTAAACCTTTTCTGCATTTCCTTTGATATTCATCCATGACCCTGTGAATTATGAAGCATCTGATGAATAGTTATTTTCTGCTGGGATCCCTGGTAGAATCATGCAGTTTGGATATGTCAGACCACTATGCTGACTAACACAAGACTTAGTAGCACAGATGATCACGTATTAATGTGCCTAAGCAGCTCTGGGAGTGAAGCTGATTCACCTATGCAGTCCTGGAGAGCTGGCAGCTAGGGCATAACCATCTGCTTCTTTTGCACAGGGGTATACAGAAGTCTAGAGGATTTCTTGGACAAAGCTTTTCTTTAGTCTTGTGGAATTAATCACCTAATGGATAAAACACTTGATGGATAAAAAAGCAATTTAGGAAAGGCAAAATACCAAATACCATTTATTCTTTGAAGGGTTGTAGGGCTCATAGAAGAATTGGACTAATTTTTAGGTGTTTTGATAAATGAAACATGAGGAAGTGGGATAAAAGATGGTTTGGAGTGTTTCATTAAAAAGCAGAGAATATATTATGGGACTACTCCTTAACCCAGGTTTTTCTGGTTCTCCATAGCAATGGGAACATGACAGTATAGTTGACATAGGTGTTTGATAGTTCTCAGCATCTGTAGATTCAAGATTTTCAAGCAAAATTAACACCACTGTTTTAGTTCATCTTTCTGGTGATATAAACTCCATTCACATAAAAGAAAAGCTCTTTCTCTTTGATGTGATTGTAATGCAGGCTCTGGCAAGGCTGGAAGGGTTGGCTCCATGGGATTCTCTTGTTAATATTTATTTATCAATACTTTCAAATTAGTAATTTTCAGCAATCGTTCCCTAAAGCAGAATAGAAACAATCTTCTCACAGTTCTCTGGGAGAACTGTTTTTACAAATGACAATCAGCTTGCACCAATTATTTGAAGGTGTCCCTCTTTTCAGAACTGATATAGTTGTAACTGTGAGTACCGTGACTATCAGCACCAATAACAAGCAATAACTCTAGCATGCCAATCCTTGCACTGAAAGTCAGTTGTAAAACAAGTTTACTTCAGGTTTTTCTGATACAGTATAAGTCCAGAAGAGTTCCCTTTCTCATGCAACCTTGTGTTTTATTTACAATCAGTTCCCAGACCTAAAGTTTTGTTTAGTTTTTAATCTTGAAGCAAAATTTAAGTGAAGTAGCTCAGAAAAACACCTTAAAAAGGAAAAAGTTCCTGTGAGAGCAGCTGTGAGAAGGAAAGAATGTGTTTGGGAACTAGAATCAGTTGTGTAAGGTGGTTCTTCAACAAAGAATAAGTCATTATCTTCCTACTAAATCCAAATTCAGCATTACTCCTTGCAAGGCATCATTTCCTTAACATACCTCTTCATTTTTAAGGCTGACATATCTTGACACGATGGCAGCTGATGATAGGATTAGGAATGATTAGTCAAGACAGTGTAACATCTGAATAAAGCTTTGACGGGGAGCCTGGACCCAGCATGCTGATACTGCACAAGCCATCTTGTCAGATACTGTGTTATGAAATACCCTTTTTGCTACATTTCTGATAAATATCATTATAGAAGACAAGCTAGGTATTATTTAGTGGTTCTTCATAGCAACCGTGCTTTGTGGGGTTTCAGCTGAAACATGCTCATGCTGACAGTAGGGAACCAGGACCTATTTCTGCGTGGGGAAGATCACAGTTTCACTGTGCTGCCTTCCAGAAATAGCAGGGAAATTCGTCAAGATTTTCTGTATGTTCTCTCCTTTTCTCCTACATACAAACCCATGCAGCCCTCTGAGGATAGCAAGCTAAGCCAAAATGAACAGGGTGATGTAATAGTCTGTGATGCTGGGGTGAGGCAGGACTGACCCTGCATCCCCTGACAGCAGTGCACGATCTGCTTGTTACATGAGAGACCTGTAAGCCTGGCCCAGTCACCATCAAGGCTAAACATCATGCCATAGGGTAGCTGATGACACACAGACTCTGCCAGTTGTAAAGGATATCAAGGTGGCTGCTGTCTTACAGTGGAAATGACCAAAAATAGAGTTATGCTTGGTCCTGGGTACATAGCACAGGGGATGCTGAATGGAGATGTTGAAAATTCTAAATATATGAAGATAATACCTCGATATCTACTGTTGGAAAAGATCTCCTTCCAGGATTATGCAGAATCCCACCAGGGGGATATATAATTTAAAACATAAAAACACCTGTGTGCAGAAAATGAAGCCTATGTCAAAGATAAGCGAGAAAATACTATTCTCATGTGTGTAATACAAGATGATATTTTCGTGGGTTTATTTTCAAGTGTATTTTACTGCAAAATAAGATGGTGGGGCTTTTTTGTGGGTGTTGGATTTTGTTTGTTTGTTGGTTTTGTGGTTTTTTTTTTCTTTTTGTAATTAGGATTAGTTAAATCATAAGGCAGTGATGTATCAATGGTATCAGACTGGCTTACTTATCTTAATTTCTGCTGAGATCTAATTACATACTCCCCAGCTGGACTTTGCTGAGTGAAAAATTTGCTTATATGATGTTATGTACAGGGAGTTGTGGTTAAGTGTCAAGAAGAATCTAAATCAAAGTACTCATCAGACTTTTTTTTTATACCTAGTTCTCTGTTAGGCAGAGATTCCAATTGCAGTAAGTCTGAGATGCTAAAGCTTGGGTACATTCTGTTGTTTGTGGACTTCCTCAAAATCTCTGTGCAGGATGGATTTCTCTCCTCCATATGTATATAAAAATGTGTGGAGACCTGTGGCACTGTCCCATCACTATGTCTCTTCAGTAAGTACTGTGCAAGTGAATTTGAACAGGGTGAGTTTGCACCAACTAAAGGTAAAGTGAGGTTTGGAACAAGCAAACAGAAGTTCCTTTGCTGTCCCTGAACTCATGGATTTCATTAATGCAATGCAATGAGGCTGCAGGGCCTTTTCTTCTAGGAACCTCAATTCCAGTGGGAGCATCGCATGGAGGTGCCTCTGGAGTTGGAGCAAAAGGCAGTTTGAATGTCTGGAGCTTTGGGCATGTCTGAAGGTAATGTCAGGCTGCTTTTCTGAGGCCAGTGTTTCTCCTTAATCATCATCACAGGCAGTTAAAACAGAACTGACTCCACTCTGTATTATTTTAAAAGGGGGTAAGGAAGACATCCTCAGCTGTTATCTAAAGCTCGGTGGGGTGAGAATCCTATCCACTTTTGTGACATGAGCATGAGGCATCTTCATTGAGGCATGAAGATTTAAGGTGCCCTGGAAATGGTACCTAATGTTTTACTGCCACATCTTAGAATTTGCATTGCTTTCTAAAACATCGTCTTGTATTTTAAAAGTTATTATTAGAAGATGCAAATTTTATATAGATTTAACAATAAAGCATATTGTAATTTATTATTTGAATTACCATAATAGCAGTTTTCCATGCTGTAGTGGCAGTGCAGATTTTATGTCCTTAACACATACCCAGGTGGATGTAAATATTAATACAGATATACTGTTTTTCATATACAGGTGAGGAATCCAAAGACTAAATTTATTTAGTCAGAGCTAGATTAATAGTAGTTAATAATATTTCATAGCTAGATTAGTGGTCCAAACAGCAGTCATATGCAGTGCTGGGTTGTTTGCTGGGTTGTGGATTACTTTAGAAAGAATAGATGAAACACAACTCATTTCTCCAACAGCTGATGAGAAATGCAGACTGATCAACATACTTCTAAAATATTTATCAAATATACCTGTGTATAAGGCACATTCTCAAAGAACCAACTCCTGTAATGATGGGATTTATGCTTCTATTTGCAGCTTGGTGTTTTGGCTCTGCTAAATTTGCCCGTGGTTTCATGTTGCCACCAATCATCATATTATTGGAGCAATTTCCAGACAATAACAGGCAATTATAAATTCCTGGGAACAGGAACATTTGTGGGATGTTTCCTTACGAGTGGGAACTAACTTTAAATAACTCCTCACTAGTCTTTTAGGTAAAATTCCTAAACCCTCAAGGATCCTTGAGCTGCAGACTCAAAGCCACTCACTAGGGGTGCTGGTTGGAGTTTCCATCCCTGTTTGACTCAGGCAGTTCTTTTTTCTTTGCAGGTAGGGCTTAAATATTGGCAAAGTAGAATTCTTTAGATGCCATTTGATGCATCTTTAAAAAATATTCCAGTATATAGATGATGAGCAAGCTTGCTGCTGGTAAGGCTAGGTTTGTCTAACTTCTCTGAAAGCTCTGTTTGTGAACAGGTGTAAAGTTTTATCTTGACCCCTCAATATTATCATTTTAGCTTCAGCATGAAATCTGGCAAGCCTAATTGATTTTGTGTTTCAGTTGCATTAGTCTGAGAGTGCACCAAAAAGACCCCATAACTGAATTTCATGAGAATGTTATCCTGCAACAACATACAGGATCACAGAATGATCAAGTTTGGAAGAGACCTTTGAGATCACCCAGTCCAACTATCAACCTTGGCCCATTCTGGGCCTTCCTCCCAGGTGGGACTTCAGTCATTTGGCCACTCAGGGGTGGATTAGGTGACACTTTGGGGCTTCCTCCACTGTGCAATGGTTGACAGATGCTGTGGGAGTGGGGGGGAATGGGGGACAGGGCACTGCCTTACTTGGGTGAGGTCTGACCCACCCCCTACCACACATTCTAAACACCCCAAGATGTCTCAAACCAGATTACTCTGTCCAGTCTCTGACAGCAGCTTGCAAGCCACTCTTCCCCCACCCTGTAGCACTGCTGTGCTACACTGCTGCTGTTGTGACCCAAGTGCAGGACCCAGCACACCACGTTACTGAACCTCATGTGGCTGTCCTAACCCCATTGGTCCAGTCTGTTGCCCACATCCCTCTGTAGAACCTTCCTACCCTCCAGCACATCAACACTCTTTCCCAGCTTGGTGTTGTCTATGAACATACTGAGGATCCGCTCATCCAAATCAGTGATGCAAATATTAAACAGGGCTTCCCCCACATCCAACCCTGGGGTACACTACTTGTGACCAGCCACCAGCTGGATGTAGCTCAATTCACCACCACTCCCTGGGTTCAGCCATCCAGACAGGATTTTGCACAGTGAGAGTACACCCATCCCAGCCATGAACAGCCAGTTGCTCCAGGAGAATGCTGTGGGAGACAGCGTCAAAGGCTTTACTGAAGTCTAGATAGACAACATGGACAGCTTTTCCCTCATCCACCAGCTGAGTCACTTTGTCATGGAAGGAGACCAGGTTGGTCAAGCAGGACCTGCCTTTTGTAAACCCATGTTGGCTGGGCCTGATCATCTGATTGTCCTGCACGTGCCGTGTGATGTCACTCAGGATGATCTGCTTCATGACCTTCCCCGCTACTGAGGTGAGGATGACAGTTACCAGGTTCATCCTTCCAACCCTTCTTGTAGGCAGGCATCACATTTCCTAACTTCCAGTCACCCGGGAGGTCTCTGGTTAACCAGGACTGCTGGTAAATGACTGAAAGGGGCTGGTCAAGCTCTTTTGCCAGCTCCCTTGTTACTCTCAGGTGCATCTCCTCTGGGCCCATTTATTTCTAAGCTTCTAATTGGCATAAAAGGTCACTAACCATTTCCCCTAGATTATGGTGAATGATGAGATATACATAAGTAACCAAGACACTATTAAAAAACAAAATTGTTTTCAAATGTTTGTGTTCAAGTCAGGAGTCAAAGGAAGTAGGTCACAAATGGCAAGACATTTTTTGCTACCATTATTCTAGGGTAGAAAATAATGAAAATCAACCAATCAAACCAACTAACAAGTAATGCCCCTGTATTGAATAAGGCTAAGGTTGCCATCAAAGAAGAGCTGTTCAGAAATCAGAAAGGAAAGATCTACCTGGAAGAGCTGTGTTGTAAAGGAAATGTTTGTTAGCAGAACTTTCAGAACAAGTTCACACTTGTGTGTGCTTCTAAGATAGAATATAGAACAGAATTCAGCAGCACCAGAAAGTTAGTAATGCTTTCTTACCCATATTGTAGATGTGTTAAGAGACTGAGTCAGAGGTTGTTGCAAACCTGAAATTTAAGGACACTTCCTTTCTGAGAATTTTGGCTGGTTAGAAATGATCTTAAAAATAGATAAAAGACATGATCTTTTATAGAATGCTTTCAGCTGCAGGAGAAAATTTGGAATGCTTTTTAAGTATGTTAAGACAAACACAAATGAAGAGAAGGTATTGGATCTCTTTGCTTTTTCAGTGCACCCAGGGGTTACACCTGCACAGTGTCTCAGGTATAACTGTATATATGTTTAACTGCATCTTTTAAAAGTATGTCAGGAAGTATTGAACTGCTTCCCTTTGATCAGCAAATCCACTAAGTTTGCCTAGCTAGGGAAGGATGTCTGCTTCCTTGACAAAGATGTTTCTCGTTTGCATGAAGCTTTTAGCCTCTTAATCTTTAGGGACTCTAGGGATGCAAAGTAGTGTTCTGCATCAATAACCCTTCACATCAAATATCTGTCAAGAGAAGTACCTGAGGTGTTTGTCCCTGCTGCAAATGTTCTTTAGTTTTTCTGTCCTTGCCTTGACTCTCAAGGTTCTTCTGTTTGCCTTCTGCTCTTCTTTGCACAGATATAGCTGTTAGGATTGACATTTCCAGAATTCTGATTCTGTAATAGAGCTTTCATGGATCTGTGTGTGAGGAGGGTGCTTGACTTTATGTTGTCCTCTGATAATAGGATCAGTTTTAGTGGCTGTGTGATGGAGCCAGTGATAAGTGGTGTCCCTCAGAGGTCTCACTGGGGCTGACATTGTTCAACATTTTTGTTGGTGACATGGACAGTGGGATTGAGTGAGCTCTCAGCAAGTTTGCTGACGACACCAAGCTGTGTGGTGCATCCTACATGCTGGAGGGAAGGGATGCCATCCAGAGGGACCTGGGCAGGCTTGAGAAGTGGGCCCATGCAAATGTCCAGATGTTCAATGAAGTGATGAACTGCAAGGTCCTACACCTGGTTTGCAGCAATCCCAGATACACCTATGGGCTGAGCAAAGAAGTGATTGAGAGCAGCCCTGCAGAGAAAGACTTAGGGGTAATGGTTGATGAAAAACTCAACATGAGCCAGTAGTGTACACTTGCAACCCAGAAAGCCAAACAAATCCTGGGCTACATCAAAAGAAATGTGGACAGCGGGGTTAGGGAGGCAGTTTTCCCCTTCTACTCTGTGCTCGTGAGACCCTACCTGGAGCATTGTGTACAGTTCAGGTGCTCCCAATATAAGAAAGACATGGAACTGCCAGAGCAAGTCCAGAACAGGGCCACAAAGTTGATAAGGGGTCTGGAGCACCTCCCCTGTGAAGACAGGCTGAGAAAGCTGTTCAGCCTGGTAGAGAGAAGTTTGCATGGAGACCCCATAGCAACCTTCCAGTATCCGAAGGGGGCCTACAGGAAGGCTGGGGGGGATTCTTCATCAAGAACTGTAGTGATAGGACAGGGAGTAATGGGTACAAACTGAAAGAGGGGAAGTTTAGGTTAGGTGTATGAAAGGAATTCTCCACTGTGAAGGTGGTGAGATACTGGAACAGGTAGCCCAAGGAGGTTGTGGATGTTGGCAGTGTTCACAGCCAGGCTGGATAAGGCCTTGAGCAACCTGATCTAGTGGGAGGTGTCCCTGCCCATCGCAGGGGGGTTGGGATGAGATGATCTTTAAGGTTGCTTCCAACCCTTAACATTCTATGATTCTGTTAATGAAAGGGCTGTGTTCCTGCATGAAGTTTTTCAAGAGACAAACTGTGTTACTTAGCAGTGCGAAGTGGAGGCATGACTGTGGCCCACTACTTGTCCTTGAGGAATGTGGTGGTTAACAGGGGCTGCTCAAAGAGCAGGAAGCTCAGGTGCAGAGCAGAAGGGTTGCTAGAGGGCAAGAAAATCTATAATGATTCTGAAGCTCCTTCTACTGCTCTTGGACATACTTGGGTGACTTCTGAGGCAGGGGACAGCAGAGGAAATAAAAGAGGTCAGCCACCAAGATACTTTGGGAGGCATTACACAGCATAAGCAAAGCCCATATGTCTGAAGGAGTTTCTGAAGGCTGCCTGCAGTTCTAGGAAGAAGCCAGATGCTTTCCTGTTTCTGTACAAAAGCAACCATGGTATATCTTAATGTCTTAAGATAGTTACATTCTATTCACCTTTCATTTCAAGAGAAATTACCTCCACAGTTTTATTCTGTTCTGTTCATATAACAGCTTATGTGAATGAAGCCTTCTTCCCATTTCCCTGCCATGATGCCACCTCTTTTTTTTTTTTTTTTTAATCTCTCTTTCTGTCTTGAAAGAGCCCTGGTTTTTAATTCTCTGCCTGTAAAAACTGACTTTGTTCTACTTTTGGTCAACAGGGTCTAACAAAGAAGTGCTGTTACTAACACAGCAAATGCAGATTATTTTTAGCTGTAACAGCAACAACAATTAGGCATTCATATCTATTAAATGCTAAAGTATAAAACAAAGAAAAAAATATTTTACTGCAATCCAGTGTAAAATTAAATTTGTTTATTTTGCTTACAACACTTCTGATGCTATCCACATTCATGAAATGATACTGGGTTGGAACCACTATATCATTAGCAAAATTCCCAGTTAATTGAGGAGATCCAAGCTTTCACTTATCACTCATCCCAAACAATCAAATAAGGAAATATAACCAAAATGGGGAAAACAGGATTAAAATACATACATATTTTCTTTTAAATTGTAATCAAATGTAAGGATTTAGTAATGAATGGTTGAATTGGAATATCCATGAAGAAAACACTTTTGTTTTATTTGCTTTAATGAGTGTTGATGCTTGTCAACTAAAATTCCAACATGGGGAATTTGTTGTTACAAAGGAAGCTTATTCAGATAGATAATTTACAATGGGATAGTTCTCAATAGTATTAACAAACAGTATAATGTCAGATGCACAGGAAATTATTAGAATGATAGAAAACAAAGAATTTATATACATTCCATGGGTAAAAGATAAAACAAGAACATCCTTTAATTGGGTGTACTTTTTATATGTTCAAGTGATGAGAATACCTTCATTTAAAAATCAGATGACCTACAATGGTTTGCATTTTTAATTTATTACTTACACATTCCTCAATACCTTGTTACTTACTTCATTATAAATTATTAGACAACAACACTAATGAAGTTAGGTAAATTGATTATGTGTAGAAAGATTTCATTTCATGAAAAATTATTTACAAGCAAAATTGTGATGAACGGGTTGGCTGTGAACTTCATGGGCTTAGTCATAGTCCTTAGTTCCTAAAACAGTAGAAGATCACAATTTGTGGAAAAAACCTGAGTTGTTCTACTTCTATATCTAAGCCTGCAATATCATCTGGGATTTAGATGCCATTTCTCCCACTTTTTTTGGCCTGGAACTGATTTCCAGTGATTTGAATTTATATGGAGTTATTTGGAAACTTCAGTTTTACTTGAAGGGGTTTTTTTTTATTACTTCTTAAACAAGCAAAGGAAAAGCATTTTGTCTTTCTTTAGAGGCTGGTGCAAATATCTTGTGCATTTTTAGTCAGTGTAGCTTTCTTGCTAAACATCCAAGTATTCTTTTTCAGAGGCATTTGAGGGGGAAAAAGTAGTTTCTTTAAGTTTGTATTTCTTCTAGAACTACTGTTTAGGTGCCATCCAAATTATCTGTTCAAGAAACCAGTTCATGCTGTTTTGCACTTGTTCAAGTTCATCTGTACATGATTCTGAGATGACTATTTCAGCTGAAAAAGGATATGAAGACTTTCTGAGTCAGACTTTGGGGAGAGGGCAGGGCACATATAGAGAATGTCTTCAGTGGCCACACATATACATTTATTTACTATCATAAACATATACATCCATTTACCATCACATTAGGGAGACACCTAAAAGTTACATACACACGCACACAGACACATGCAAAAGGCAGTTCTATCATATTTATATTGCATACTTTCATGCAACAAATAAATTTGTGTGTGCATATTCTTTCAAGCGCTGTAGTCTTGAGTCCTTGTTGTATATCAACCTTTCTCCATGCAGTTACCACAAACAAGGTGTTATGGCCTTGAAGGTGAGGGTACCTCAGGTTCTTGTAAATAGATCCCTTCGGGCAGATTAGAGTGAATTTTCAGTGTTTATATGTGTATTCACTCTTGGATTTCTGAGTAGCCAGTGGCTTCTTTTGTGGTCCTTTAAGTGCAGCACCCAAAATGGGACAAACTGCCTTTTCTTTCCCAGGTTTCAGTTTACATTCACTTGCCAGAATTTTAATTTCTTCCACCTCTGCTTGTGGGTCATGCCAAGTGTTATGAGCCCGGGCCACTCTGGGAGGAGAAAAATTATCATTATGATTTCCTCAGGAGGGGAGAGTCTCCATTGACTCTCTCTCAGCAGTAATACCCTTCAGTAACCCACTGGGGATCAGTGTCTTTCTCTCCACTTCCCTCTCTGAGGGTCAGCTTGACTTTCTCCCAGAGAAAATTTTGCAACAGGTCCAGGTCACTCCAGAAATCCCCCAACAACAGCTTTGGACTAGACCAATCACTCCTCCCCATCCAAGGGATCCTCTAATGTCCCAGCCTGTTCAATGGGTTTAGGGGAAGATAATTTAATTTACTCTGGGCAGTGCATGGGAGAAACAACAACAATTCTCAGAAGGTTCAATAGCAAGTCATTAACCCAGAGAGGATTAATATTTTTCTTCCTATTTACCTTCTCCGATAATCAGCTTGACTTTCTCATGGAGAAAACCTTACAACAGATCTGGCTTACACCAGAAAACCTTTAAACAGCTCTGATGTGCCCAGGTCATACTGAGAGAGAAAAATTATAGCAGGGGGGAGCAGTGGAGATCAGATATATCCTGGATTGTCATGATCTTCTGGCAGAGCTTTCAGCTGTGACTGAAAATCAGTCCTCCTTTGTCCAGAACTCTGGCTGTTATCCCTGTAGGAAAACCTCCTCGCCACTTTTCAGAGTAATCCTCCAATTTAATGTTGCATACCCACATCTGAAGGCAAAGGTAACTGAGGTTCTTGTGAGTACATCCCTTGGGATGGATTGGAATGCATTGACATGAAATGACCAGTGTTTATATATATAGGGCAGGTTTATTTCAACACTGGCCTACCTTGTCAACAATCCACTTGTGTTGCAAAGCACCAGGAAGTTTGATATCTCGTGATGCTGGAAGAGGTACAGGCACATAAAGAAATAACAGTCTTGCATTCTAATTAGCAGAAGCTGTGAGTGGTGAGGATAACAAGAAAAGGATGACAGAGCAACACATGTAAAGAATGCTATTGTGAGCAACTGAGTGGTTCTAAATCATTTCAGGGGCTGTGGGAAGTTTTGCAGTTGACTGCTGTTTGATTGATGCTAGTATTACAGGAAAACAACCTGAGGAAACAATTCTGGAACAAACTGAAGAACAAACTAATAGATAGAGGACAATTATCCTCAATATGTGAAGGAATATTTTATTATGCTAATGGTTCATTGAAAAATGGCAGCACTAAATAAGCTAATGGTTGAAAAATAATGACAGATAGCAATGAATCCTCAGACTAAGTACACGCAGAATGTAAGCAGCCCACAGCAGAATTGTGTGTCAAGTATTCAGATCTCCCATGTGATCTAGAAAGAGAGACACCCTAAGGAAACAGTTACTGCCCATGGCAAGGTAGTTGATAAGTATCGACCAATCTGGAAAAATCTCTTCTTAGTTAACCAAATCATAGACAAATCTTGCTCTAGTAACTCCTGTTCTTTCAACCTGGGGAATTCACAGTGCAGGCAATAATAACAGGTGTTCTTGATCTGTTGATTTGACAATAAACATCACAAGACTACGGAGATCATTTCTACACCGGTCCATCTGTTGAGGTAAGAATTTGAGCTTCCAGTTGTGCACTGCCTCTGCCATAAGTGACTTCAGGAAATCTCAAAACACAGTTTGAGCCAAACTCAAATCAGAGGGTGGATCAGACCTCCCTGGAAGTCTGAAAACAAGAAAAAAATCCTCTGCTTAGCTTTCTTGTATAATTCTAAGATTTCTTACCTTCCACCAAAGACAGTACACACTAAGTAATTTTTGTCTTAAAGAATGATGCAATTCTTGTATCCAGTCCCAGAAACAAGAAGATACCAATAAATATATGAGAAATATGTGAAATAGGGACCTTTGTCCTAAGTGATCTAGTGATTGAACAGGACTGAATGAAGCAGCAGAAATTGCCTTTAGAATGCTGACAATGCCTGGGGATGGTGTCTGGATCCTCACTTATGGGATGAACACAGGTTCCCTGGTTTGTCCGTTGAGAGCTTTCTGGAACAGATCCAACTTTGAAAGAAGGTGATTTTTCCAGACTGATCCAAAATCAGACAAGACTGTCATTTTGAGCTTCTACACAGACAGGAATTATTATAAATAGAATGGCCCAAACTGCAATAAGGACAGTCCCATTTAGTTTTTTTTTCTATTAGGCTTGCAAAGCATTTAGTTCATGCCCTGATATACATTTATGGCGAAATGCTGTATCAAGTACTCAAAAACAGTATGTAGGATGCTAAGGATGAATTATTTATGACCTTTCATTTTGTCTGTTCCAAGAGTACTTAGTACTCTTAGTACTTAGATTATCCTTCTTTTGTGATAGACAGCTTCATGGAAGTGTCTGACAGGTACTTCCAACCATAATTTTTATCCCATGTTTTAACACGTACATATATATGATACTGATAAAACTTTCATTGACTTCTATGGGAGCACTGAAATTCTGCATTTTTGCTAAATCTCAGCTTCAGAGTTGCATTCATGTAGATTAAAATCTTAAATTCCCAACCTTCTCAGGGGCTTTTGAGTTCTTTGGACTCATGGGGACACATGCTTACATGATGAGTCAAATGCATTAACTTTTGAATATTTAGAATAATCTTGCTCTTGAACTTGGGAAAATTTTGACATTGAATTTTCATGTTATTTAAGAAAAAAATATAAAAAGGAAAAGTAAATAGAAAAAAAAAAGAACATTAGAAGTGTCACACTGTGTGAAGTGCATTCATGTACCTAGAATTTTGTTATGAAGGCATTTGACAAAACCACTGTGAAAACTTCTGTCAGTGATTTTATTCTCTTCCATGCTCTTAGAGCCACACAAATAGCACTGTCACTTCACAAAAATGTCACACCTGCTATTCACCAAGTAGTATTTTATTATCTATAGCTCAGGTTGATTTATTTACTATTCTGAAGAAGACTGGAAAAAATTTCTTTTGGAAATGCATGAGTAGGGGAAAGTTTTAGTTTTTTAAACTTCAGCCATTTTGGAGTCATTTAAATTTATGCAATGTACTGCTATCTTAATTAGAGTAATGTGTGTAGCTGCAATTGCTGACGTCTGCCAGGTGAAACTTTTTATCAGTTTGTCACTCAAAAGACAAGTCAGCTGAGGGAAATCAATTTCATTCTACTCATCCACAAGCATCCTCCTTGGAAATGACTACTTCCTCCTGCTTGGGAGAGATTTTTACCTTGTCTATATTCTTTTATTCCCTTATCAGTTTAATAGGTGCATTCCCAGGTCTGTCTGCCACATGCCAATTACTTTCTCAGCCCTTTAACTGGCAAGTAAAATACAAGCTGAGTATTTTCATTTCCCCATGAATGAGTCTGTTTCCAGCACCACCCACCTTCTGAGAAGTCCTCCCAGCCATCTTTGGACTGACAATCCCACTGGGTGCCTTTTCTCCCTGGTGACTGCCCCTATCAGCAAACATCTGAGCAAACCCAGGCACTGCTGAACCCTGAGGGGCTGCGCTGTGGAACAGGACAGGGCCTGTCAGGATGTTAGAACAGCTCTGGGATGGCTCCCAGATGACTTCCGGAAGCTGTAGCTCACAAAGTTTTTCCATCAGGTTCCTTTCATCTTTGTGCCTGCAAATGGCTCTGCTCCTGCCAATGTTAATGGTCCTGCATTTTGTCACAAAGAAAATTCTGTCATTTCTCCCACTGTTGCTCTTTGTCTTTCACTTTTTCTTTCCACTTCTTCTGAAATCTGTGGGGGCTTATACTATTTTCTAGATCTTTTTTTCTTCTTTTTCAAATTTTTTCATCCTGAAAAATTAATGCTTAGATTCTCAGCTATTCTTCTCTTTCTCCATGTTGTAGTGCCTGCTGCTGAATAAAAAAAGTATCCCTGTTGATTTTCTGTCTCCATTTCCTCTCACACAGATACTCCTCCCCTGGGTACCTGTTGCTTCTTTCCAGGATTTCATGCCCACTGAATGTTCAGAGACTGAATAGAGAGCATTTAGTGACCCACATGGTGCTATGTAAGGCAGCAGATACTGGTGTAAGATGTCAGCAAAAGTGACTGAATGCTATAACTTGTTTGGTCACCTCAGGCAAGTCATCTCTCTTCTTAGTTTCATCTCTAAAATGGCTTTAATAATATCTAATGCCCTTGTGATTTATGGATGGAAAACTCTATGCACAATCCAGTTGTATATTACTATTATTGTTGTTGTTATTATTACTATTATTAGTATTATTTCTGCCATCTAATTTTTCCCTTTAGCTCTTTCCAGTTAAATTAATGTGTATGTCAACATGCTAAAAGTACATGCAAATTTAACAATAACGAGCAGCTTGTTCTTATGAGGCCCATCTTTCACAACACAAATCTAAAAGGTTAAAGGAATGGCTACCTTTGTGATACTTTCCTTTTAAGGTACATAGTTAATATTCAGATGCCAGCTGTTAGTCAGCCAAACTTTTATTCTGAGGAGTTAGGAAACAACAAAACACATACTGGATATCTGGAATAATGATGCCAACTGGATTCTTTCTCTTATGGTGAGTGGTAAGTTGTTTCTCTTTCTAATCCAGTGAGATAGAGAGTGGTACCTGATATGAATGACTGGCATACAGACTCTGAGTAACATTTATAAAGAAAAAGGTGATCCTCTTTCATGTCAGTGTCAGACATTGAAATGCACTGAAGAATTCAGGATGTAAGTTGTACAGCAGAGTTGATTCACCAAGCAATGGTTTCAATATACTGAGAATTGGTATTTTCTTTTAAGAAACTTGTATGGCAAAACCACTAAAAGCAGATTAAATGTTGCTTAATGGAGTTCTGCTTTTCTTTCATTTTTATTCATCCCTGCTCTCCCAAACAGCACCATTTGTACTCCTGATTTCTGGCTGGTTATATTACATAGAGTGAGGTAAAAAAAAAAAAAAAAGGCATTTCTGAACAATTAAGGTGGCATTTAGGTCAAGTGCATAATTAAAAAAAAAAAAAAGGATTAAACCACTTAGGCTTTGGTGAGCTTTTAGCCTCAGAAGAACCCTGATCCTGACCATGCACCTCATTCCCTGACTTAGATGTGAGCCCCAGGTGGGTCTTGCAAACTCTTAAGTCTTTTGAGTGGCCTTTGAGTAACCCAAACTTGTGACTCCCCCACAGACAATTCAAGGTCAGCACAGTGCCATACACCACGCCACACTCATGTCCCAGGGATAAAGTCTAACTGCCTGCTAGTTTCAGAGCATGACCACCCAAGGAGGGGGAGGTGTGGGGTATGGTCCTTGCTGCTCACGATACACTCAGCTAAGGAGTTAGACGCGTTCTTGGTCTCCTGGTTTGATGAATCTTGCATTCTTGGATGTGTATCTTCAGAGAAGCTTTCAAAGTTTCTGTCTGGATTTCCTCTACAGGAGCTGTGTATTTGAATGCTTTTAACCAAAGACTAACTGGATCTCTGTTTCAGGTATACCAGGTAAGTGGTTCAACTAGTGAGTCACTATCCAGCAGGAAGGGAGTCTCCATCACTTTTGGAAGTCACCTGCAATGGGCATCTAAAGCAATTGAGCTCCACTGTTTTCAGCTATCATCAGACTCCCACATAAGCATGGCATATCTACATACAAACATCTATTATCTACCAAGAGATAGAAAGATGTTGATAGAATTTTGACATAAGCCACTGTATCTCAGAAAGGACCAGTGCTGCACCTCCCCAAGTGTCCAGTGCAGATCTGAAGACCCCTGGAGTCCCAGTCTGCAGTTGGCAACCCTCAGGAGGGGCTGTAGAGCCAGCACACAAATACCCACAAACCCAGGAGCTATGACAAGCCCAAACCCAAGTGGCTATGTCCAAGTGTGTACACCAAAGATGAAGAGACAGGGGTCTTTTGTATGGGCTCTGAAAGGTTTATTCCAGCAGAAGGTCCAGGCACAAACTACATTGACAAGGGAGGGTCCAGCAGTTTTATAGAGGTGCAATTAACTAATCTGGTTTGGGCAAAGGGGAGGGGAGAACACAAACAAACCAACCAGAGACAAGGTGGGAAGGAGCGGGGAGGGAGGACCAATGGGGTATTGAACAGCAGAGAACTTTCTAGAACCTATACATATTCAACAGGGTAGTACGTTTTCCAACCGTCATACATAGAACGGGGTGGGGAAATGATGAACCAATTGTAATTAATTAACACAAGGGTCTGTGGGTGCTCCCCTTAACCACCAGGGGAGATACCAAACTTCTGAGCTGGCCCACCACGAGTTTAATGCTGCGGTTTGGCCCTGTGGCTCACCAATGACTCAGGCAGCGGCAGCCACCACTGCAGCAGGATTTTTATTTGGATTTTTGTCCGAATCCTTGTTTTATTTTAATTTTTAGCTATTTTTTTCATATTCACTGGAATATAGTTAGATGTCCCTAATATAGTTAGTTTGTTTCTTCACAATGCACTCCTCCTGGATTTGTTATCCTGAAAGAATGAGTGAAGACACTGCACATCATTCTTCCTAAATAACTCCTTTATATTTGGTTCTTTAATCTGGACAACTGAGAATATGCCTTTTAAGCAGTTTGTTACAAACTGCTTAAAATCTATATTGCACATAGTTCATTAAATGCTGAGTAATGAACATATCACACATTTATCCAAAATGACCTCTTTAATTAGCAGCTGTTGAAGAGCTGTCTGATCTCCTCCAGTTATCTGAATGTACAACAGCATGTGCCTGTGGTCTCACATCTTGTTAGTTCTGTTTCAAACAATTTCTTCAGTCATCAGTAAAGTCAGCAGGAATTAAAGCAGCTCAGCATTTTGAAAGATCCTGCTACTTCTCTAGGTGCTCAGATGTGGCACACATCCATGTTTGACCCAAATTCTGGGACAAAAGCCCTGATAGCCACAGCTCTCCATCTCACCATATACCATTAGGCGTAAGGCAGAGCTCGTCAGTGCTTTTGAAGCTCCCCTTTGGATTGTTTATGACTTTGGGCAGCTGTCCACCTGCCTGTATGAATGATAGTGCAATAACACAGCCATTAACATTTACAGTACAAATGATAAATCCAATTAAAAAGGAGACAGTGAAAGCCCCATGCCATGACAGTGTTCCACATGAAAGAGGCATGTGTAATATGTTACTGAAAGAAACTGTGGAATGAAATTAGGAGACCTATGAATGTATTTTTGTGGCTTTTTCCTTTGTCTATTGACTGCCACTTTAGATCAAGGTTACTAAATCTATACAAGGCAGACACTGAAATTTCTCTGTATTAATCCATGATTATTTTTGTTTTCCATGGCAATATACTGATAGGCTGCATATTTATAATCTCAGAAACAGGCTCTAATTCAGTATCTCACACCTTCTCTGTTTATCAGTGTTTACTTTAAACTCACGGTTAAGTTCAGCTGAACACAGTGCTTGAGGACTCAGCATCTGTCAGAACAATGTTGCTGGGTCTAGCTGGACTTTCCATCTGACCCAGAATATCCATTCTTTTATTCTCAAGTATGTTTCTAAATCAGGCAAATGCACTGTATTTTATGAAGACCATATGGAGCCATTATTAACATCCCACAATTCTTATTTATTAAATACCAACAAAAGAATTCAATAGCTGCTTCTCTTAGAAGAAACACTTCTTTTCATTTTTTAAATTTTTTTTTTCTAGAGAAGATTGCATCAAGTGGTCTTTTACAGACTGTATTGTTGAAGGCAGATGAAATGATTAGTTGTGCAAATCAAGCATACCAAATTTGCTGCCTCTGGATCTCTTCCATTTGTTCCTGTTTTTGCTAAATCTGTGAACAATATTCTGCTGGGGGATGCTGCATGTGTTTTGCATGTAGGTAGCGGCTGGATAACAATTACAGGAGGGCAGCTCGCCAACCCAATTGGCAAGTGCTAAAGTGAATAGGATATTCAAAAGCAAGAATATAAATATTTTGGTTCAAAGTTTAAGTCATTGAAGTATACCATTTGGCACCAAAAGCTTTTTGTAAATAATTTTTTTTACTCTGCAGCCATGAATCATTCCAGCAGGGTATGTGCATCGGTGATTCCAGCCACAAGCTGCTGAAATTTGATGTTGGCTGATGCAAAGATGTAGCTATTACAGTGATATGACATCTAGCTCCATATCTTGAGTAGACACCACTACCCCATTTAAAACTAATTCCTCAGGAGTGACATCTCATGCACAGGGATTATGAGTCATTAAATAATCATTTGGTAACACAGTGCATCCCTTGCCTCTAGAAGTGGTGTTCAGCATGGTGCCTACTCAGTTAATCAAAGTTAAAATAATACTTTCCACTCTTCTAAATTTTACTTCCCTTCTTAAGTTTGTAGAAAAGGATTATCTAACTGGAACCTGATTTTAAAGGTAGAAATGAGCCTGGGCAACGTAACTGGGGTTCAGATCTGAACTCTGTCAAAGGGCTGAGTGATTGGATCGGGTGCCAAATGCTACTTTATGGCTGACTTCAACTTCTCTGCTGGTGCAAGTCAGAAGGAAAATCATCAAATGGAGCTCCCTGATGACCTGTCCTGCAGAAGGAAATCTGTGGAGCATGCAAATGTCTTGTGGGGAGCTTCAGTTACCCTGATTTATTTTAGCAGCCTTTTGGGGCTCTGAGCATCAGGGAACATTCAAGTGCAATTGGGGTATCCTAGACTGTGCTTGTCCATGAGGGAGGAGAGCACTTACTTACCCCACCCAGTTGGCTTGTGACAAATACAGCTAAGAGGTTAAAGCAGAGATTGACAAACTCTTTTTATAGGATACCATGGTAGTGGGGGCAGCAGGCATTGGGAACAGCAGTGTGAGTAAGGACAGGGGCAGATCTGGCTCTATATCAGCTTCTGTATTGCTCAAAAGAGCTCCTGACATGTGTATTACAACTGATAACTCCTATTAGCCTCGGCTTTGCAGCTGAAACTCCTGCAAGTCTGGCTTCTAGCCTGTGACCATTTAATTCATGTTCTATAAATGTAATTCAGTATTCAGTTCTGAGTCAAAATTTCTTCAGATTTGGGGCTTTGGCCTTGACTCTTTGGTGGAATTCTGCTTTGAGAAAGCATTTTTGTTAAAATTATGATTATATAAACACTTACAATGAATATGCACTTAAAACTCTATTAGCTGGCTTATAATTGTATATATCATCCTATGATCTTGCATGAAATAGCGGTGATTTCAGCAAAATTTTTCCACTTTATCTCACTCAAAGGCTTGACCTTTAGGCTGAAAGAGTGTAAAACCACTTATGTAGGTGAAGTTACAGGACATGAGCAAAGATTGTTGCTGTAACAATAACAATAACAATAACATTGCTATTTTTCTTGTGGTTGAACTGGTCTAATGATATTTTCTAAACACTTTTTCTTCTAATGAAATTTTCTGTTGTATCAAAGTCCTGTGAATGCTGCTTCAGCAGGGTTTGATAACATGAAGATGAAGTAAAGAAAAAATTTAAAAAATGCATATTTAATGACAAATGGTCACAGAATCACAGAATCATTTTTAAAGTTAGAAGGGACCTTGGGAGACGATTTAGTCCAGCCCCCAAATTCTCAGTCCATGAAAAATATTTTTAACTTATTCAGTTACTAGACCTTTATGAATGATTTGTGCATTTGTGTTTTATGCATGATTTGGACTTTATGAATGATTTCATGCAATGCAGTTTTGTAAAATTAAATTTACCAGGAAAAAACAGTCATTCACATATGATTATCCCTTTTCCTGTGTGGTGGGACTTTTTTCCCCCCTGAGTTTATCTGTTTAAAAGTAGTTATCTGGTTGTCTATGCTTACTCTATAATCAAGGAAAGAGATAGAAGGGTTCAGTAGTCTTCTGGGGACACTCACCTTTTTTTCCAGTGACAATAGAGAAAACTGGAGGAGCCAAAGACTTTAGGCTGTCTTCTGCCAATTAAGATAGGAAAGATAAACCCCACTGTAATGTACAAATCATATTCCATCTGCTCAATGGCATTTTGTTCTTCCAGTGAAACAGGGCAGAATTTTGACAGAACATTTTTCATAAGATGCTTAATTTGTCCTGTACCAGTAGTAATCTACTGTCAGAGAGGGACACCGTGATCAGCTCTGACCTCCCTTAGTGGAAGGATGTGGGACTTTACTGGGTGAATTTGTTCGAATACTAGATTGCATCTTTTAAAAAAGCTACCCCAACTGGATTCAAAGGTATGTATAAGATGGATCTGGTATTTTTGCCTGAATGGCTGGAGTCTCACCTTCCAGCTGTAGTATCTTTCCAAATCTTTGTCAGCTGGTTGGATATCCCTCCATCATTTACTTGTTTTCCCTTATAGATGTTTTGATTGAATTCAGCTCAGGTCTTAGCCCTTTTTTGATAAGCTTAATCAATTCAGGTCTTTAAGTCATTCATTTTAGGATTTGTTTTCCAATCCTTTTATATTTCTCATGGTTCTAGTCTGATTCCTTGTCAAAATGTGGATACTGTCACTGGACTGTGTGCTGTGCCAATTTTGCAGATGACAGAATTTCCCCAGTCTGTTATCTCTCTTGGCTACAACATTTTACTGTAGCTCATATTCAACAGATTATCCACTGTGGTTTGCAAATTGATTTGAGAATTATAATTTTCTAAGACTAACTTTGCTTTTCTATAAGGATGACATCTGGCTTCTTGTCCTGTTTCTGCATTAAACCATTTTAAATTGCACAGATTTTGCCTTCACCTTTTTTTTTTGCCAGCTTCTTGTACATAATGTATTCCCTGCTTCATTTGAAATTCCTCTGGTATCTGTACACCCACAAGCTTTATCAGTAACACTTTCATACTGAGTCATCAATAAAAACATTACATGGCATGAGGACAGAGACAGATTCTGGGAAAGCCAAACCAGGACACTGCAACTTAGTAGATCCTTGGCTTACAATCCAAACCCTACCTTTTAATTATTTCTGTAATTCCAGACATGTGGTTTATGAAACAGAAGTGTCTGTTTGAAAAACACAAAGTTCCCACTTTAAAGTTGTACCAGCTTCTCTTTGCATCCAATTAGTTGCTCATGATGCATGGCTCATAAGGCGCTCCTTTGTCGAATATTTCAAAGAAGCATTGACCTGCAGTGGCTGGATGTGAGGGACAAATACCTGGCTGTGTGCAGGTTACAGGTGTGAAATTTGCAGCCCTTCTTGCCAGTGCTTGGGATGCTGTCTGCATAACATAATTTACTGGGTATATCCACATGCAAATACAGCATTTTTTTCCAGAGACAGTGCTGGCTAAGTACTTTTTGGTTATTGAATCAAAGACTACTGTGAAATAACCCTGAGCATCTTTTGGACTTTGCTGCAGTGTCCTGGTGACAAAGCACAATTGGAGTCTTACAGCCTCTAAAATAATCACGCAGGGAAACTGTGTTTAAAGATGCACCTCTCTTACAGACACTGGGTTCACATTTAAAAGGTCACAAATCTCAGAGGTTTTGTGATTTGGGTGCTATTTGGGGCTTGATTAACTAATGTGCACTTTCCTGCAGCATAAAAATCAAACCAGTTTTTACTGTATGAATGGTAAGGAAAAAAACATTCAATTCACAGAAAGACTGACATCAATTCACTTCCTTATTAGTGACATGGTAGAAGGTCAGAAGGCTACTGATGTGTGTTTCCATTGTCAGTTTTTGCTGTAATAAAGCCAGATGGTCATACTGTTGTGCTGAAAAATGGCTGGTATTGGAAATTCTTAAGAGGAACACTTTTTGTAAAGTGCTTAGATTTTTTTAATTGTAAAAAGACATGTCTCTGAAAAATTAAAGAAATTCCTCATTGTCCAGAAAAAGGAGAAACTTTGCAGTCTCTGGTGTCTTAGATTTAATCTCTCTGTTTAAAGTTCCACACTGGTGACATTCATTTTTCTCTGTTTTAACACATGCTTCCTTTCACCAGCACTATCTGCCCATCAGGAATCAAAGCAAATCCAGATGGCTCAAGAACAGATGGCTTATGGTTTAAGAAGCATGGGTCAAATTCAGTCATACAGTGTACCAAGTTCACAGGAGTGCTCCTCTTACATCTAGAGATTTGGAGAAGCTGAATAATGGTTTTTCTCTGCTTTGCTATTGTCAGGCTGTGAAAGTCAGCATGTATGAGAAAGTGAAACCAGAAGGTGCTATAGGAGGGAAAGTTCTACATGCTTCACTCAAGGAAAAGAATGAACTTCTCATATGGTAACAAGGCACAATGTAGCAGTTGCAAAGCCAGATATCTGAGAAGTATTTCAAAAATCTGCTTTGCTCTGAAATTTGAATGAGGCTCCTGAAAGAAGTCTGATAAACAATGCTGGAGACAGCCAAGGTGTTTCCAGGGAAGAGAAACGTAGATCTAGCAACTTCACTGTTCAACATGACATGTACATTGTGCCAGTAAAGTGCCTTGTTTTGGAATGTAAGGACAGAGTCCACTCTGTATTTTTTTATCAGTAAATCCCCACTGCAATACGGTCAGGAGTGTTATCCCTATAATTTAGGTGAACAAAGAAACAGAAGGAAGTAAAGCAATCTAGTCTTTGAAGACCATGTAGTACAGCAATATATGGAAAAGAAACCATTTACCATATTTTTTAATCCTGAATAGCTTTTGCAGATAGTTTTGAGAAGGGAGGTTAATGGATAGGAATATTCAAAGGTAGTCTTACTGACCTAAACTTTGTGAATGTTTGGCTTCTGTCCTTTCAAAGACTTTCTATTCCCTGTTTTGGATTCTTCTCAGCCCCCCAGGAATGGTCTCACCAGTGCTGAGTAGAAGGGAAGGATCACCTCCCTTAACTCTGCCTGATGATGCCCAGGGCACTCAGCCTTTTTTGCAACAAGGCTCATTGCTCATGTTCTCCTTGGTCTCCACCAGGACATCCCAGGTCCTTTTCTTTCAGGCTGCTTTCCAGGTGGGCCATACCCAGCTTCAGGTTTGTTCCTGCCCAGAGGCAGGACTTTGCTCTTCCCCTGGTTTAACTTCATGAGGTTCCTGTCATCCCATTTCTCCTGGATGCTGAGGTCCCTCTACATGGCAGCACCACTCTGTAGTGGATCAGCCACCCCTCCCAATTTTGGGTAATCAGCAGACTTGCTGAGTGTACACCCTCCCCACTCTGCTTCATCATCCAGATGCTTGACGAAGATGGCAAGTAGGGTTGAATTCAGTATTGTCCCTCTGGCTGTAACTGGCACTGCTCCTTACAGGCCATCATCTAGACTTCATGCAACTCTGTCCTGTTTGTTTTGCTTGTATTGCTTTTCATACTGGCCCATAAACTTTACACTGACAAGAAGACTTAAGAAGGGAAAAGCGGTGAGAAAAAAAAATCAACATCTCCCATAGAGAAAATATACATGATTATTTTATTCTCTATTGCATTATTTTTGTTATCTGCTAGACAGTGCTTAATATCTCCATTCAACCCTTGCCTTGTCTCTCCCTTTCCAGTCCTGGAGTTGAAAAAAAGACCTAGGTGGAGGAATGCTACCTCCAGGAAAATCTTCTGGGATCATCATAGGCAAGCATAAATCAGGAGAACCTTTAACACACTGTATTTTAGAGTAAGGGCCAGTCTATCCCATCCCAGTACTAAAGATATAACTGGGATAACTTAGTTGCACCGGGGTCTCATCTGAGCTTGAGGACCAAGCCTCTGCTGTTAGTTCTCAAACACAACCACTGCCTTGCTACAGCCTCTTATCTGGCTGAACTTTGCAAAACCACCCTATCTGGTAGGAAATGCAGGGAATAATAATAATCAAATGGTTTGGTTTCAGAAATGTTGCTCTTACTATATATGCAATCAACACAACTGTGACTACCTGCTATCATCCTAAGTGTGCCTTTTTCTACTAAATACATAACAAATATTCATCTGCTGCAGTAATGCTTAATGCTGACATGACCCGGATTTATGGGAACAGAGCCACTAGAGCAACATGAGAAATGTGTTCTGCCCTAGCTAATATTCTCAATCTCCTAAGATTTCTGAAGTCATCCCAAGTATAAATTAGACCACTGAGAGAGTAACATAGCCCTGTATTTTTCTCCCTGCCTCTCTGCCAGTCATTTTCAACAAGCAAAATCAAATCTTTCCAGGTAAGAGTTGTAACAGATTACATCCACTTTGCAAAACTTACTATAAAAGATGTATAGCAATGTAACATAAAAAGTCCAGTGATGGCATCATCCAAAACCTCTCCAAAACGTATAGTACAAACTGATTTTAAAATATTCCTTTTGTCTCTGCAGAACTTGAAACCTTTCTCAAGGAAAGACTCTTCTAATGGGATAATTTGACATTTTGGATGCATAAGCTATGTAGTTTTCCTCATAAATTGAATTGAAATGTTCCTTATATGATAAGTTTACATTGAAAGGGTATGTGTGGTGCAGGGTTACCCAAACCAGCTCTAAACAAATTAGTCTGGGCCCCAGCTGCGGTGTAACTCTGTTAGCCAAGAAGTCCATCAAGGCTAATGAGATCTGCTGAGAGGCAGCCAGCATTAACTTAGGTAAAGTGTCCTGTTGCCATGGCATTCTCTTATTCCTAATTTGATAATTTGACTATTGTGGTGATTTTCAGCAGCTAAATATCTGTATCTTATATTTGGAATATTGTTTACATGTATATAGGCTTCCGAACTAAATAATTCAGAATCAAATTTAACTCTAGTCTGTGTATTTACATGTATGGGGTATAATGAACAGAATCTATTTCATATTAACAGCTTTTTATCTCAGTGAAGCTAGTTGCACTTCATGTGAAGGGAAGTATGGAACTTGAACTTACCCATCAGAATATTATTGAAGATAATGTGGAATTATCTGGCAAACTCACAGCTTCCATAAATACACTTCCTAATATATTTTCCAATGAGAGGCTATGAATATTTTGGTAGGGGAAAGGTGAAGTAAAGCCCTTCTCATTCTAAGATTTAGTCTGGCAGGAAATTGAGAATACTATGCCATACATGATTTATATAAAGACGTGTGTTTTATGCTGTACATACACCTTGGACATAGAGAAAGGCAAATTTTCCACTGGGTGTTCTTGGATACTTGGTGAGGATATAGTAAGTGTGCTGCAGACCTTCCAGAGTATTCTTTGGGCTTCTCTGTGGCTTGATGTGTCATATCCATTCTAGCTTTTTATCCCAATTGAATGGCAAAAGCTATATCTGCATGGAAGTAGAAATGTCTTTTTTGAGCTTTAGCTAAAAGTGGTAAAATCAAGGTGGTCCTATAACCTGTGAAGGTCCCAAGTGAAAGGCTTTTAGTAAAAACTTGGTGGAGACTCATACATACAGAAATAACATTTTTAAAAAGAAGAGCCTTTTAACTACAAACATTCTACAGTAATTTTCTTGGTATTTGATTTCTCTGACTTTAAAGCTATTGGCAAATGTTTTGTGGACCAGCAGGAAGGAAGCATATGTATGGAAAATAATTTGTCCTGGAGCTGGTCTGTTCTATAGATTCTTATTGAGTACATAGATCTAACCTACAGATTCTCATAGAAAATGTCATTGAACATAAAAATGACTAAAACAAAGGACATTTTTGTAATATTCTTCCCTCTTACAGATACTCATCAGAAATAAAAAATCCCCCACCTTCTATAACAAAATATATATTCTTTTCAGTAATAGGAAAGGAAAAGTTAGGCCATGAGAAATATTGAGTTATTTCTTATGCACTGAGATATCTGTCGTTGATCAGAGCCCCACTAGATATAACTGCAGAGTTACAGACAGACAGACTTCTCTCCCAGATCAGTAAACCCCCACAATTGCTAAATGTTTGGCCTTATGACAAAATCTAAAGCTGTATGGGTGTTACATGCAGAAACATAAAACTCCATGACTTCTCTGCCTCAAAACAAAAAAATCTGCTTATACTTAAAGGAAAAACCCCATTGGCATGCATTTGAAATTGAGTGCTGAAAATCACTAGTCTTTTGGAAAATGCAATTATGTGCATCAAAAGTGTGTGTGGGTGTAAGAGCTTGAGAGACAGAGCCACATGGCATGGCTGTTTGCAAGTCCTCCAAGCTTTTTCCATTTGAATTCTTTTACATCCCAGAAACTGTTCTCCAGAATAAGTGGCACCTCCTCTTGGCATTTCCAATTTGACACATTAAAAACATAACCAAAATTTCAAATTTTTGCACAATATTCAAAGGGTGAGGGTTACATTAGCTTTTTATCCAGGACAGTCTGCTGCATAAAAACTTTCTGCACTGTAGCTTTTTAAACTGTGTCGCAGTAAACTCCAGTGAAATAACAGAATTCTCTTTTTGAACTCAAGCAATTTATGTGTTATGAAGTGTTGAGAACAGATTATTAATTTTTGAGAAAGGGACCATAATAACCAGTTATTCAGATGTGTGAACTCTCAAGTATCACAAGCTGCAGAACACACCCATGCAGTCCTTTGTCAGGTCAGGTAGCACAAAGTTAAGCTATAACATACTTTTCAAAAAGGTGTATTCTAATAGGTTAAAGATTTTGGCTGTGAAAAATGCCAAACAGTCCTTTGTAAAGTCTTCCAATGCTGAATTATGGTCTTCTTTCCCCATTAAAGATTAATGCGATGGAATTCCTATTATGATCATTGTTGTTCCCTGCAATAAGAATACCTCATTGAGTCAGGATAAATCAAACTGTTTCTCACCCTTGCCTAAGCATTTCTTCAGTTCTGTGCAAGTTTATGGCTAATCATGCTATGGTAGTGTTTGGCACATCATAAATATCCAGAGATTGTTTCCAAGGTGCATCCAGCCCTTGTACACAGAACGGCACCACAGGCTAAGCCTGTGGTAACACGAGCAGCACTAGCAATGGCACAGGCTTTGTCCAGGCTTTCCCATTACTGGGAACACACATCCTGGGGCTCCGTGGCATTGCTCTGCTGGATGCCAGCCCAGGCACAAGCCTGTGCCTCTTTATCTCACCACTGTTAGAGCACATACTGCTTGGGTGACGGCGAAGGTGTGCGGGGCCAGGACAAAAGTCAGTGGTGACACAGATGTTCAGAGCACAGGCAGTGAATGAGCTCTCTTGCCCTGGAAGCTTTGCCAGCTACCTGTGCCAGTGTAGCTGTAATAACCAGCACCACTGGAGGGAGAGCTGGGAAGTGACCAGTTTCTTGTCTCTTGTTCCTCTCATCTGCTTGCCACTGCTTACTCAGCTTTCTTCTGGTGGGGGAAAATCATGGACTGGTGAATGGTCTCTCTCTTACTGGGGTGTCTGGAGAGCTGACTGCTCAAGTGGGCACTGGGATGTGATGCTGCTAGTGCTGCTGTTTAGGCTGGACTTTGAGCCATGTTAAATCTCATGAAAATTGGAGGTGCTCTTGCTCTTGTGTTTAAGACTGATTTTTAGCCTACCCTGATGCCCACTACTAAGGCATACCTGCCTAACCCTAAACATGCTGCCTGCCACAATCACACTTTATTTTGTCTTTTGTGGCAAAATGAGGTAGTGTCATGATCTGTAGCAGAAAGATCTGTGCCTTTTGCACAAGTAGATTTTTACTTCTACATTGCATTGAAGGAAAATTAGCTTCACTGTGTTAGTTGTATTAACTGTTGTGAATGTAAGGAATATTTTATGGGAATTTAATAATTAAACAGATTTCAAGAGCCTGTCAACAAGACTTCAGCTCCATAGTGGAGCCACTTGAACAGAGAGTGCTCACAAATGTACGATGAAGTTGAGAGATTAGAACATGGTTGAAATTACTGTACATTAAAACAAAGTAGTCAATAAAAATGCAAACACTTTGAAGTGTTTTAATAAGATTACACTAAATCACCCTCAAACAGCATTCAGCAACACATGTCACAGGGATTCAGGGCTGCTTATACAAACTCTTCCTCACCTTCTCTGTAAGAATGCTAAATCTTTGCAAAGGACTCAGATTTGCCAGTCTCTGACTCCTTCTGTATGTTCTTTTAGATTACTCTGAAGAATTCTTGTATATTTAGGTCTTATTGACATGAAACTTGACCTGAAGTAATTTTGAATCATCTGCAATCTATGGAGCTGGATGCATGTTTGGCCCCATGGGAGTCAATAAGATTAAAATGCTGAATGGGGGGTTACATAGCTAAAGTCACTGCGCATTGAATTAAATGCACACTACCTTCTTGTCAAGGAATTAAATATGTATTGCATAGATAAACATGGGATTTTTATTTTGGGTGGGAATTTAAACAAAGTATTTTGCATTTTGAACTGTTGCCAACCTCTTCTTCAGCTCAAAACAGGGTAAGCTTTTTGGCTTTGCTTATAGACTCTTTGGCAGCAGGGTTTGGTTTTTTAATTTCTTTTCTTCACTGAAGGCAAAAATCTGATCGATTTATGATCTTTAACAACAAGACTCTATGAACAGAAGTTTCCTTCAATTTCTCTGGCAACACTGCTGGGTGGCAAAATGTACATGTACAAGTATTTCCCATTCATTTCTGCTGCACAAAAAAAGCATTGTCTAATAGTGCAGCACAAATGTGGACAGCAGTTTTGTCAGAAACATTCTCACCATTTCTTCCTTTCTTTCTTTATTTGCTGGGGGCTTTTGTTAGCACCTGGAGGTGAGTTGCTCCAACATATCGAGCACCAGCAGTCGTGCCAAGCAGTGATGAGTCAGTCCAGCCCTGAAAGGTTCCTGCAGGGTGACTATACCTGCTCACAGCCACCACTGCTGCTAAGAGCAGAAAATGAGCTACAAAATGCACAGGACAGGTTTTCATGCAGACTGTGTAGGGTTTTGTCACCTGTCTCAGCCTTTAGGGCAGTATTTCTCAAACTAATAGCTACAAATTGTTCTGCAAAGGCATAAAGCATTTTAAATGCTTCACCTCCACTTTTACTCCCATGCTCTCCAGAACGAGGCAAAGATTAAGTAGGGAAAAACAGAAATAACCAATTGAAATAACCAACCTTTAGCATTTCAGCTGTTAACTGATCAAGGGTGTTGTTATAAAAGATGAATACTGGTGTTTTATAGACTGTTTTTCCTTTAGATAAAGACAGTGATCTTTGGGGTTTAAAAGAGTTTAAATTGTATTCTCTGGGAAGTGTATCTCTAGAACAAGAATTTGTGAAGATCTTTTGACTAAATAGTTTTGAAATATCTCAAAAGTATCCTATAAAATCCACTGCCCCTCAACAGGTTTCTGATGGCACCTGGTGCACTGATCACATTACTGTGTTTCAGGTGAAGCTGCAGTCCATTCAGTCTGACCTCAGTTGCCGGATCAGTCACACTCTCCAAAAACTTAACACACCTCCTCTTTCGCTGATGCAGCTTTTCAAGATCATATTTGTCATAATCAATGAAAAAACAATTTTTTCTCCATCAGCTTTCCCAAGAAGCCAAAATCTCCCTGCTTCCATTTTGAATGGTGCTTCAGGTTGTGCATAATTCAAGTATTTGTACTTTCAGCACTTACAACATTCAGAGCTTCTGTTGCAATGGGTATGAGTCATGTATCTCAAAATCTTTTTCTGGGACTCTAGCCAAAGAAGAAGATCTTCTTTATTTTTCTTCTTGCCTTTTTATTTTTTTTCTTGTGCTTCTGTAAAAAGTCACTATCTGAAAGGGAAATACCTTAAGCTTGAAACTTTGCCCTCAGGTGAAGCTGTTCCACTGTTGAAAAGTCTTGTGTTTTTAAATGTTTAAATAATAGATAAACTGAAGGCCTGCATGTTTCTTAGAAACAGAATGAAAAAATTGGGTTATTTGGGGTGATTCTGGAAATTACAGAGCCTGAAATTCCTCACAAATAGGATGAGAAGAGAGGAATGAGGGCAGATAAGGACAGTACTGCATCATAACAGAGAAGATCACTTCACTTGCATGCTGTTGAAAGACACTATCTGAAAAAAAAAATTAGGAAATTCTAATTTTGTATTGGAATAGTACGTCTGAAAACCAGAAGTTAATATTTATCTCTTATTGCAAACAAATATAGTGGTGATTTCCCTGCAGCCATGATAATAAAGGCTCTGAAAAATATCAGTTACTCAGAGGAGACAATCTGACGCAGTGAAAGGCAGAAGATGAATCAGAATTGCTATGCAAAGCACATTTTACACCTAGTAATCCCAATTTTTTTCAATACAAGTTCTTATGTCCATCACCATGTTATAATGGGAAGCCAGGTGAAAGAGGAATTTTCAGGTTTGCAAATAACAAGCAGGTCTTCCCCATACTGCTTCATAAAAAAAAAAGTTTTTCCTTTCTATTCTTTGTTTCTCTATTTATGCTGTGTAGCTAACGATACATTTGAAAACAAGATGAGAAGCCAACCTTTCAACCCTTTAAGAACATGTTCAGGTGTTAATAACATTCAGACTTTATTTAACAGTACATAGAGAAAGGTAAACACAGAAATGATGATGGACAAATTAATGTATCCCCATTAGGAAATTAGGAGATCTAGGCTGGATAAATATCTTGTGTCTGGTGGGTTCAGACTTTTTGAAGGCAATCAGAACTCTATTTGAACTTCAACACAAGAAGGCTTGGGGTGTTAGCAGAGCGAGATATTTACTGACATTGACATATAGATGTGGATTTTTTCTGCAGTTCTCACGCTACATCTAAAATTGGGAAAGGATCTATTTTAGGTTATTCTGGTTAACATTGTATTATTAAAAACTTGAATCTTGGAATAAATATTGGAAGCATTAGCCATTATACTTGGTAATTTGCCAGATAAGGAGCTATGTGTTTCAGTATTTGAATTAAGTTCAACAAACATATAAAGTGTTTGTTGAACTATCCTATACTTACAAAAGATAGACTGCCACTAAAAATAAAGTGGGTATGATAAAGTAATTTTGGAATTACGGAAAACTGCTACAGATACTGTTCTTCTGAAATATAGCACTTCTCTGTGAGGCTTCACTTCTATTAAGCTTTTTCTTTCCATTCTGTAGGTGCACAGCTTCTCTAGCACTGATAGATATCACCTGGGGAAAGACTGAGCTCCAGAAGGTCTCTTCAGCAATGCAATGTGTGATAAACACAGTTGTAACAAATGAGAAAGAGCTGCTCAGGAAAGCAGCACTTTGCAGATCATGATTTTGATTCAGATACATGCAGCTAATAGTAAATGGGCATCAGTCTCAGCATGCCAATAAGTCAGGTTCAGCTTGAGCAAAGGTCATAGTCTGGCTGCAGGGTGGGTGTCCATGAGCCATAAAATGTGCAAGTGGCTAAAAGGTAAAATTCAAACTAGTCCAGTATCCAATGAGATGAGCTCTAACTGCTTACAGAGGTTTGGAGGAAGAAGAGATTTCAACCAGGGAAACAAATGATCTGCTGTTGTTAGCTGCACTCCTTTTCCAAAGTCGAGGTGTCTCCTTCAAAAGTGTGGGGCAAGTGTCAACAAAAAAACCCATCACTCAATTATCCTGGCACAACACCACAGTGTATTTTTCCCAAGTTTTCTTCAGAGAAATGGCTGAAGCAGCTTCCCTGGGAAGTAATAAAAAACTGATGAAGTGGAATTTGAATTTTATTGTCTACCTTGAAAGGAAAATGGAACAACATGTGACAGGTATGCATTTTTTACTTTAATCATACTGGGAGATGCCTTGTTCTGACATTGATATGAGTAGGGAAAAAATGTGATTTTTTTTTTTTTTTTAATAGAAAGGATGCCTATTTTGGCCTCTTTTTTCCTTTTAAGTTCTAGTTGCCAGCTCGGAAATTCAAGCAGGGAATCAGAATGGGGCTCAGTCTATCCTCACAAGTACAAGGTTGTGCTATTCAGGTTGTCTCCATATTACACGGAGGAAAGTCTTACTCTCAGTGATAAGAAAAGAGTTCCACAGAAAACATAACATCAAACTGCTATGAGTAATCAGATTAATCAGTGCTGGAGGCACTCAGTGGCAACTCAGAGAAAATAAAGTGTTTTACATGGAGAGGCTTTTCACGAAAGTGCACACATTCCTTTTTTTCTGCATGTTTATGGATGGAGTCATGTATTCATAATGTCATGTCAGATGTAGGGAAAAAATATCCATTTTGTTAGTTGTGTCTGGCCTAGAGCGAGGAGGATACAAGTGGAGGAATGGAAGTTAGAATAACAGTGAATCTGTAGTGTGTCTGCTGCTTCCCAAAGTTACCTGTAAACTATGTAACTGACATCTGACATCTGACCCAGCAATGACTTACTCCTTCGTCCTCTGTTGACTTGAAAAAACATATGATTAGCTCAACTCTCAAATATACTAGCCCTGATTCTATTGTTGCTTTCTTATGCTGGACTCTCCCAAAACACCCATCACAACTATATACCTTAAAGGAAATCTGTCCCAGAAAACCTCCAAGAAGATATTAATCCTGTCATAGCCATGATAGATAAATAACTACACATCAAATAAGTAAATTTAGACATGGTATTGTTGTAGGTAGTGGTCCAATGTGTCTGTAGCTCGTTACAGTCATCAAATAAAAAATAGATGCCCATATGGGGCTATTTTCTTGCAGTTTTACCAACAGAATATTCTGAATTGCTGTATTATGAACACTTGCATAGTTATTTATAAATATACATTGGTATGAACTCTCAGTCCATTTGCTCTTGTTCCTAATGGAATTACTCTCTGAATAAATGAACTCTTCACATGTTGGGGTAAGCAGTTTTGGTAAAACTGATGCTGTAAAGGAGTGTGACTTCAAACTGACTATGTGAACAAAAAAGTTTATGTGAAAATACAGGCCTAGGATAGACTCAAGTTTTTTGATAGACTTCAGTTTCAAAGTAAAGTTAGCAAGCACCTTTGTGCTGTACTTTACTGAGAGGATAAACCTATGATCTTCTACTCAAGTTGTACCAAATTGTTCAACTCAGTCTGCAAAGATAAAGATGTGACATTTGTTTTTACACTGAGGTGTGAAACATGGTTTAAGATGCTGATGGAAGCATGACTACCATTCTCTAGAAATCTGTAATCGCTTCAAACTTTTAGTGTTGTGTGTTCAGAAGACATATAATAGTTGCTATTTAAGAAAGTGCTAGGTATGAATTTCCTAAATTAGTGTTATCCTGAAGGCACTGAGAGGGAGACTTGATACACTGAGTTGGTAGGTAACAATAACCAGAAAGAGAGCTCCTCCCAGGTAGAGTATTGCATGGCTGGAAGCAAGGGGAAGGATATGGGTGTTGCCTTTAAACTCAGCAAACTATCTCATAGTGTGAGAACGTAAGATACAGCAATTGACTCCCTTTGACAATAAGATTTGCAGTATAAATACAATTCATACCAGAATTTGCAGTTTTCCTGCATTTATACATACCTGCTGTCTTGAAACACTGAGTGTTACTGTGAATTTATCATCTGATTGCAGAGGTTCATTCCTAACTCCTACAAAGCTGAGAACTAAATGTGCTAAAGAATTCAAATTCTTCAAACAATCTTCTGTTTCACATATTATCTTTACATTCCCACAGAGGAGCAACATATTTTTATTATTTTAGAGTGTGCAAAAAAATATGTGTGTGTGTGCATGCAGAAGTATATGAAAACATGTGAAGAGGTATCAGGAGAACAGAGCCCCAAAGCTGGACCGAGCCTAAAGTCTGTCCTCTAAATCTACTGAATCATTGAAAAACTCCTGAGAGGATGAGCCACCACCCAAGAGTTGTGCCTCATTTGAATGTTTCTCTTGAAGTTTCCTCTCTGCTCAGGGTACGAGTTGGGGAAGGAGAGGGGAGACTGGCAACCACAGAAAATTGATGTCTGAATGATGGGATGTTAATGCCTTTCAGGCTGTGGCTTCTAAGCATGGAACAATTTTATTTCAAAAGTAGAACATTCTGATGACACAGATAATTACCATGCCCCACAGAGAGCTTTCAAACTGGTTCTGAAAGTAAGCACTGAATACTTTTAGTTCACTAGTGAACCACAAGTATTCAATCTCACTTTAGGACTTGTTCTATCATGTCTGCTTGATGACTGGACTAAGAGATGACTAACTCAAGAGTAACTCACTGATTTTGATAGCTGTCTGTTTTAATCCTCACTTAGGGCTCAGATGTAAGGTTTAGTTCAGCATAACAGGCTGCCCTGCATCACGAGTGCCCTGTTTACATCTTCAGTCAACAGGAATTAAAAATGCTGTGAAACTCATTTCACCATCTTTCACCACTACATTTCTCTCAATCGGGTTCTTTTCAAATCTGAATGTAAATCAACAGTTCAAGAGCTAGATCCCATAAAGTATTAACCAATGCATGCTAGCAGAGGTTTTTTTTAGTGTTCATCTCTCAGGGTGGTGTCCAGAGCCTTAAATTTTTGTTCTCTCTACAGTTTGTGATGGAATTCAAACACTGGACTTTTGAAAAGCAGCTGTGCTGAAGATGGACCTGTCTGTGTTAGACTGGCACTTCTGTTTTCCTGTGATATTAGTTCGTCATTCAGATAATGGCAGAACAAAAGCATCTTGGATGCTTTACCTCTTTCTGATCATCAGGGAAAAGTCATAATACAATACCAGCTCCTTACATGATGCATTGGATTGCCAGATTGATGGTGCTTTAGTAAAATAAAAAATCAAACCCATCACATGAAGAGAACAGATGTAATTTCTAGGTAAAACGTTCAAAATATTCAAATTGTATGAAGCTGGAACTTAACCTTTGAGTTTTTGTCTAGGAGAAACAACAGAAAAATAATCTCTTCCATCTGAAGCAGACCTTACCACCTCAAGTAAAGACCTCCTTTAACAGAGAGGGTGCACATGCAAGATTCCAGTTTATATGAAAATTCCTGATCTAAGGAAAGGAGGCAGGTGCATAAAGTAACTGTTCAAATTTAAAAAGAATCATTTTACTGAAGCAATCCTATTAGCTGAATTAGTCATAAATTGTTGTAATATGAAGTGAGGAACAAACAACCACAGATCATCCCAATGCATGGAAGTAAAATGTAAAGAGCAACCAAGCAAGGTCTGCATCTGGTATGTTCTGGTCAAATTTCTTCTTTGATATGGGTACCTAATCTCCTACTGAGCATACCCAGAAATACATGTCTATAATTTACCATAAACTTAATGTGAGTTCTGGAAACACCCATGTGTCACTGTGCTGGGTAAATGCTGACTGCTCCTTGCCCTGTGCAGATTTTTTAATGCATGAGAAACAAAGAAACACAGACAAGCATTTTATGCTTACTTGCTCATGGAAATGAGGGAGATTCTGTTTTCCTTTTTAAATCAATATACAAAAGAAAGCAGACATTCTGTCACCTTATCACCTCTGATTCTGTAGAGAACAATAAATGAAAAAAGATTTCAAATAAACAGACATCAGCTGTTGGTGTGAGTCATCCTGATGAATAATGGTGATAATGAGAATGGTATATTTTGTATCTAACATGAAATCTCTATTTCTGAAATAGTTTGTTATTCTGCTTTTTAATTTTTTTATCTTCTCTTTGTTTGTGATGGGCTTACAATGGCTGTATCATAAACATCCTTTGTGTACCTGTTATAGAAAAGGTGTACAGGAGGCAAAATTTTAGATAAAATTCAGTACTTTAAAGTTTCAGTATTTTAAAGATAATCCTAATGCAAAACCATCTTAAGCAGTTGCAGACTCCCTGGTTTTTGTGGGTTTTCAACACATGCAGTATAGATTTCTATTAAAAAATGCCTTTTTTCACATTTAAAAATTTAATGGAAAAAGCATTGTGCAAAATGTCTTTGTGCTGGAGTAGTAATAAGAGGACTTTCTAAGGGAAAAAATAGGTTCCTTTTTTTTTCTGAAAACTCTATTCTTGCTATGAAAGTGATTACCTGACAAAAATAGTAGTAGAAGACAATATCAGAGATGATTTCTGCTACGTATGATGTAGTTTGGTCTGCTCTAATCTGTTCTGGTGCAGGCAGTTTAGACAGAAAAACACTGATAAAGACAGGATTGTAGATGCCCACATGTAAACATGCACTGCATTCCTTCCTCTTCCTCTTCCTCTTCCTCTTCCTCTTCCTCTTCCTCTTCCTCTTCCTCTTCCTCTTCCTCTTCCTCTTCCTCTTCCTCTTCCTCTTCCTCTTCCTCTTCCTCTTCATCTCCCCAGACTTGTTCAGGAGTAAAAGGAAGACATAACTGCAGTTAAGAAAGAAATTGGTTCAAATGCTACTGGTTATCTGGTTATGTCTTTTGGCTTAAGTGGTTGCTAGTGAAATAAGTATTTTCTTTCCCAAGGCAAGATTACAATCTCCAAAAGCATTAAAATTATTGTGTCTTGACATAATAGCATCTCAGAAAAGATTGTGATTAGTCAGTAACACAAAATAAAAGGTGGGACATAAAGAAGTGTTACCTGTTATTTACAGGAGAAAAGGAAGAAGTTAAAGCTGTTTAGGGAAGGATTTAGTTGATTGCCAATTAGGATTGTTATACCAAAATTCACACAGGATAAAATAGAAAACATCAGTAGTTTTTAGTTGTCATAATAGGAAATTTATACACAAGAGAAACAGGAAAAGAAAAAAACAAATTGTTTAATAACCGTATCACTTTGAAATTCTCCTGACCCAAAGATAGTGATGTGTAAAATCATTTGTTGCTATAGTAAATGTCAGTTTGGTACTAGTAAGCATTTAATCAGCTTTCTGCTTGATACATTTAATCTGACTTCAGTGTTTTACTCGAGAAACTAATACATCACATGGTTAAGTGACTGATGATGAATTCAGGAGAGCACAAGTGCCAGTCACAAAGAATCAGTTCTTTTTAGTGCCCACAGTAGATGACTCCCATGAATAATCCTCTGTCTGGCAGAAGATGTTAAGTAAAGCCATTAGCTATCCTCAGCAGCTATGGATAACCTCCAGCAAACCACAGAAACCAATAAACACAGGTAGTATACTTTGATATGTCCGGTGTATTATAGAACTTTCTCATATTTTCTAGACTTACTCATTTATGGAAACAAAATAAGTTCTCTCTAAGTTCTCTTCTAATTCAGAGCTGTGTGTCTTACTGCCTCATTTTCTGTTTCCTAATTTCAGACTGCATTATTCACCAGTCATGCTCCCCAAATCATCAGAGGACATGGCACAGCCTGGAAGAGGAATGGCTCCCTCCATGGTCAAAGTGGCCCGAAAAAACTGGTTGGCGTGAGCTCAAACAGACCCAATATGTGCCACCCCTGTTTTAGAGGTGGATTCACCAGGAGAGTGGTGATGTGACCCAAGGGTCACCATAGAAAATGGTGCTGGAGCCAGCAGCAGAGTGGAATTTCCTCTCTGTCATCTCTGTGCTGTCCTCTCGCGTCACCGATTGCTCAGGCCATCCAGACCTGCAACCTGGCAGTGCCCCTTGCACTAAATAAATAAGATGCAAGCAAACCCATGACAGTGGCAAAGCCAAACTCTCCAAAGTGATGAGATGCCACAACTAAGGTGGCCTTTGCCAGCAGAATTAGATATCTTATGTGTACATAAGTGTGCCATCCACCCATCTATCCTCACATCTATCCACACACATGCATGCTTATATTTATGCTGTAGTTCTGCCTTCAATTACAATGTACCATATAATTTTTGACAGCATTCCCTAATTATAGAATTATTGCAAAGCCATATGGTGGAGACAGAACACAACTCATCCCTGTGGCCTCATGTCTGCTTAACAGGGGTCACTCCAGTGCTAGAAGGTTATCTACTGCTACCTTGCTTAAAAGGCACTTAAGTACTCTTAACAGGGTGTAAAGGACATGGGTGAATTAAGTTCTTTTCTTTTTTAAAAGACATCAATCTCTAACTGCATTGTCATAGTTACAGCTGGGGAATTTGAGAAATGTGCTAGTAAAATTGATTACTCAGACGTGTGATTATGATTCATCTGGGAGCTTGGAAAAGAAAAGATGCACAAGTTCTTCCTCAGACCCATCAATTTTTCCTTTATTACTTTATTTGAAACAAAGCTTGGACAACCCCAAAAATAATTTGATTTTATGATAGCCATAGGAAGAATAAAAGATGTTCTTTTATACCTACCCATGGCAGAACTACAGGCTAAAGATCAATTTGAAACAATGTTTTTTTTCTCACTTCATTTGCTAACCATTTCAAAGGCATTACATTCTCATTTCTTTCAGGCAATCATAGATTCTGGGGCTGGAAAATTTGTTCTCCTACTAAAGCATTAAGCAGATACTCTTAACATCTTTTGTCTGGCAGTATCTAGTTATCAAGTACTCCAAGAAAGTTAAAAAAGGATTGTCCAATAGATAAACAATTCACCCTTGAGGATTTCAAAAGATTTTTTCCCTGGCTTGTGGGATGGCACATCAAGGCAGCAATACTGCCAAGGCATTAGTGTTTTGTTTCCTCCTTAGTAAGAGAGTTCTGGATGTTTCCATGATGAATAAATACATCAGTTCCTTTTTAAAATATTTTTAAACCCTCAAACATTCTAAATGCATCCTTCATAGATGTTGTCATAGCTGACATATGAAAAGTATCCCTGGGCTATCCAACCTTGTAAATAGTTTTCTCCTCCTCTTCTTAGCTGTTTTCTGACTCAGACTCCAGCCATGCACTTTCCCACACGCAGGCATGGCCTGGGACTTGACTATATGAAGCTCTAGTTCCTAGTTTTTAGATTTTACCTATTAACTGTGGGGTCCTCTGCAGGTCCCATTCCAAAGTGTCAGTGCCTCTAGGGCAGGGGTAGTGAATAATGCAATGAGTAGGCAGTCTGCTTAAAGTTTTTTTTTCAGGGCAAAATCACAGCTGGTAAAAAAAACCTGTTCAAAACCAAAATATATCACTACCATTTTTAAGGTGCCTGTCCACCCTTTGCATGGGGATTTTGCAAAGACCAGCATCCTCTGTGTGTTCCCACAGGGTCTCCATCTACCAACTTGTCTCCTTGCAACAACTTTTGGTCTACTCTGGACATTCCTAAGTGATTCACCAACATTTAATGGGGATTAAGGTGTTTTTAATTGTTTATAATAATTTTGACCTTCTGCCTCAGCTGAGATCCTGGAATTGTGCCATTGCACTCCTTCAAGCAGTAGTGGTAGCTTAGGGCAAAGCAGTTTGTAGAAAGAAGTAATTTTTTTCTTATTGGCCCAATTACTGTGGATGGAGAAAATAGTTATCTTGCAGGAATGCAAAGCCTTGTGCAGGTCTGAAATGAAAACTTCAATCTTCAAAGATAAATGCATGTAGAGAGCAATTACTCTGAACCTAATTTCTTTATGTTGTTAGATTAACAAGAAGAAGATGCAGTTGGTGGTTGTGAAATGGAGACAGTGTCTTAGCAGAGGGAGATTGATAAATTGTTAGCTCAAAAATTTTCATCTACTTCATGTGGTTATTCCAGGAGCACAGTGGCCTGGTAGAGGAGATGGCCATCAATAGCCATTTGACTAGGATTCACCATGCCAAATACACAGTAGGACTTATGTCTGAGAATGCTAGAAAAACCTGGAAAATTATTTCCTTTAGCTAACCACTCCAAAACTATGAGCTAAAACAGGAAACGGGCTACGATGAAGTGCTTTTGAAGTTTCACTAACCATTTTGCAAATAACCATGACAGGTACTGAGCACAGGAACCAACACAACAGCAGCTGCCCCTGTCTCTATCTGATAAAAAAGCATTCAAACATCTTCAGCCAATGAAAAATCTGCCAATCAAAGTTGAACTGTCTGCTCCAAAAGCCAAAATGTCTCCCTACAAGAACAACCACATAAAATGCTGGTGTATGGGGAATAAGAATTATTTTGTTGACTCTTTTTCTCATATTTCTGTAACAAGCCAGAAGCTGAGTCCAGTACCTGTTCTCAAATGGCAATTTCAGGAAGAAGACAAGGAAATATGCTGAGTCTGAAGTCTCAAGCCAAAATCCCCTCCCTGGCTGCTCTATCACCTACTTACAGAAGAGAGCCAGAAGAGAAATAACAAGCCAGCCATGATTACAATTTTTTCCTGTCTGAGGAAGTAAATCTGTCCTAAATCACAAGCAGTGCAGATGTGCGATTAGATGACCTTATGGCTAATAAAGTCAAGGAAGACTGTGCAGAAAGTAACATTTTCTCTTTGGTGAACCAGTTAATGACCATAACTTCCTACCCTCTATAGTACTATCATGTCCACCAGGAATGTCTCCAGCCTGTCCACCATGGTCCACTCTCTGACAGAATCCTGCTTTTTCCACAGTATGGCCTCAAGATAAATATCAGCTTTCAGTGCTCCAGCCCATGCAAAACAACTGTCATCTAGTCCATCATCACCCCATGTAGCTTCATTTATGTCAATCTTCTTCAAAAAACAAGCACAATATAAGCATAAACATAATTTTATAACATCTTGACTTTGTCATGATCTACCTCAAAAAAAAAAAATTAATTGGGAAAATGTAAAGGAAAATAAAAAGAGGTCCAAATCTTTTTATCACCAAGGCTGTGCTCTATCTCATATATGAAATCTTTATCATTTACACTGAAAACATGAATCTCATCACTGACTTTTATTAAATTCAATAACAATTGCCCCTCCATCAAACTCTTTTGAGTATAACTCCACTGAAATCACCTTAGATAATGATCAGTATCAAACTACAATTTACCAGTTGTGGTAAGACCCTCACTGATAAATATGGTTGTCTGAAGAAAATCAGCCACTGCTCAGTTTTTCAAATCTTACCTCATTTGCTGCAAAAAGATCACTCATGGACATCACCTTAATTATTTAGAAGTCCTTTCCTTGACAGGAATTCTCCTTGGGCAGGTGGTTGGCTATGAGTTAAAAGAACTGAAAATAATGTCAAGTGTTATTGTTACCAGCATAGTTTGGGACCTATATAGTCAGTCATTAACAATTTGCAAGATCCTAAGTCAAAAGAAATGTCAGAAGCAGAATTTCCTCCTTTCATATACCCACAGCCTCACTAACTTCAGCCCCAGGAAGTTACCCAAATACTCAGCAGGTACCACTGTATTTGAACAGCAAACACCGAGTTTGACAAGACGTTTTCTGACACCCACAATCATCCTTGGATCCTTTACAATGCCTTTCTGCAGCCCAGCCACTGTGCCACATTCCATCCCAGACACAATAGCCAAGACTGAACAACTGTGGTGTGCCAGGATGAGCTCATGTAAGGACAGAAACTTCCATCTTCCGGTGGGGGATAATTCTCTCAATGCAGACAAGCCATCCCTGAGTTTTTTGGTGTTATCCACAGAGACACAATGAAATGCCAAAACAGGAGAACAGGTACTAGAAATTATCTCTCACAAGTACTAAGAGTTTAAATTATCTTTTGAAACCTGTTTTCATTTAACACATTCCACTCCAACATAATCACTCTAATCTTGAAGAGGGATAAATATATTACTCACTATTGTCCAGAGTATTGAATAAGCTATTTGCCTCCACAGGTACTTACAACATTTTTTTTTCTTTTTGTTTCAGACAGCCTGATGGGTTAATTTCGTCTTCCACAGCTGCTGTTTCTATTTCAGACCTGATGGGGGGCTGTGTGTCCAATCACTTCTTTGTTGATTCCAGCTTTAACAGACTGTTCTAATGAAACATTTCACTTTTCCCCCACAGACTTTGATTTAGTTCTGCTCTTAGACCATCATGGCTATGCTACTTCTGCAATACTCGCACACAAAAATATTGTGAGATCTCTGTATACATGATATTCTTACATTTCAGCTCCATGGCTGTCATGCAGGCTGAACTTCTAAACTGAATTATTTATGGAATTACTGCTGGACTTGTGGGCTCCTATGATCCCTGCCTGTTTTATTTGGATTTAGCATACATAGGAATTTAAATGTTTCATAGGCAGGTCTTTGCCTGGGGTAGTGCTGCACAGTCCTTGGGCCACAGTGTGGCTCTCCCAGCTGACAGTGGCACCTAGTTTCAGGCTGGGAATCTCTGCCCCCAGAGCAGCCTGTGAAGCCAAACTCACCCAGTGCCTTCTGGAACCAGCAGCTGTCAGAAACACGTTCATTGCAGAAGCAGTGAGAACATAATCGCATCCAACATATATTTAGCGTTTTCCTAAGTAACAAACACTATGCTTGTATGAAGCTGGTAAAACTGTTATTATCTCTGAAATGGGAAAACCAAGGCATAATGCAGCCAGAACCTTAACAAAAAAGAGCATGAAATTTTTACCCAAATAGCTTGGTTTTTAGAGATAATAGTCACTCAAACCTCCCACGGAATTTGTTTTTTAGATGCGGAAGTCAGAATGACTGCAGGTGCTCAACACCTCTGAAGATCAGGCCAGTCCTCATGGGTGACTAATTGGGAGGGGGAAGTGTTTGAGGTGGGGTGGCAGGTTGCATCTTGCTGAGGCTCATGATTTCCCAGTGTGGGCCAGGTGCACATGACATTTCAGTAACAGCCTGTTGAATGTATTGCTTCTCATCCCAGTGTTAATTCGTCAGATCACATTGCCTCTCAAAGCAAGATTTTGTTTTCCTAAAGAGTTCTGAACACAAGCCTAGTTAAATCAGTTAACATACTGTTCTTTCTACACATAAGAGAGCTGAACATCCTTATTTTTTCTAATTACATAAAACCAACATTCAGGAACTATAGAGCCACATGGTCCATGCAAAATTGATTAGGGGGGCACACATCCTTCCAGTGATGGGGGAAACAGTAGCTTGACCTAGTGCAGGCTCATGACTCCCATTTTCCTGGGGGCACTGACCCTCACCCCCTTCTTCCGTGAGGAGAGGTACCAACTTCACATTCCAGAGAAGGAAAATGTTTATCTTGTTTAACAGCAAATAACCAAGAAAACTGTGAGGCAGGTCTGTGTTTGTTACCTCTGCTGCCTGGCAGTGAGGGATCTCCACCAGATAGCCTAGTCCTAGGAGTGAGCAAGATAAGTGCAGGGCTTTTTCCAGTAGTATTTTCCAGTTTGTCACTTGAATCTAACCAAGTTTTGTGGCTTGGAGTGTATAAAGCAAATGTGATGTGCTGTGTTTAGCTTTTGATGGATTTGGTTTTTGTTTTGTTAATTTGACTGTCAAGGTTTTCAATAGCATCAACACCAGTAATTCAGCTTCTGTTACCTGTTGTGGGTGGCTTATGTAATGTTAAATTCTTTCTTTCCTGCAAAGCATCCAACTGCCAAGATCATAAGAATTATACAAATTAAATAACTAAATGAGAGGCTTTTCAAGGACTCAAAGAAAATTCAGGGCTTTAGTATTGCTCTGAAAAGAGCAAAATGACAGGAATAAAGCTATTAGGATATGATTTCCTTTCAAAGCAAATTCCATGCAAATACTACCTCCATCTAGAAGTGTGTAGGTGCCTCCACCAAGGTCATGGCCCTCTGTTGCTAAGCTTCATGTATATGAGAAGAAAAAGAGAACACCTCCTTTAAAAAACTATCTCCAGTCCAGGAGACATTATCACCTTTGCTGTACACAGAGAAATCAAATTATTTGTCCAGCAAGCAGATCTGATCTCTGCCTCATGTGTCATTGTGTCTCCTTTTTCTTCCATGTGCTCTTCCTTCTTATGCAGCCTCTCCTTCCTTTACAAGGAAGACTCTAAACAAAAGTCATTCCTGAGCCCTTTTTCATTGCCAACAGCTTTGAGTTTTTCTGAAGTTTTGAATTTTTCAAACAAAAATTATGCCACTCTTCATTTGACATTGCTGCCGCAATAAAAGGATGCAGAATCAATGCAATTTGTGGTAATTCCAGCTCTGGGCTCTCTGAGGGTTTGTAAATTAACTGTAGTTTTTTCAACACTGCTATAGCCCTCTGTCCAGTTCTGCTGGCCACTCAAGGGTATCCAGCATGTTTTAGCTGAAGCCACTGTTCCTTAACAGATCTTTACATGCTGAGACATGGTAGGATTTGGAGTGAGAAATGAAACTGTAAACAAATCCCACTGTTCCCAGATGGCATGGCTTAAGACTGTCATCTCCATCTTGTCAAATCTCATTTGCTTTTTTTAGCTTAATATACAGAAAATACATGATTAAGATTTTCACATTTATGGAAAGAAGGAAAAATTTGGAAAAATTATACCACTCTTTATTAGACACGTGAAAGATCCAGCAGTAGCTGCAACAACAGAGATGGGGTGAATTACCTCACTAGAAATGAAGAGATAATTCAGTAAAAGGGCACATGTAGTAGAGAAGGAACCTATCACTAAAAGACAGCCAGATATAAGACATGATGTCCTGATTGCACTCTTCATGGGCCTCAGCTATTAACCACGCTGTAGAATGGGGAAAATAACTTTTCTGCAAAATTGTAAATCAGTTTTGTGCCATCAGATGAAATATTATGTGCTATTCTGAATTAATCTTTAAAGTGACTCCTCTCTGATATACTCATATCAGGGGTAATAGTAGAGCTCTGTGTGAGGTGATACACATTCAAGGAAAATAAGTGATAATGATGATGATCACTTCAATAAACCTATGGTGAAATCACACACAGATATATGCCAGTCTAGATGTAGCTTGACAGTAAAATCAACCATTGTGCAGGGTGTGAAGAACATAAAAAATATTTTAAAAATTACTACCTATACAAAGTGCTGACAAATAAGAGGAGAAAAAGTATGGGCACAGTGTATCTGTCGCATAGGCCACCATTTATTGCTGTATCTTTTAACGGAGTGTTTGGAAATATAACTGCACCTTGTAAAGGAGCTGAGAACAGAAAAGACGTTATTTCTTGCTCACCTTGATTTAAGCAGTGTTAGGGCCAGTCCTGTTACCAGTGCTGAAACACAAACATGCTTTTGAGGAGGGAAGAAAGCTGATTTCTCCCTCCAGTTTGCTCAGGGTGTCAGGTATGGGGTTTATGTCCCTGAGCATTCAAGTGGTGAGGATAAGGTGGCATCTTGTTTCAATTCATCTTCCCAGAATGGCACTTCTCAAGCACTTTGGGAGTGTAACCCACTTTTGGCTCGTGCCTGTTCGCCCTTTTTGCTGACAGCTGCTCATCTCCAAGGCAAGGCAGTGGGAATTGGCTGGGATTACTGGCTGCTAGTACTGACGCCCGTTTGCTCACTCTGGTTAAGCTGAGCTGCTGTTGGCACTTAGAGATAGTTAGCAGCTATCCAACTAGTTGAAACACTTGCAGCCCAGAAATAAAAAATCTGTTCATGCTAAGAATGGAACTGCTACCAGCTTAGGAGGAAACTGTATTGCCACAGATGTATCTCATCTAGCATTTCTTGAGCTATTTCAGCCTGTATGTGGTTACTCATCCAGGGCAGTCCTGGAACTGAGGTGTAGCCATGGTGTTACTGACCTGCAAGAGACTTCCTGGATCATTTGCTCTTATGGAGAACTGCTTTGACCCTTTCATGCAGTGGAGAAGTTACATGTGGAAACAGAAGTGGTTCTTCTGTTGTCGTTGGAAGGTTGCTCCAGTACTTTTGTCATTAGAATTCTATTGCTGATTTCCAGTGGCTTGTTCTTGTGCCAATGCTCAAAAGTTATTCTTTGTGTGTGTGTTTATTTTAGAGGGTTTTCTCATTTCTGTGGGCCCCCATTCTCCTCTACCATACTTATTTATAAACAACAATTACATGCCCTTTCCACTTTCATTTTTCTGCCATAAATAAATGAAGTCTTTCTGTCATATTATCCTGATTTTCCATACTTCTGAACATACTTGCATTGTTAGATATCTGCAAATTTTTCTGGGGCTCATCTGGTCAGAATTTGATACAGACTCCTAGAGGAGAGAGCTCTACCTTTTAAAGCAGTCTTGATATTTTCCTATTTCCCCTGGAAACACCATGTGTATTATGCTCTGAGGTTCATTTTCAGTCTTTGTTTGTTGGTCACCTCAGTGAATCAAAATTACTGGTGATAAAGTGGTACACCCAGGTACATTCTGTCTGTTGCCTCCCATTTGAGAGTCCACAGGTACATGTAAGCTGTACGAGTAAGATTTCTGGCAGTTGATGAGGAGCCATCTTGCACTAGGAGCTGCACAGAAGGGGGAAAACCCAACTAGTTTACTATCTATAAACCTCATTATTCCAAACTCTGCTTTTCCATATTTTGGAAATGTAAAAATGGATAACAGAAAAACCCTGGACTTGATTCTTTTTGGCTAGATGAAGTATTTTTCCTCTTAACATAATTTTTTTTTAGTTATAGTCTTGCTCTATGTTTGTGTCTTAAAGCCAGATACTGTTTTATAAAATGACTGTGTCCATAAAATTTGAGCCACAGTTGATATAATTTTTTATTTGAATGGATAACTCAGACCCTATTCTATATTGTATGAAGGCAGCTTGTGTTTTTTGCTCACAAAACTCCTAAGTGATTGCAAAGTCACTTCACTTCTGTATGCAAAATCATAGTCAACAGCACTCAAGAGGAAAACACTGTATGATTAGGAAAGTGTGGTATTGGATTTGATGAAGGCTCAAAAAGATGTCACATACAAAATATGTCTTTGAAGCATTCTGGCCAGCAGCAATGAATTGTGCTACTTTAGGCAACACGGTGCCTGCAGGTTGAGGGAAGGGATCCCTCCACTCTGCTCAGCACTGGTGAGGCCACACCTGGAGTGCTGTGTCCATCTCTGGGCTTCCCAGTGCAAAACAGACATGGACACGATGGACAGCATCTCGTGAAGGGACACAAAGCTGGCAGCAAAAGGCTGAGAGCTGCGTTTGTCCCAGACGAGACTCAGGGGGTGTCTCTATGGTAAGTGCCTGGGGGGAGGGTGCAGGGAAGATGGAACCAGGCTCTTTTCCCTGGGGTCCTCAGGCAGGACAGAGCCAATGGACACACACTGAAACGCAGGAGGAGAGCTTTCTGCACATCAGAAAACACTCACTGTGGGCATGACAGACACAACAGGCTGTCCAGGGACATTGTGGGGTGTCCATCCTTGGAGATATTCAAAACTCATCTCACCGTGGTCTTGGGAAACTGGTTATAGGTGGTCCTGCTTGAGCATGGGATTGGATCAGGTGATCTTCAGTGCTTCCTTATAACCTCAAACCCCCCGAGATTCAGAGATTCTGTGATTTTATGATTTAGTTTTTATGCAAAACTACCCTCTTCTTTGAAGGAAATATAGTAACCAAATTTGGGTTACATGGAATACCTTCTTAAATAAAAGTCATCTAAAACTAAAGAGAAATATTTGAAGGAAAGAATATTTGAATTAAAAGTTGTTGTCCTTGAGCAATAAAATTTTTTGTAGGAATGTCAATAGACACATTGCATCAAATATTCCAGTCCAAATTTTTTGCACCTTGCTTATGCTAAGAAATACAACATGTTCCCTTCCTCATGAAAATTATTTTCTGTTTAAAATCTGTTTAAGTCATGTATTGAATTTCCCCATTTGGGTAGTTGGATGTGTAGCAAGAAGATGGGGAGGGAGTGATGGGCTAGAGAGGCAAAATGCATATTAAATGGTTTTTGCTTTGTTTTCATATTCTGATATATGCTTGAAAGCTGTGGTATTACCTTTATGTGGAAACAGACACATTTTGGAAACAGTTACAGATTAGGGGGAATGTTTTTTTATGTTCATAAATTAGACTTCTAAGGAGAACACGGAAGTGGCAAATTTGCATGTCCATAGCTGACTGATGAGAAAAGCATAACTGTCCACTAAGTGCAGCTGTTTATACAGAGGATGAATGAAATGCAAGGGATTTGAGAACCTAAGTAGTGAGAAATTGTAGATATTAGTCAGAAACTCACTCTGTTTTAAGTTAGCTAAACTACTCTAGTACAAAACTGTAGCTAAAATTGTCCTAAGTAACAGAATAGCAGAGAAATTGTAAAACTTGGATAACAATAGTCGTAAGTTTGTGGAAACCAAAAGAATTGTTGCAAGCACACCATGAATAAGCTGTGGTTTGGGAATTGAATTGGAAAAGCTGAAATCCAAGAACTAGCAAAATTTTGCTGTTGTGCAAATATGTGCAACCAAGAAAAAAATCTGCTGGTCCTCCTCTTGCAGTGTTGATGCTGGAGATCTCCTCTTTTCCATTCTTCCATTCCAGATGCTGTCGACTGCCACCTTCTCTTAGGAAAAGGTATTTGCAGCACTTTGTTAGAGTGCTTGAATTGCTGACAATTGTTTGTTTACAACATATTAATCAGAATCCAGACTATTGTGATATTCGCAGTTTTGATAGATGTCCTTCAGGTATATAAGAAGTTGAGTTTTGTCCAAGGGAAAAAGAAGGGAGGCCTGTATTTACTTTAGGTCATGTTAGAAGACAGCTAAATGACAATACACATGAGCAGTAGGAGTGACTTTCTCAGCTGTCTAGTAATGGAGCTAGTCTGAGAAAACCAAATGCTGTGGGCCCCTTCCTATTGCAACATCTCTGCTGGGCTGTTTTGTTGCATGAAAACAAAACTCTACAGGAGGCAAGAATGCTTTTACATCCCAACACTATAGTGGCTTTTAGCTAACACACCTTATTTAAAAAAAACCCCAAACCTTTAAAAGCTTGTCTCTCTCCAAATCTCTAGAGTTGCAGAATTTTAAACTACCATTCGGGCTACACCAAAAGTGATGATCAGTGACTATCATTCACAGCAAGAACATGCCAGCCTAGCCATTGGAGAGGGCTTTTTAGGACCTACTCGTGTCTCATAAATATGTTTGGAAAATAGTTTAAAAACCAGTTATGTAAGTACTTTTCATACAAATATGTATATCTCATGCTCTGCTTATAAGTAAAAAGGACACTTGCATAGAAAGAGATCTTTGGTCATCAGTTTTTGCTCTTCATATTTCCATAACCAGCCACAAACATTTCAATGAATATGAAGATGAGGCTTAAACACAAAAGAAGGCAGGGATCAGAAAACATCAAAACAAACATATGTGTGATATTTCCCTGGATGGTGGGTGTCCCAAGCTGCTGAAAATTAAATTCTTGCTTGATAGAAAGCCTATGGTCTTCAGAGGTGTTGTCCCTTAGCCTGATTGTCTTGCAAAAAGTAATGTTTTCATTTAATGTGCTGGATCTATTTTCACCATCAGTCTAATGCCTCAAATTTCTTTTCTTTCTTTCTTTCTTTCTTTCTTTCTTTCTTTCTTTCTTTCT